>JANHMN010000003.1:76547583-76600374 GCA_030674055.1 Rhabdomys pumilio | reverse complement strand
GAGAGAGAGAGAGAGAGAGAGAGAGAGAGAGAGAGAGAGAGAGAGAGCAAGAGCGGGAATAACTCACCCAGCAGTTACAAATGAGCAAAGTTAAGTCTAAAGAAAATTAAGTACTTTTTTCTTCATGCTCAAACATAAAGTGGCGTTCATTTGTCCCCAAAGTCCTCATTCCTAAAGCTGAGCAGATGGATTGATCAATAAAGTGTATCTACCTTGAAAGCATGAGGGCATGGCTCTAATCCCTGAGACCCATGGAAAAGGGAAAAGAGGACAGCTGGGACTCTAGAGCAGTCCCCATGCCCAGGAGGACTTGTTCTACACAGTGGTGTGGTGTGTGTATGTGTGTGTGTGTGTGTGTGTGTGTGCGCGCGCGCGTGTGCGTGCGTGTGAGAGAGAGAGAGAGAGAGGTTTCTGACTGTTAGTTGTTAGAAGTCCGACCACGAAGTTCAGAACAGACTACTGCAGACCACACGGTTCCAAGGGGGAGGAGATTTATTCAGGAGATAGGGCAAAGGTGGGGAGAAGAAGGTGGAAGGATAAGAGAGAAGTAGAGGCCGGCCATGACCACGTGGAGAGAGTGGAAGGGGGGAAGGGACAGAGAAGCAAGAGGGTAAGAGAGAGAGAGTAAGGGTAAGAGGGTAAGAGAGAGAGAGTAAGGGTAAGAGATTAAGAGAGAGAGAGGAGGGGGCAAGCAGCCCCTTTTATAGTGGGCCAGGCCTACTTGGCTGTTGCCAGGTAACTGTGAGGAGGAGCATACCTGGCTGTTGCCAGGTAACTGTGGAGGTGGAGTTTAGACAGAATACTAACACTGACAATTCTTTTTTGTCTGTTTATATTGGCGTTTTGTTTTGTTTTGTTTTGTTTCGTTTTGTTTTGTTTTGTTTTGTTTTGTGGGACTTTCTTTTTTTTTTTTTTTTTTTTTTTTTTTTTTTTTTTTTTTTTTTTTTTGAGACAGGGTTTCTCTTTGTAGCCTTGGCTGTCCTGGAACTCACTCTGTAGACCAGGCTGGCCTCGAACTCAGAAATCTGCCTGTCTCTGCCTCCCAAGTGCTGAGATTAAAGGCGTGTGCCACCACTGCCCGACTTGTGGGACTTTCAAAGGCATGGGAAAGCATGGGAGAGAGAAGTTGGGTAAGTAGGGAGGGAGAATCTGGATGGAGTTGGGAAAGAGCAAAGAATATGATCAAAATAAGTTGTATAAAAATGTTTAATAAAAATTATTTCAAGTGAGGTGTGGTAGCATGCTCCTGTAATGCCAGAACTGGGGAGATGGAAACAAGAAGAACCCCAAGACTCACTTGCCATCCAGTCTGGCTAAATACATAAACCCCATGTTCATTGAGAGACCCTGTGTATAGTGATTTTAAAAGACACCCAAAACACTCACTTCTGTTCTCCACATACACCACACATACAAGTGGACCTCTAAGCATATGAACAAGTTCACACACACACACACACACACACACACACACACACACACACAAACCCCAATCCTTATTACTAACAAAAAAGAGAACTGAAGAATTATACAGTGGTTTTAAAGTCTTAACCCAGCTTGGCAGGTCTTCCTTCATTGTCTTTAAATACCTACTAAAACAGTCAGATCACTTATTAACATTCTAATGTGACAGATGAATAAACTGGGCTACAAGTCACAGCCAAGAAAAAAATTCCACAGCAGTGGCTTCAACCAAGTCTCTCAGTTCTCGGACAAGTGAGTTTTCCATGTTTCTTGAAGTTAACAGAAAGGAATGAGATCTGTTTGTGAATGAAAGTGACAGTGCTTTGGGGCTGAGCAGGTAAAGGCGCTTGGTGCCATCAAGCCTAATGACCTGTGCTTGATTCTGGAAACCACAGGATGCAAGAAGAAAATGGACTCCTGGAAGCTGACCTCTGGCTTCTATGTACATGCCTATCGTCACACACACACACACACACACACACACACACACACACACACACACACAAACAGAAGAAAGATTTTGTAAATATACTGATGGTGCCTCTGAAAGAACAGATTCGCCTGGGAACAAGAGCCAACATACAAGAATCCATTCCAGCTCCGTTAGCTGAAGTGATGTGGTGTTTAGTCAGATGAACCCCTCATCCCAGCACAGTAACAAATAGATAACTACTTCTCATGTGAAGCCTCCAAGATGCTCAGAACATCAGATGCCATTCTTCCACCCTGTAGCTCTGCCTTCTTCATCGAGAGAGCTCCAAGATGAAAGGGAAAGGGAAGAGAGGACTTGGGCTGTAGGTGTTTATTATGATTCCTGTAACCTTCAGACTCATGTGTGTGCAGGGCATGCTGGGCAACATGATGTCCAGAAAAAGAGGATGTAAGTGATATGCACCAAAGCCTGCTTCTCTGGACATCCTACCATTGTGTTGCATATAAAACACTGTGCTAGCCGTGGCATCTGGATCATGCTCAAGGGATGAACAGGAATTGATAAGGGAAGATTATTCACCCTGTGAATACTATTGAGGCAGGGCCAAAACCACCAGTAAGAAGTCTTCTTCATAAAGGAGAAGGATGGAAGACCCCGGTGTTGGATGGCAAGTCCCTCCAAAGAGAAATACTCCCTCCAGGAGGGAGGGGAAGCCAAGGAAACTAGGTAGAACAAAAGGTCATAAGTCTTGGAGAACAGAGACTTGAAAGATTCTCTGGCACCCCTCCTCAGCAGTAGATAAGGGGTAAATAACACTGGGAGGAGACTCATCAGCCTAGCTGCATCAAAGAGAGTCTATACTGTCCAGCTGCCTCGACTCTCCTGAGATGTCACCCATATTTGGGCAGGTTTTTGTATGATGCAGCTGCTTTTGAGTCATCCGTGCTCCTTACACATAACCCTCTTTCCATACTCCTCTTAGTAACCTTGACAGAAACTCTATTGCTTTACCAAGTTGGCCACCCCTGGGGGCACTACTTTGATCTGCCATGATTTCCTTTCTGGCGTGGGTAGCTCTATGTGCTGCATCCCTCCACAGCGTCCCGTCATCTCTGATTCAAAGCAGTGATGAAATTCATTTCCTCATACCCCTGGGAGATAGTCCTCGCCCTAGATCACTACCATTTAGAGAAAACACATAATCATTACACTCAGTCACCTACAAGGTTCCAGGAAGATGAGTTCTTGACCATCATCCTCTAAGTCGCTGATGGAGTGGACACCGGTGAAGATGCCTTTCTTTGAAGCCTTCCTTTCACTGGAGTGAAGCTTGAGAGGCAAGCATTGCTTTAAACCTCATCAGAAACTTAAAACATCAGCTACTGATAGCTTTGACATTCTTCCAAAACTTAACAGCTTTCCCATTCAGTCCCATATTCTAAGTTCTTTCTTGGGTATAATTCTCAAGTCTGTTTTTTGTTTTGTTTTGTTTTGTTTTTGTTTTGTTGTTTGGCTGGGGTTTTTTGGGGGAGGAGGGGGGTGGTGGTGGTAGTGGTGGTGGTGGTGGTGGATTTTGTTTGTTTGTTTGTTGTTGCTGCTGCTGCTGTTGTTGTTGTTTGTCCTAGCTCCTCAGTCCCGTTGCATGTCTCCACTTGAAGTAGAGAGGTCTGGTGGTTACTCTGCTCTTGACCCCAGGATTGCATAGTGATTTACAACTAACCCTTCCTAGACCTTTGTCTAAAGCAATGGCTCTCAACCTTCCTAATGCTGAGTCCCTTTAATGCAATTCCTCATGCTGTGGTGACTCCCAAACATAGAATTATTTTATTGCTACTTCATAGCTGTAATTTTGCTACTGTTATGGGTTGTAATGTAAGTATCTGATACTCAGGATGTCTGATATACAACCCCTGTGAAAGGGTCATGCGACCCCCCCCAGAGATGTTGCAACTCACAGATTGAGAAGCGCTAATCTAAAGCCTTGCCTTCTCTCTGTAGTATTATTTTTCATTTATGTTTGGAAACCAATTTATCATCCTTTTATAAGCATGTCTGTTTCTCACAAGACATGATGAACCAAAGCAAAAAAAAAAAAAAAAGCCAAAGTCTGCCATTCATCAAATGTGTAGCTCCTTGGAAAAGATCAAAGCTGACAGTTCACCAAATATCTTGCCACTATTTAACAAAGGTCTCCCTCTTTCCATCATCCGATGGCCATTATTTTCTTAGGACTTCTTGAGAGGAGTCACTCAATGTCATACACCGTATGTAATGGTTTTATTGCAGAAACATTCTACTTAAAGGCACCAGGCAGCAAGTCTGTGAAGTAGTCAGGCACTAGCCGTGACAGCGTAAATTAAACAATGAGATCACAGCAGCATAAGAAATACAGTTGGACATTCCCTCAACTGATTATCTAAACTAAAATCCAAAATACTCCAGAGCCTCAAACCTGAGTGTCTACAAGATGCCACAGGTATAAAGCTCCACACCTGGTCTCACATGATGGGTTGTTGTCAAAATACAGCTACGCTAAAGCTGGTGTGTAAAATTCCCTTCTGGCTACATGTGTTGAATGCACAAGAAATGTAAGTGAATTTTATATTGAGACTCAGGTCTCAGCCTCAAGCCATCTTGTGTACTATACACAAGTGTCGCCACCTCTGAAACTGATTACTACAGGAAATATTCTACTCCCAAGCACCTTGAATAGAGAACACTCAACCTATGGTGCATTTCTCCATCTTGTGAATCTAAGACAAGTATTTCTTGAGCAAATAGCTCTCCCCGAGAGAGACAGCTGAGGCCAGGAATCTCTCCGTGTTGGAGCTCCATCATTTTTGAAATTGGAACACACGTTCAAGAGGAATATCCAGGAAGCTAGACCAAAGCAAAATACTTTCGCTCCCTTGTCACTGGCTGCAAAGCAATCACGAGGTCACATTCTTTATGAGTCTAGGAAATACAATCTGACTGCATTCCCTAAAGAAGAGGAAGTATGCTCACTAGCCAGCTGCTCCTACAGCACACACCTCCAGTTCCCAAATAGCCAAAGTCATTAAAGACCATTTGAGACCTTTTCCCCTTGAATAACATTAAGCATTTGCCTTGTGTGAAAGAGCCCACTTTGCAAGGTGTGAAATCTGCTCTGAGCAAAGGCAGTTGGTGGTAGGATCCCTGGAACAATTTGCATTCTTTTACTGCCTTGTTCCCCACTGTGCTGGGCCCTGGGTTTCATTTAGGATAGAAGATAGAAGCACTTGTTTTTTGAGTGAGAACTTTCAGTTCTGGGAGGGAGGTGGGGATAAGGGCTGGGGATGGAGTGTCCAACCACTCTTCAGGCAGTTTCAGTCTCAAGGGAACATCTGTTCCTCCCAGAAGTGTCTGTCTGTGCTACTAGTAGGCATCCAGACATTCCTCCCTGACTCTCCTCATGTCAATAAGTTCAAGTCTGACAGTGGCAGCTGTCCGTGTGGACAGTTACCCTGTGCTCATGATCTCCAGCCTTATTAGAAAACCATGAACACCCACGATGTCATCTCTGAGCCTTGCAAATCTCCTCCCAAGGCCTGAGCACTGGTGCTGAAGGTTCCAGACTATTTAGTGCTTCTGGAAATTCATGTTTTTAAATTCACTTTACAACCCAATATCAGCCCTTCCACTCCTCCCAGTACCTCTTCACAAAGGTCTTTTCCTCCATTCCCCTTAGAAGCAGAAGCCCCTCTCTGGGTGTCAACAGTCCCAAGTTGCTGCTAGACTAGACACATCCTCTCCCACTGAGGCCAGACAAGACTGACCATTTAGGAGAATGGGATCCACAGGCAGGCAGATAGGCAACATGCAAACAACTACTCCACTTGTTTGGTAGGCCATCGTGAAGACAAAGCTGCTCATCTACTACATATGTGCAGGGGGCCCTTGCTCTTGGGTTGGTGATTTAGTTATAGGAGCCCCCAAGGGCTCAGGTTTGTTAACTCTGTTGATCTTCCTGTGGAGTCCCTTCTCTTCGGGTCCCTCATTCTTTCTCCCAATGCTTCCATAAGATTCCCGGATCTCCATATAATGTTTGGGTGTGAGTCTCTGCATCGCTTTCCAGTGGCTGTTGGGTGGAACCTCTTAGAGGACAGTTATACTAGGTTCCTGTCTGCAAGAGTAATGGCGTATTATTAATAGTGTTGGGGATTGGTTCTTCTCCATGGGATGGGTCTCAATTTGGGGCAGCCATTGGTTGGTCATTCTCTCAGACTCTACTATATCTTTGTCCCTGAACATCTTGTAGGCAGGACACATTCTGGGTCAAAGCTTTGTAGGTGGGTTGCTGTCCTTATCCTTCCAATGAAATTCCTGCCTGGCTGTAGAAAATGGCCACTTACCCCACTACTAGGAATCTGAGCTAGAGTCACTCCCTTAGACCTTCTGGGGTCTCCCCTATCCCAGGTCCTAGAGATTGCCTGCGCCCCCCAACAGATCTCCCTTCTCTTTCTTCTGTTCTCCATACACATGAACCTCCTACTCTGTTCCCCTCCCCACCCCCTCTTTCATCTAACTCTCTCCTTCCATCGACCTCTGACACCTATTTTGTTTCTTCTTCTGAGAAAGATTCAACCATCCTCCTGTGCTCCTCTTCTTTGACTTTTTGGGGTCTGATGATTATAGCATGGTTATCCTATATTTTGTGGCTAACGTCCACTTATAAGTGAGTACATACCATGTATGTCCTTTTGGGTCTGGGTTACCTCACTCAGGATGATATTTTCCAGTTCCCTGCATTTTCCTGAGAAATTAGGTCTTACTTCAAAAGCCTGTACTCCACAAATTTAGAAAATCTAAATGAAATGGATGATTTTCTAGACAGATACCAATACCAAAGCTAAATCAAGATCCAGTAAACCATCTATAACCCCTAAGGAAACAGAAGCAGTCATTAAAAGTCTCCCAAACACAAAAGCCCTGGGTTTAGAGCAGAATTCCACCAGACTTTCAAAGAGCTAACGCCATACTCCTCAAACTGTTAGAATAGAAACAGAAGGAACACCTGGTATTTAAACCACACAAAGACTCAAAAAAGAGAATTTCAGACCCATTTCCCTTCTGAACATTGATTCAAAAATATTCACTAAAATACTCGCAAACTGAATCCAAGAACACATCAAAGACATTATCCACCATGATCAAGTAGGCTTCATCCCAAGAATGTAGGAGTGGTTCAGTATATGAAAATCAATCAATGCTTCTGGCAATTCTTATCAGGACATTGGCTGTCTGCTGGTGAGGCAGGAGCCAACTGAAAGGGACACATGTCACCATGGTCTTCTCTAAGCACCAAATGACTGCCTGACCCTAATAACCAGCCACCACCCTTGTCTCCTGTTTCTTCAGGCATAGCTTGCTCCATTCCCCGCAGGGCATCTCAAAATGAGTTAAGCCACTCCAAATGAGTAAAAGAAACCTTAAATATGATTAGTTTTATGTTCAAAACCAGACAACTTGACAAAATGTTTTAAGTCATTCAGTAGCCTTCCAATCGCAGAAGCTCCTTGGCTTCCTTTGTCAAAGCAGGTCCCATATGGACTGGTGGACCACCTTGTAAGGGCATTAAGTATTCTTAGAAAGACAGACCCACTTCCCATCAAGTATACACACACTTTTTTTTTTGATTGCTTGGTTTTTGTTTGTTTGTTTGTTTGTTTGTTTCCAATACAAGGTTTCTCTGTGTTGCTCTGGCTGTCCTAAAACTCACTCTATAGACTAGGCAAACTCACAGAGATCTGTCTGCCTCTACCTCTGCCTCTCAAGCTCTGGTATTAAAAGCATGCACTCTCTTAGCTTTTTCTGTGACTGATTGGGCTCATCCATGCACGCCTGGATCAGATCTTGGCCTTTAAGGTATACTCTCTACTCCAGATCAGTGACCAAAGAATGATCAGAGTCAGAGTTGGAAGCAAAGAACTAACAGAATCACCCTGCTGCTTCCAGCCCATCATTTGCCTGTGAGAGGAACCCAGCTGCTGTGGAAGCCAGTGCAGAGAACACAGCGGGGTTCCGGTGTGTGAAGAGCCATTCAAGTCTCTAATTAATTAGCTAATTCATCTGATCAAACTGCAAACATATGCTGATGATTTTACTGCCATTCCTTGTGTTGGGCAATGGGAACAGGATGACCCATGCTCTCCTTCCAGACCTCAACCCAGGGCACTTTCCTGCAGGAGTTTCTTGCTTTAGTTCGAAGTAGTCCCTTGCTCACAGTCAGCAGGTTCTCCTTACAGGCCATTGGGCATCCAGTCAGAAAGTAAAATCTTAATGGGTATTTTTTTCTCCTGAGGGTATAGTCAAGAGAGTTCAATAAAAAAATAAATACTTTTCAGGGGGGAAAATAGCCTTGGATTCTATGACCTCAAATGTCTTACTAAGCCAGGAGACCTCCTGTGTAACAATAAACTCTTCTCCCTGATTGCGTGCTATGGGGAAGAAAGGGAACCATGTTGGCAACTGGATGAAGAGATAAAAACCCATTTCTCTTACCCAATAAGGTTTCCTTATGTTCCAATAACTGCTCTGGGTGTTCTGAGTCTTCACACTGCTGAAAACAGAAGTAAACATTACTGTCTACACACACACATGCGCACATATGCAAGTATGCATATATTCAGTCACATGCACACACACACACACACACACACACACACACACACATACACACACACATACATATACACACACACCTGCATAAGCACATATTCAGAAAGGTACACCTGCATACACATACACACACATGTATACACATACGAACATACAAACCTGTGCATACATGCATGAACACATACACACACTGTTGATTTCCCCAAGGTCTTTCTCATATAACTATTTTCTACCAAAATCTCTCCACTTCACTGTAACACTGAGACTCTTACTCTAGACCTAATGGCTTTGCTTTCCAGGCAGGGCCCTGGTTCCACTGGCTCTTTCCTGGACATAAGTGGTTCCTCAAAGTCCCCTTCTGAGGCCAATTGTTCTGAAACTCCTCTCAAAACTCCAGCTCCTAAAACCTATCTTGTTGGCCAATCAGGAGGGAGGGTGTATAACAGATTCAATTGCTTCTAATAAGGATTCTTGAAAAAGAAGATTAATGTCCACCAAGTGACTTCCCTTTTACACTTGAAGAGCCTTTGTCTCGGCTGGAAGGCATATTTCCTCTCATCGTTAGAGTCCAGGGTTCCTTTGCTTTTCCTCCCTTCAAGCCTGGGTGTTGGCAGTCAGTCCAGCTGTTGCCAGTCTGTGCAGCTGCTGCCTCTGCTCCCTCAACTGTTCTTGCAGGACTCAACATGTTTTTATCTCTGCCTGCTTGTCTCTGTTGGCGGAAGGCCCAGCCAAAAAAGTCTCCAACAGAAATCTGCCCCTCCAGCTAGGGTTACTGCCAGGGTCTGGCCTTTCCATCAGCTGCAAATTTGGTTTTTTTTTGTTTTTTTTTTTTTTGTTTTTGTTTTTTTTCAGATTCTGTCTCATCTTCAAACTCTCATTGCCACTGGCCAGGGCATTTTGTAAGTTTTGCTGGCTGGTAAACAAATGTCACTGTTCCCTGAAAGGATGATGATTTATAATGGGGAAAGGTTTCTTCAGTGGGCAAACATGGCTCTACCTCCATTTCCTTTATCCCACACCATAGGGCTCTCCACCTGCTTCTATGATTTCCCAGAGTATAGCTCGCTGACCTCCAGGGAGGTCTCTCCTCAGCTGCTTACTGGACTTCCTGGGATCTGAAGAGTTTAAAGGAACCAGACAAGAATACCCTTCCTTGTCTACTAACAGAAATCTGGAGAGCTCTCTGCATCACCTTTCTGGTAGACAACCAAAGGCAGTTTTCTGCCCAAGAGTCATTCAGCACCCAGAGATCATCTGGTAGTATCCAGAGGAGACATGTTTATTTGTCATTCAGGACTGACAGGATGACGCTGGCATCTACACGTGCTTTGAAGCATCCCATAATACACAGAATAGCCCCTAAGCCAAGAATTACCCCAAGTGGAGGCCAGGAAACCTGTCTGTCAAGGTATTTTTTCCTTCCCTTTGGCTATCTCAGAACTCACTATGCAGACTAGGCTGTCCTTGAACTCACAGAGATCCCCCCTGCTTCTGTTCCCAAGTGCTGGGGTTAAAGGTGTGTTCTACCACACCCCACTCATTAAAGGTTTGGGTCTCAAGGATTTATGAAGTCATAGTCATCTTGGAAGTTCCTGAAATCCTATCAAGTTCCATCCATCCTTTCCCACTTCCCCTTCTCTGAGTTCAAGTTCTAGATGCCAGAGTAACTAAAGAGAATGTTCGTTCTGGTGCGCAGTTTCACACAGACCAATGCAATCATAGCCAATAACAGTACTTTGTCCACCTTAAGAAGCACACACTTTGTTTTTGTTACTGCAGTTTATCTGTACATGTTGTGTGTGTGGAGTGGTTGTCAGCTTAAAATTTCGTCTCAGTGTTTGATGGATGTAGATACAACTCCATCCGCACTTTAAAGCATTGCTAACCTGACTAATGCTTCATCATGCAGTTTTATCTCAATGCAGTTTCCCTTAGTAATATTGTGGTTTAGGCAGAGGACATGATGACCTGTTCATAGTGGCATCTCACATCAGTAAATTTTCTTAAAGAACAAGAGTGACTCTTATCTTCCTGTTGAAGCGTTTTTTCCCAGATCTCCCGGTGTAAAGGCGTTCCCCTGGTTGCAGTTAGTGCAAGCTTATCTGTAGACTTGAAAATGCTGACATTGCCTTTCTCCAAACATTTTCCTCTCAAGTCAGAGTTCTGGGTATTAGCTTCTAGAGCGAAGTCAAATCGTTGACATCTATTTCATCTGAAGACTTTGAAGTCACCAGCCAATTTGTCAGACCTACACAGGGCTCAGGAAACTCAAAAGGAACACTGCACTGTGAAGAATGTGTACATGACTGTGGTCTTGCAACACAGACTGAGGTGTAAGGGGAGGGTGAGCAGCAGGATATAAGTGTCTAGCAAGAGAAAAAGGGAAAAAAAGAAGAAGGTTGAAAGCACAAAGGGTGGGAGAAAGCAAGAAGAAGCAGAACTCTCGATGACCTGTGGGACAGAGAACAAGAACATGAAAGATCAGATACAAAAGACAAAGATGGGAGAGTGGGCTGTTGATGGTGGATTTTTTTTTTTTTGCTTCTTTTTTTTATTGGGTATTTTCTTTATTGACATTTCAAATGTTATCCCCTCTCCAGGTCTTCCCTCTGGAAACCCACTATTCCCCCACCCCCTGCCGCTATGAGGATGCTCTCCCACTCCCACCTTCCTGCCCTGGCATTCCCCTACACTGGGGCATTGAACACCTACACAGACCATAGTTTCCACAGTCCTCTTATCCATTATTTTCCCATTTTCTTGGCTCCTTGGGGGAGTTTCATTGGGCCATAGAATCCATACCAGAATTCACACTTAAGAATAGATTACTAACCTCAGTGGAGGAATTGTCTCCATCAGATTGGCCTGTGGGCATCTGTGTATGTGTGTCTGAGGGACATTTTCTTGATACTTGATTGATGTGGGAGGGCCTAGCCCACTGAGGACCACGCCATCCCTGGGCAGTAATCCTGCAATGTGTAACTGGGTTGAGCAAGCAGTAGATAGGAAGCCAGGAGGAGTATCCCTCCATAGCCTCTGCTTCATTTACTGCCTTCAAGTGCCTGCTATGAGTTTCTGTCCTGGCTTCCTTCAAGAATTGACTGTAAACTGTAATCTAAAATAAACCTCCCCTCTCCTAAAATAAAGAGGCTCCCTTACCAGGAATAGTGGCATATACCTTTAATCCCAGACCTTAGGAGGAAAAGGCAGGCAAATCTCTGTGAGTTCAAAGCCAATCTCATCGACTTAGTAAGATCCAAGGCCACATAATAAGACACTGGACTGGGTGGGGACCGAAGAATGAGGAGGCTTCCTCAACCCTGATGGCCTATCTCCTAAGGAGACTGGTGCCTCTGCCCTTCCTTCTCCCTCTGACACTTTGTTTAAAGCCACAATCACGTCTTTAAGAGCTCGACTCTGATCATATTTCCTCATTTCATTCTTTGGTGCCAGGTTCTTCTCTTTCTATCTCTCTTGCCTGCATGAGAGTGCTGATAAGGAAAATCCGAGTCTTATAATCTAATCAGCAGAGATTAGGGCTGAGCCTGGAGATAGTGGCTCCTCCTCCTACTTTGTGGTGTGCACTTGGCTGCTGTGAGCTTACTGACTTAACAGACCCAGAACAACCTAAACTCTGCTAATTCAGAGTCTTGCACTCACAGAAGCATTCAGCACTACAGAACTATTCTATTAGTTACCTTTGTTTGTTTGCTTGTTTGCTTGCTTGTTTGCTTGCTTGCTTGCCTGTTTTTGAGACAAAATCTCTCTACACTGCTCTGACTTTCCTGGAATTTGCTCTGTAGATGAGACCAGCCTTGAATTTACAGAGATCCGCCTGCCTCTACCTCCCAAATGCTGAGATTATTAAAGGTATGAACCTCTAGATCCAGCTAGCTACCTTCTGATTGCTGTGATTAAACACCATGAACAGGGCAACATGTAAAAGGAAGCATTTAATTGGGCTTGGGGTTCCAAGGGGTCAAGAATCCATCATGGCAGAGCAGCGGCAGCATGGCAGCAAGAAACAGGCCTGTTAGCTGGAGCAGCAGCTAATAGCTCACATATCAAACCACAAACAGGAAGCAAAGAGGCAAACGAGGAATGATGAAAGCCTTGAAACCTCGAAGTCTCCCCACCAACCCCTGTGACATAACTTCTCCAAGACCAGACTTTCTAGGTGCCAGCTGGAACCTATGGGGTCATCTCCTTAACACCTCACAGCTATGGTAATTGCTTACTCTACTATGCAATGTGCTTTGGCGTGGCCATACACGAATGAGGCACAACAAAGCCTTTCTGGAAGGCCTCCTCATCAGTCCACCATGCTTCCTTTGTGCCTTTCCCAGTGTCCTTCTGAGGCAATTAACTGTATCTGTCAATTTGCCTAGAACACATAGCACACAGATTAAATGCTATGTCTGGGTATTTGTGAGGGCCCCTGGTAAGATCTGTGTTCGGTTGAGTAGAGAGAATAACGCAGATGGTCCTTCCCACTCCAGATAGAGATTTAAGGTGGCTGGAAACTCTGGAAGTGCTGTGTCCCTCCAGAGTTCAGACTGGTGATTCTGAAGTCACTAACGTGGTAGTGGCTCTTGAGCAATTTTCAGAGTCTGCTGCTCCCTTGCAGTATATCAAGTCTGTACTTTACTTCTTTACTTCTGAGTGAACTCCATTGGTAGGAAAAGAAGAGGCATGCTGGCATCAAGAGATAGGGCCTCAGAGAGCTAACTGGGTCAGAAACTCCCGGTCAACTTCCTACTTCTTATACGTTATCAGCAAACACACGCACGCACGCACGCACGCACACACATAGAAATTCGCGCAAGCTTGCATGCACTTACACACACAATGCTACAGGCAGCCAAAGGAAGTAGAGACAGAGGAGCATGATGGCTGGAAGCTCGGGTGATTGTCAGGTGATGGTCAGGAGAGGGTCATGAGACCCTTTCTAGTTCTACTAAAGGGTGTGACCAGCTCCATTGATCTCTGTAGACATGATGGCCACTGTAAACTGTAATGTTCTGTTAACTTCATCGCCATGTCTGAGGCTCGAGATCTTCTATGCCATTCCAATATTTTTGGTTTAAGGTGGTCATTGGTACATAGCTCTATGACAAGTGTTAATGCTAGTGACTTCCATCATGTCCCAAAAGAACCTGGGGCAAGTCTCACTCAGTGTCTATGGCTCCTCTCAGCACCCCTCACATGGCCTCTACCTAAACCTCTTCAGCTCAAAGGCTAGGCATTACTTCCCTTCCCCCAGCTTCTGATTCTTGGATAAAAAAACAACAGCCATTTTGGCCATGTGCTTTATTGGTTTTTCTCTCATTCCTGTTGGCCTCTTAGTCTCTTGCTTCTTCTCTCCTCTTGGTTTTTGTCTCCTTTCTTGGCCCTCTTGCTTTTTCTTCTCTCCCCCTCTCCTCTCTCTCTCTCTCTCTCTCTCTCTCTCTCTCTCTCTCTCTCTCTCCTTCTCTTCCCCTCTCTCCTCTCATGGCCCAGTCTATGCTGCTGACTGTTCAGCCTGGACTCTTCTAGATGTCTCTGGCCAGACTCTTCCTCATAGCTACAATAAAACCCTTCTCCTCAGCCATACCTATGAGAAGAAGTCATGTCCTCATGTGTGTTCAGCATCCAGTTATCATATTTTTAATATCTTCTACAGCACTCAAGTTATGCCTACTCTCTCCTCAGGCTCTGCCTAGATTGTACATAAGCCCAGGTGAGGTAGATGGGCCAGACACTCTTGCCTCCCCAGAGTTCTCTTTCCCTCCCTCTATTCGAAGGTGTCAATCAGGCTGCAGGCTGCCAGCTTCTCACCTGCTTCTGCACCCCTTTCTCTTGCTCCTCCACATGGCTTTTCTCCAAGGAATCGTTTGCATGGCTCATTCTATCTTGACTTATGCTTCTTATAGAATCCAAACAAACCCAGCACTTACTTAGAGTGCTCCAGTGAACTGGATGACCCTTCGGCAAGGCAGAAAGAATTTTTATTTCCACCGTGGGCACACTCACTGGTGCAAAGTGGCTGCCAAATTACAAAAGATTGCACAGGTGTTTTCCTGAGAAGAATGTCACAGTGGGGACATTTCCCTCAGCACTCTCCTGCTGCTGTGGGGCTTTTTAGAAACTTATAGAAAGTGAAGGCTCACGCAGAGCAATAAGGACACACCTGGGTTCCTTTGACAAACAACAGAGGATGAGGAGAAATGGCTCAGGGAAGTGGATACACAAAGATGCATATATTAAATAAGACTGGAACTTCCACTAGAAAACTGTGTTCTATGGGTAGGCCCGGTACAGCCACCATTTACTGAGGCCATCAGAAATGAAGAATACCCACAATTCAGGGATGCCTGTGTTTGGAAGGCTGGGAGTGGTTACACAGAAGAACCTCACAAAAGGTTTTTTGCTTGCTTTTTAATTTTCATGTGTGTTCGTGATGTTTGCACATAATCTTATATGGAAGTTCAAGTGCATGTGAGCTATGGTGCTCACGTGGACAGTCAAAGGACAGCCTTGACTGTCGCTCCTCACCTTCCACCTTATTTGTGATAAGGTCCTTTGTTGTTCAGCAGGGTAGCTAGCCTGCACACTTTCTACCTCCCATCGTACCACAGGAACATTGTGACTACACACACACACACACACACACACACACACACATACACACACACACACACACACACACACATACACACACACACACTAAGCATAATGCACCCCATAAACAACTGTGTATCCACAACTGTTCACCGCGGACTGGCTTTTCCAAACTGAAGACTTGGTCATCAGTAGGACTGTATACAACTTGAAGCTATTTGTTTCCCACTTCTCTTGATTGGATGCAGTGAAGTCTGTTTCCATGTCTTTAGGCAAATTATGTATTTAGGTGCAAACATGACACAGGCCAATGAAGGAGAATGGAATATCATGGAAAGAGCTTCATTGTGCTTGTTTATTTCAAAATGATGTGGGTGTATTGCACATGTGTAGCTTAAACAAGTTTTCCCGAATCTGACTTCCTCATCAGCATTTCAATAAACCGATGTACAATTAGAAAGATTAACTAAAACTGCCCATTATTGGTTGTCACACACATTAATACTAAGACCCAGTAGGTTTATAATCTCTCTTTCTAAACGTGACGATATTTCTGAAGGTTCATTTATTTAATCTTTTTCAAAATTAATTTTGGAAATAAGCTTAGGCATTTTTCAATAGGAACACAGACTAAACAAACACAGACTAAAAAAAAAAAATAGATGAAACTAAATAAATAAATCTAGGAGTAGGGGTGTAGCCCAGTAAGTGGAGTGTTTATCTACCATCCAGGAAGCCCTGGGTTCAATGTCCAGCCCTACATATACCAGGAAGGGTGGTGTGCGCCTGCAGTCTTTGTATTGCCAAGGCAGAAGTAGAGGATTAGGTCAATGTTAGCTTCATAAGAAAGTTCCAGGCCATCTAGAAATACATGTATATGATATAAATAATCAGTAGGTAAGAGTAAATGTATAGAAAAGGAAGTATCTCCAGCAATGAACACCGAAATACCAGACATAGGGAACAGCATAAAACACACCAAATAAATGCCTTCTTATGGAGAAGCTTCATTTATACAGTATGTTGAAACTCTTTCGCTATTACAAGATCCACTCACACTGGGCAAGGCCCTACACTCCTGTAATCCCAGGACTTGGAAGGTGTAACAAGGAGGAGCAAGAGTCTAAGGTCAATTTCAACCACATAGTGAGTTCAAGGCCAGCCTTAACTACTTGAGATGCCATTTAACAACAACAACAAAAGTGAAACAACATCAACAAAAATCTGGTTGGGACTTAGCTCAGTTGGTAGAATGCCAGCCTAACACGTAAGAGGCTCTGAGCGACATGCCCAGGTTCATATAAAACTGAGTGTGATGTCATAGACTACGATTCCAGCAATCAGGAAATGAAGATGAGAAGGTCAAAGTTCACAGTAATAGTTACATAGAACGATCATTCTCAGTCCCATAGTAAGTTCAAGGCCAGCTTGGGCCACGTGGGACTTTGTCTCAAACTTTTTAAATAAAGCAATTGTTTTTAAATAATATGTAAATTGAAGCACAAAAAAAACAGCAAGACATTGACAGGAAGTTCAACCCTGCAGAGAACACATGTCACACCACAGTTAGTAGTGACATGCATATACTGGGAATGTAGTTGACACACCAGGTTCACAAGTTGTTTAATTTTAGAAGAGAAAGAAAAATAGGTGGGGCTAAAAGGAAGCTGAGCAGTTATTGCTGGGTAAGTGGAGACCCCAGATTAGCTCTCAGCACCCACGGGGTAGCTCACAAACATCTGTCACTGTACTTACCGATTTGATGTCCTCTTCTGGCCTCTGAGGTCACTGGGTACTTATTATTTCCATACTGGAAAGCATTCAGACATATACAATAACAATAAATCTTGAAGTATAAGGACAAACATGCTATAATTTTATTAACAAATACTAGAATATATTGATTAGCACTTCATATTTGTGCATAGGGAAGACAGTTGTTCACATAAGCTCATGATGCACTTATCAGCAATGGTATATTAAATATATATATATATATATATATATATATATATATGTCCTTTTATTTAAGTGCACACACCAATGTGTTATTGTCATAAAAGTTTCATTTCAATAGCTCTCTATACGTTAATACATATTTTGGGCTCACTGTCAATCAGATTCCACTGGCTTCAACCAAGGAAGACATGAAGACGAATGAAAAAGCTCTAATCTATAAGTGTCTCTCCCTGAGCCCAAGTAGAAAAAAGAGCTTTCTCAAATGTCACTTGAAAATTTATGAGAACTTGGGACAGTTGAGTACATGGTGGACAGGGTGGGTCTTTGAATTTACTGCCCGAAGACTGTGTCCTCTTTTCAGTACGGCTGAGATTGCCAAACAGCTCACTACAGTCTTCTGAGTTTTTGATGATAGTCTGCACACCACATTTGGAAGCCAGATCAAAGAACCTTCCAGAACAGCACAACTAATGTCTCTAATGCTTTGAATCCTGAAGTGCTTGCATCCAGACAGCCTCCAGAATTACTCCACCAAACAGAGAGGCTTCTCACAACAGCAAAGTACACAACATGTAGAATGCAGGATGGAGCTAATGCTGACCAAAGAGTGCCAAGAAGCACCATTGTGTACCACCATCTTACTGAATTGAGTTCAGGCTTGATTCCTGGCCATGGGTATTATACATCAGTTCTCTGTACAAGTCCAAGCCATGAAGGAAGAAGTGGGCTCCCAGAATGCGAGGGAGTGACTAAACCCTTCCTAGCTCCTTGCAAAGAACTCTGAAGTAAAATTCGGGATATCCTAATGGCTCATTAAGCTTAAAAATCACTTGGGTGGCTATCCCCTGTGAGCTCACCAAATGGTTGCCTGAAATCGCTGAGTTTGGCTTATATTTGATTATGTTATAGTGGGTGAAAGGGAGGCAGCAGGGCTCATAGACAGCATAGCTATATTATATTATATTATATTATATTATATTATATTATATTATATTATATTTATTATATTATATATCACAGGGATATACCTTCCTCTAGTCATCTGCAAAGGGTATTCAGGGTGCCAGAGACTGAGGTGTCCAGTCACAGAATTCTGGAGGACATAAAGCAAGGAATCAGGAGTCTTGGTTCCCTGGGACAGCTGGGAAGGAAGGAAGTATCTGCCCCAGGTCTCTCTCCCTGGCTAGTGCATGTCTGGATGCTCCCTGTATCTGATGTTATCCTTGGCTATTTAGCTGATCCCATGGACTCTCAATTGAAGCATATCAAAGAAGGAGGGGTTCTCCACAATGCTCTCAGGTGAGACCCTGAGGAGAGTTGGGAAGTATGGTTTGCTCTCTTAGCATGCTCAGAATCACCAGTTGAGTTAGTCTCCTCTCTGTCAGTATAACAAATGCCCTCCCTGATGAGATTGTAAAGAGATATTTGTGCTTCTTGGTTGCAGGAGTTTCAGTCTGTATTGTCCCTGTTGCTTTAGGACAGTGATTCTCAACCTTCCTAATGCCGTGAGCCTTTAAAACATTTCCACATGTTATGGTAACCCCCAACCATAACATTATTTTCATGGCTACTTCGTAACTACAATTTTGCTACTGCTATAAATTGCAACATAAATATCTAATGCAGACGGTCTTAGGTGACCCTGTGAATGGTGAGTCCAATGGCCAGCATGTTTAAAATCAGTGCTTTAGGACCTGCGGTGAGGCAGAAGATTACAGCACAGCAGCCAGGAGGCAAAAGAGAGAGAAAAGGAAAAGAGCAAATGTTCTAATCCTTCAACCTCAGATTAGATTATGCCTCTCAAAGGCCACAGCACCTTCCACAGCACCAACCCAAGGACCAAGCCCTTTACTGTTCCCCAAACGTTTAGGGGAAACTTGAAATACAGACTAGGTGTATGCACAGAATATATCCCAACCAGCAAAGTAACAAGAAGGTTAAAGAGAGAGGTGACCTAGAGTAACTAAATTCTTCAAAAGGTAAAGGAGAATACTGCTTGCCGGCAGCTGGGGGAGGAGTAACCAGAAGGTAGTGATGAATGTGTGCAAAGTTTCAGTCTGAAATGAAGGGGAAGTTTTGAGCTAGATATCAGGCGAGAGCTATACAATAATAGAAGTGTAACTGATGCCCCTGTGTACCCTCAAATGGGTAAAACAGTCAATTCTGC
Source organism: Rhabdomys pumilio (assembly GCA_030674055.1). NCBI lineage: Eukaryota > Metazoa > Chordata > Mammalia > Rodentia > Muridae > Rhabdomys > Rhabdomys pumilio. The sequence continues at coordinate 76,581,112 of JANHMN010000003.1, read as the reverse complement.
ATTTCAGGTGTCAGTTTGACTGGGCTAAAGGAAATCTAGATAACAAGACGTTCCTGTATGTAATTTCCTGATGAAACTAGCATCTGAGCTGTAGACTGAATGAAGAGGATCCACCCTTACCAAAGCTCGCTTCCATCACACAACCCACTGGAGTCTCACAGACAGGCAAAAGAGGAGGAAATACTCTTTCTCAGGGAGCTATAACCTCCACGCTTCCCTGCCCTTGGACAATAAAACTGCAGCTTCTTGGCCCTTCAACCTTGAACTGAGACCGACACCATCACTCTTCTGATTTCCAGGCTTTTACCCTTGAACCAAGAGTCACACCATAGATTCTCTTCATCCTTGGACCTAGCTTTAGACTGACTTGCTTTCCAGGTTGCCATGTGACCCACCATAGAATCACACGAGCCAATTCTTATAACATATCTCTTTTTCTAGATCTTCCTATACATCTCATCTATTTCTCTGGGTTACTATTGGTTGTTTCTCTTGAGACCCTCATAATATTTTCCCACAATTTTCTTTGGAAAGTGAAATAGTGAAAGAGAGAATCTGTCCACAATGGGAAAACAACCTGCAGATTTGGAGAGAACTTATCATCTATAATTTCTCTTCAATAGTTTCAACACAAGTTCTCTAAGATGGCACAAGACCCTCAGGGAAATTCAGTCCCTTCTTTAGGATGCAGCTCTGGACAGTTAGTATTTTGGTTGGTTGGTTGGCTGGTTGGTTGGTTGGTTGGTTGGTTGGTTGGTTGGTTGGTTGGTTGGTTTGATCTTTTTTGCCAATTTAACACTAGCTAAGCTAGAGTCATATAGAAGAGGTGCCTTAATTGAAGGGTTGCCTCCATCAGGCAAGTCTGTGGGGCATTTTCTTAATTAGTTATTGATGTGTGAGGGAGGGACAATCCACACATTGGCAGTGCTGTCCCAGACAGGTTATTCTATGTGATATAAGAAAGCTGAGCAAACCGTGGAGAACAAGCCAGTGAGCAGCTACTCTTCCACGGCCTCTGTTTCAGTTCCTGTCTCCAGGTTCCTGCCTTGAGTTTCTACCCTGACCTCTCTTCAGCTGTGATTTGGATGGATCTAATTGTCAAATAAACCCTTTCCTCTCCACGTTGTTTTTGAGTGTGGTCTTTATCACAGTGATAGAGAGCAAACTGGGACATGCTCTATCTTTCATACTGGACATCACCAAAAATAGCAAGAGGCTCATGAGAAAGGATGGAGAAAGAAATTGAGGACAGGGGAGCTATGAGCCACTGGAGCCCAATGACATGGACACATTTGGAAAGACAATTGGCCCTCAAGTATTTTATTTATAGAAGCTAAAATCCTGAGTCTGAGTGGGATGGAGGCAGGAAGATTTGGGCTGTCATAGTTGGTGTTTTCAAGTTTCAAAAGCAATTTAGATTAATAGAAATCTTATGAAAGGGAGATTTGACTTGATGTATTAACTAGCAGCGACTAAGTAGAGTTTCAGCTCTTACTCGACAAGGCAAGGCAGTCAGACCTGTCATAGACAGGTTAGACATTGACCTTCTCATAGACCTGTCAAACAGCACAAGAACCAAGGCTTCCACGGCCCTAACATTCATGAAGAAGGTGGTAGATCAAGAAAGCTGTGTCAGCATTAGCTGGCCCATAGCTCTGGGAAGCCACAAAGCATCTCATTCCACCCAACTTCTGCCAGTCTGGCTGCTCCCTCTTCTGGTCTAAGGTCCTCAACTCTTCAACCTTAGAGCTCTGGCTCGTTTTCCAAAACTATACTTGCAGTTTTGTTTTCCTGCAATAGCACTTAACAGGCTCCTCTGTTCAAATGACCATTTGTAGCCACATCAGATGCTTCCCTCTGCACCTCAAGTCCTCAACAAGTACCCCACCTACCCCGATAAGTTCATAAACTCTGTTCTGTATTAATATGTTCATCCCCAGGCGACCACCTGGGTCTTTATTACCTTTCTTTGAAAAATCAACACATTTCCTGGGTCGAGAGATCTTTTCAAGGAAAGGCACCCAGTTGTGAAACACACTAGGCATTTAGGAAAGCAGAAGCAGAAGTGAGTTCTCTGTGACTTCCATCTGATGTTCCATGTCATCAACATCTCAGACACACTCAAGGCTGTTTCCCAACTGTGCCCTAAGCTAGCAAGACCCGGAATGGCCAGATTTCTCTGTCCAAGAGTTCCCCTGTACTACCTCACAGTGTCAACTCTGTGAGGTCACTGAAGGCTAAAATGGACTAGAATCAGCAACTTCACAGTTGAACCGAATACACTTCAAGGTACCGTCGTGAATAATCTTAATTGTCAGTTTGATTAGATGGAGAAGCCTAGGAGATTAGAGAAGCACCCCTCTGGAGATAGCTGTGAAGATGTTTCCAGAAATAATTAGACCCTAATTATTGCATCTATCCTTTGATGGTTCCATAATACAGTAACATTGTTGAAGAAGGTAAAGGGCCTGTATAGGGCCTGCTTGTAGGAAGTAAGTGACTGGAGGCTGTAGCTAGATCTTGTCTTGGATTCTGCTTAAAAAAAAAAAAATCTGGGGCTAAAGACGTGGCTCAGCGGTTAAAAGCAGCTGCTCTTCTAGAGGATCCAGGTTCAGTTCCCAGCATTCACATGGCAGCTCAAAACTGCCTACTAACTCCAATTCAAGGAGATCTAGCGCCCTCTTTTGGTCTTAATGGGCATTGAAACCACATGGTACACAGACATACATGTAGGCAAAACACCCACACACATAAAAAATAAAATAAAATAAACCTTTTCCCCTTAGTTTTGTTTTATACATATGGGTATTTTGCCGGTATGTATTTATGTGTATCGTGTGCATGCAATGCCCTGTACAGGCCAGAGGAGGGTGTCAGAGCTTTAGGACTAAAGTTACAGATGCTTGTGAGCCTCCATGTGGATGCTGTGAATTGAGCCCAGGTTCTCTGGAAGAGTACTGAGTCATTTCTTCAGCCCCCTCAGCTTCTTTTTGAATCACCTTTATATTTCTTGGCCATCATGATGTAAAACTTCACTGCTCTGTCAGGTCCACCCCACCACAGTAGACTGACCTCTCTAGAGCTGTGAGCAAGCATCTAAGTGACCTCCTCCCTTAAGGAGTTACATCAGGTTTGGGCACAGCTATGAAAAGCTAACACAGGTCCTTACATCTCTCTCCTCTTTTCCTCTCATCACAGTAGGCACTTTACCACTACTTCCTGACCACAGTCTAAGTACTCCCTCCCTTCCCCTCTTAAGCCTCCCCAGCCTGACACTTAAATCACAGTTGTAATAAAAAAAATTGGAAACAGTGTCCTCAGTAACCACAAACCACACCCCAAAACTCTCAGTGGAGCCTCCCTCCTCTCCAAATTCATCCCCTGAAATCTCACTAGCAGAATCTGAGATCTGCTAGACCTAGGGTTTGCACACCTGCCTTCATATGTCATGGGGAGCCAAGAGTGGTTCATTTGTAACGTCCGATTTGGTAGTCTGAGTCAGAAAGATTGCTCTGGGTTTGAGGGCAGCCTGAGCTGCAGGGTGAGACTCTCTCAAAAACCCAGGGTGAGGGAAGAAAGAGAGAAAGAGGAAAGGAGAGGGAAGAGAGGAAAGAAAGGGGGTAGAAAAGGCCAGAAGAAAACTCTCGTGGGGAAGCTTTACTTGATGGATCATTCTGTCTAGCCATAACATGGGTAGACACATAAATCATTTTTAAGGCCAATACTTCATTTTTAAAGCAGTTTTTACAACCCCAGCAAAAAACTAAGCAGAAAGTGCAGAGTAATTACCCATTTGTACCATCAACATCCTACATCAGGCAGCTCATTGATTACCATAGACAAATAAGCATTGAGTGATCCTCATCAAGTAAAGAGAAATGTCTTTCAATAGGTGGTGTGTGTGTGTGTGTATGTGTGTGTGTGTGTGTGTGTGTGTGTGTGTAAAAAGATCCAATTAGTTTAAAGAGATATTAAGAAAAAAAATGTCTTGTGTCCAACCCCTAACCCCCTGACTCCCTTCCTAGAGATACATTCTATATGTATAATCTTACTGGGATACACATCTCCATATACAAGTTTAATGCAAACAGCATAGCATACACACAATGATGAACTTTAAGCTATTCCTCCAAGTAATATATATTCAATCTTAGTGTAAATTACGCTGTCTTGTTCCTTTATATGTGTACGGGTGTGTTGCCTACATCATGTCTGTGCACCACGTGTGTGAATGTGGAAAGCAGAAAAGGACATTAGAAATGCTGGGGCTGTGGTTACAGACTGTTTGCGAGTTGCCATGTGGATGCTGGGCATCAAACCCAGGACCTCTCAAAGAGCGCCCACTGAGTCTTAACAGCTGAGCCATCTCTCCAGCCCTGCTGCATTTATTTTAACAGTAGCCTGAGGAGTCTGAAATAATGCCTTTAATCAACCTGAGTGGACAGATAGTTCTTTCAGTTGCAGATTTCTAGGCCTCCTTGTTAGAAATGGCTCATTGAGAATTTCAAAGGGGCTAGACCCAGAAACCTTTTCTTCCCATCTTCTTCAGGTTGCCTGGCATAGATTCCTACACAAAGCAATAGCATAGTCCACCCTTCTAACTTTCCAGCTGAGAGAACAGGGGCTGAAAACCACACATTGATTTTTCCTAAAGTCCCACAGAAAGAAGTCAGAGAGCAAAGTGAACAGTGCAACAGTGGCCCCCAAACACAAGCTGTGCTTGAATTAACGCAGCTCTGATACATGCCATCAAATATGAGTCTGCGATAAGTAATTCCAAAGATCATAATTCAATTTACCCAAAGATTTCAAGCAAGCATTTTCTTGCAGTACTGTCCCTGTGGTGCTCATCTGAGGGAACGCAAGTGCCTTCTGAGTCATCAGAGGGCCAGAAAGTGAGACCATCACAGTTTTCATGAGCAGTGTGTTTTACTGGGCTCTAGATCCATGGGTGGTAGGTTTGGATGTTTTCAAAAAAGCAGCATATTAAAATATTCTCAGAACTCAGTGGACATACTTCTTGCTGATTTTGAGGAGACAGGAGTTTTCTGCGTTGTGTACAAGGCATGGTCTAGAGAGATGCAGGTTCCAGATACCTTTAAGGTTGACTCTGCAGGACATGACATGTTAGCGGGATATCATGTCATCAAAGTGAGGACAATGATTCTGTAAGGCTCACCATCATACAGGATTGTTTGAAATTGTTTATATGAAGGCATCTTGGAAAGTATAATGAATCTTATTCAATTTTAAATAACTCTATTTTGTCACTTTTGAAGTTTTGTTGCCTTGGCTTAGAGCATAGACCCCTCAAGTTGAGCACACATACAAAACACATGCTTTGATGTTGAAGATTTGGCTCCAGTCAGATTGACCAATATTATTCATACATCTCCCTTTCAAATTTCAAAACCTTTTTTGACCTATAATTGCACTGTAGAAAGCCCAAGAGGTCATGAGGACATAAAGTGGTAAAAACATTGTATACATATAGATTTAGAGATACATAACATTCGTGCTATGCCTTGCACAGTCCTAACTGTTCTTCAGAACAGCCTTTTAAAGGGGATCCTACTAGCACATCTCACAGCAGAAGAACCTGAAAAGACAACTTAAGCCCAAAGCTTAGTAACTCCCACTTTACATATTAAATGATATCCACTGGTGTTCTAGCATTGCTCCCAGATATTGGTATGATCCTCATCTCCAAAGACGACTTTCTTGAGCAGTTAACTGCACACATGCATTCATTTTCTCTTTCTGCATAACAAATTACTCAAAACTTAGAAGCTTCAACAATAAACATGTGCTAACTCTCAAAATCAGAGTGTGACATAACTCCAAATCTCTGAAGCCAGGGCTGTTACAAGACTGCAGCCAAGATGGTGGTTGGGTATACAGCTTTATCTGAAGATGTAATACGGGGAGGACCTACTACAAGTTCATTGGCATAGTTAGTGGTTAGTTTCAATTCTTCATAGACTGAGAACCTCAAGTCCTGATGGCCTGAAGTAGAGGGTCTTCCACTCACATCACATGGACCTTTTCAAGGCCTTATTGAGAGAGAGAGAGAGAGAAAGAGAAAGAGAGAGAGAGAGAGAGAGAGAGAGAGAGAGAGAGAGAGAGAGATCAAACCAAACATCATAATGCTTTTATAACTTAGTTTTAGAAATGACATCTAATCACTCAAGGCATATTCTGTTCATTAGAAGCAAGTCACTAAGAGCCACCTACATTCAAGAGAAGAGAGTTACAGGAGGGGAATGAGATCATTCTAGGCTTTTTCCATGCATGTATCAAAGTGATTTTAAACAACAAAAAAATTATTTCCTTTGCATTTTGCCTTCACAGACATTGGAGTGACGCCTCATTTGTGGTAACAGCTAGAAAGTTCTATTGTGCAGAAATTCCATAGCTTAATGACTGTCCCCTATTGATGGGCTGTAGGCTTAAATGTTTTTCACTATGTGCCAAGCATCAGTGTGGGCCACGCTGTCTGGAGTACTGGGGTTACAGAGCAAAGGGTAGAACCTCTGCTCTCAAACCTCACCTCGTAGGGAGAAAGAACAAGTAAATTTGCAACTGTAACTGGCCCTAGCAGCAATGTACAAGGTACTCTGTAAGCCCAAAAGAGGGCCTGGGCAAATGTACTACATCCAGGAATGAGGGTTCCGAGGTGGCTCAAATATGAGATGTCCCCAAATTTTTCTGTATTTGAAACCTTAGTCTCAACTAGTAGCCCTGTTTAAGGAGGTAGAGGGACCTCTTGGGGACAAGGCCTAGATGGAGGAAATGGGTCAGCGGTGGGAGTGGGCTGTAAGGTTTAAAGCTCAGCTGAGTCTCCTGTCCTTTCTCTACCTCCTGACATTCCAGACGTGAGCTCCCACCCTCATGGCATCCAGGCCATGATGGACAGTACTGTCTCAGTCATAAGCACAACAAACCCTTCCTTAAGTCACTTCTTCAGTCTTATCATTTGGTCACAATGAGGAGAAGAAGGAACTAACAGACTCCACCTCTGTTTCCACAAATGAATAAACTGAGCCACGGGCTGCCATTTTTAGAGCATGCCTGCACCCTACAATTCTAATAAATGCACGAAACAATAGAATGGGGGGGGATCCAACCAAGAGTTCAGTGATCCAATGTCTAAACAACTGACAGTGTTTCTTTTTTTAGTCACCAGTTTGTCATCTTTTATTTTCTGTCTAAATTAGTCCATGTGGCATCTTTAAGGGGCATTTAAAGAAAAAAAAAAAGCAAATTTGCAATTCATTTTACTCTTTTTTAATGGCTGGATTTTTTTTTTTTTAATCTTTAAAAAATATATCACAGAAGAAGCTTAATGTTAATTTTTCAATTGATCACAAAAACTACAGAGAAATGTCAGGGCATGGGAAGCCACTGTGGACAAGGTGCTTTTAGAGTTCAGGGATCTTCTTGTGTGACTTGGACACATTACACCAACTGGGCCCCCGTTACTCAAGTCAGTTAGCGTCATCACTTAGAAGGGAGCATCCTTTGACTGTTTTGTTACAAATGAGGGTTCACTTTTTCTGAGAATGATGTTTCTTAAAGCCATTTTTTTTCTCTTTTGAGCTGCTAAAGAACAGAAGTTTCGATTTAGAGGGACCCATGATTGGAGTCCCAGTTCTGATGCTGTGATAAGCCACACACCTTAACTCTCCCTACATTAGCTTCCTTACCCAAACCTAGTAGCCTCACCCCTACCAACAAAGCCTGTGTCAGAGTGAGGAGCTTGATAAATGGCAGGAAACCATTAGCATCTAGTTCTAGGGGTTGAATTGAAGTCTTTATACTTTAGAGGCAAGCAGTTAACTTTCTATAGTCTCCAGTATTTAGAAAACAATTTGGCCTGCCTGGGGGAGTAAAAGGAATCAACACTTCAAAGCTGATAGGCAAGGTCAGAAAAGGCAATAAAACAGGGGCAAAATTAACATTAGAAGGGTTCATGTTTCCTAATAAGAAGGATCCTCTTTCATTTTATGTGTATGTGCAGATACATGTCCACACATGCACATGTACATATAAGCACACGTGTGTCCATGCATGTAAAGGCCAGATGAAAACTTCAAGTTTCCTCATACTCAGGAATACTCACCTTCTCTGAGACAAGTCCCTCATTGGCCTGGAACTTGTAGCATAGGCTAGACAGGATGAATAAACCCCAAGGACCTACTTACTAGTCTCAGATCTCCAGTCACAGGATTCCAAGTGCCCTATCATGCCCACTCAGCACTTTTAAGTGAGTTCTAGGGGTTGAACTGAAGTCTTTATACTTTAAATGCAAGAATTTTGTCAACTTAGTCATCAGACCATCCTGAAAAAGACCCTCTGAAGGAGAAAGAGTATACACCAGGCATGCCAACACAGGCTTGTCAGAATTTGGGAGGCTAAGATAGGACAATGGATTTGAGATCAGCCTGAGCTACATAGTGATACTCTGTCTCTCTTTGCAGGGCGGAGGGGGGGGCGTTCGGAGGGGGGTGGAGATAAGTGAATGTAAGCAGCAAAATTTCCATCTTTTCCCAAATTACCCTAAGCTGGTGATTTTTTTCAAAGTATCTACTACCAGCCATTGCATCATGGCTAGCAGGCTCAAAGCTCCTTAGAAATGGCAAATTTTTCCCTGTTTCTTGAAAACTATGAGACCTGCATGGTAAAATTTCTGCATCAGTTGATAACTGAAGTTCCCGACGCATACTGGCAGTTTCCCCAAGAACAAAATGCTAAGGGGAACGCATGAAACACAACTAAGGAAAAGACTTCAAGATATACCCAGGAGAAGTTTGGATTTTTCTGTTTATTTTGTTCCTAGCTACAGAGAAAAGCATTGCCTACAGTAGAAAATCCAGGTTGAGTCTTCTTGGGACACCATGAGTGGTCTACTTGTGTCTTACTGAGAAATGGCACTGTGAAGTTTCAATGCCATGTGCCCTGGAAAATCACAGGAAAGAGGTGAGTGAAAGAGCACTGGGGGGCGGGGGGAGCAGGGAAATGGTTCAGTGGGAAACGTACATGCCACCAAAGCCTGGTGACCCGAGTCTGCTCCTAAGAACCCCGCGAGTTATCATCTGACTGAATCTCTCTCTCTTTCTCTTTCTCTCTCTCTTTCTCTCTCTCTCTCTCTCTCACACACACACACACACACACTCTAAGGTATAGAATTAAAGACATACGTCACTAAACCTAGATCAATAATAAATTTAATTTAATTAAAAATTAAATATCTTAGGGACTGGAGAGATGCCACAGTAATTAACAGAGCTTGATTCTCTTCCAGAGAATCCAAGTTCTGTCCCCATCACTCACACTGGACAGCTCGTAACTGCCTGTAACTTCAGCTCCAGAGGATCCAATGTCCTCTTCTGACCTCCTCAGGCACACACACACACACACACACACACACACACACACACACACTAACTCTAAAAGGCTGTCCAACCCCAAGTGGTCAGCCATAAACACATGTACATGTGAGCAAAGGGACCAAGTAGGATGGGTAGGATGGGTGGGTGGGTGAATATGCGTGTGTGCATGCGTGCGTGTACAATAATACTAAGAGGTCATAAATTTGAGGAGAGGCACAGGAGAGTTTGAAGGGAAAAGAGTGGAAATGTTGTAAATGTTTGAATGAAATGCTCAAAAACACAAAATATTCAAATGGAACACAAATATTATTTTTGAAAAGACTTTTGAACCATTCATTTGAGATAAAGCTACTAAACTGAGTGAAAAGAAAGAATCCTTGGTTGTAACCTGTGATAGACTATCAGCTCTGGCCTTCCCCACCAGGGTTTTGATACAGCTCCAGCTGTATTGGGTAGTGGGTAATTGTAAAATTTCCACAGCTCAGCCTGGAGGCCCCTCCATATTGAAACGAAGCCACAAAGCAGGGAAGGGACTGTAGGCAATACTCAATGCTGAGAACTTCTTTGTCATGGGACTATCCTGAACACTTAGACTGTTAGCAGTATTTCAAGCCTCGATCTAAGACTCATTATATTAGAACCAAAATGTGTTAAGAAAATGTCAAACAGGTGTGTGTGTGTGTGTGTGTGTGTGTGTGTGTGTGTGTGTGTGACACAAAACCAGCCCTGTTGAAAACCAGTATTCTGCATACATAAAGCAAGAGTAGTCATTAGAAGAGAAGTGTTTGCTGGCTGGTGTTTTGTTGCTGTGGGATGATAGATTTCAGACTGTAGAAGTAGAAAGGGAAGCTAGTTGTGCTTAGAGAATATAAATGTGGCACCTTCCTATTTCCAGTTGGAGGACTGTCATTCCTGTAGTTACTTGTTCATGGTAGTCACTTGTAGGATGGAGCAAAAGGCTTAATTTGTACCATAAGCCACTCTCCTGCAAGATCACTAGCACATGTCTTTATTCTCTGCTGGTGACAGGAAAGCCATGAGAAGCCTAGGTGTACTACAATATAGCTCCCAGATTCCTATCAGCAAAGCAGCCCTCTTCACGCTGAAAAGAAGTACAGGCCAGGGGCCAGGAAGAGGCTTCAATCAGCAAAGTGCTGATTTTGGATTTGAATCCCAGCATCCATATAAAATGCCAGGCATGATGGAATGCAACTCCAGTACTGAAGAGGCAGAGACAGTGAAATCCCTGGGGTTTGAGGGGTGGCTGGTGTAGTGGAATCCCCAATGAGACCTTGTTTCAGAAAAAATAAGATAAAAAGGGTTTGAGGAAGGCACCTGGCTTCTATTGTACATGTACACATATGTATATATACATATATGTACACATATGCACATGTGCACATACACAAGAAAAAGAAATTATGCAAGTCATCTAAATATGTAGTCTCAAATTCAGCTTTTTCCCCCTATAGCTTCTGTCCCTAATGCATATTCTAACTGTATAGAAGTTCCTTGAGTTGTATAGACTTTAGGTACTGTTCATTTTGGTGTGATATATTTTTATTTATTTTCAAGTCTTATACAATAAAGTTTATAACATCAACAAAAGGGACCTAAGTAAATAAACAATACATCAACTGGTTATGGGAAATGCCCACGACTTTTGTCTTTCCCCTGTATCATCTGCACTCATTCGGTTAAAGCAGAAAGCCAAAGCTATGATACTAAAGAATATGAATGCAAAAAGGATTTTGGTTCTGTTCTAGGCATTTTCAGACAGCTAAGTGAGAGGGGGCTGAGACTGACGGCTTCTCTCCCTGCCAGATCTAAGCTAAATCCTATCCTGAGGGAGAGGCAAAGAGGCAAACATAGCCTGGAACTTTACAGACTTGAAGATAATGCCAGAAATTCTCTAAGCAGGGCCACTCCTTTCTCTCCTTTCACCTGAGGGCATGTCCATGTCTTCCTTTAGAATAGATGGGAACTGAGGTGGCACTGACTACACTTCCTAAGGACAAATGTCAGCACAAAGGGGTGGAGAACGGTCCATATAATTATATATATGCTATATATATAATTATGTAAATATATATATAATCTTTCTCTTTAGAGCCACCTACCAAGAATAGACAATGCACCCACCACACTCCTGCCTCTTATTGTTTTCCAGAAGCTGCTCGGTCAGGAAGCTGACTAGAAATTCCATGGCAGAGTCTAGTCATTCTTCAATTGTCTTTAGGAGACAAAGTTCAGGTCAAATAAAAGTAGTTGCTACTCACCCAATAGAGAATCCCCCCACCCCCATCCCCACTCCCATCCCCCCATCCCCCCATCCCCACCTTCACACACACACACACACACACACACTGAGCGCACACACACTCACATGGGGCAAAGGGATGGATGGAGCTGCTGCCAGAAACAAACAGAAACTCTTCTAGGGGACAATAAACAGTTAACACTTACAGCCTGTCAACACCAATTAGCCTGACCAAAAGATGCTGGTAAGAGGCCCTCAGCAGACAGACAGCTTCCATCCCTTCCTTCTCAAGGAGATGGCCCTCAATGAGGCTCACTTCTTCAACCCTCAAGTTGAGCTGGACTGTTTACTTCCCTGAGGCCCAGGCTCTTTAAAATATTAACATGCAAATTGATTGTCAGTTCCACCCTTTAAATCTTTTCTGAAAACTGCAGGGTAATGTTGACAGGTTTGTGTGGGCTGAAAGTGCAAATGTTTCTTTTGAATATTCCCATTTCCTTTTTATCTCCTGATTTAAAAGTAAAGTATATTCTAGGGATGTTCCAGGGATGACCCACCCCAACTCCCAAAAAACCTCAGGGTCCCTAAGCATTGTCAGCTATGTCTAATGGAGAAATAAGTCTTGGTTTAGTAAATTGTTTGCAATTAAAAACATATATATACTGTTATCTGTCGCCATCCACGCAAACAAATCCGACCCCTCAATGGAGTCTGCTCTGCTGATAAAACTACATAATACATCTAGAAACTGCCTCTCGATCTATCGCTTAAAAATGGTTCTTTTCAAAAAAAAACAAAGCAAGAAGAAAGAAAAATATGGTTCTTTTCAAAGTTACACCCCAAGAGGCTTAAAAAAAATCAAGTCACCATACAACACTGATTTTTCTTCAATGTTTTATTTATATAGAAATACTTAAAAAATGAAGTAGCACCTTACTTAAGTTTACCTTTATTATGTAGAACTTTAAATGTCAGAAAAATAAAACTCTTGATACAATTTCAAATCTTGTCTCAGCAAATATAATATTAGTATTTGACCATGAGGTTAAAGGCCCTTTATCATAAAATAAAATATACTTTGTTTTTTTTTAAACTTTGCTCAGTAAAGTACATTTAAGCTCAGGTAACATCACCTACATATACATAAACGAGTGGTAAACAAATGTATTAAAATAGAAACACTAAAACTATAGCGGTGCAACAGAATTTCTGTAATTTGCACTGAATTCTATTTATACAAATGTTAGAAAGCATCAACTGTTCCTTTTGACATGTTTATACATTTCCATTTTTTGTAATAATATAGAATAAAATATGCTTTATATCACTGAATAGAAAATATGCTGGGTGAAGCAGATCTAGAAGATTTGTCTGAACCTATAAAATCTCCATCCCAACAGAATACTGCTCAAAACGTTATACATTTTATGGTTTTTGTAATCCGTCACAATTGTGTGATTATTAAAATAATACAGTGTTCTTTGCCATAAGGCCATACTAAAAATAAAAAGATTTAACCCAGCTACAAAAAAGTTCACTGAACTTAAATTAAAATACTTGTAAACATCTTTGCAATATGAAATATAATTTTTCAAGTCAAAAAAAGAATAAAATACTTCAATCTGTATTAATGCAATTTCTCTTTAAAACTTTTAAAGGTTTTTTTTTTTTAATATATAAGAGATATGTTACAGTTTTAACTTTAATAAAGCTGCAGGGTCCTGGCTGTACAGAACTCCTGGCCCTTCCATGAACATTCAAAAAGGATCCACTTGTGTTCTAGAACGAGCGCTGTAGGAACCCACCCACAAAGGGAAACACACGAAACAGTCCACACATCCCATAGCACAATTATTAATCATCTTCATAATTACTGTTCATTTTTCTACTTCAAGAAAATGGAAAACTTGTGGGGTTTTCTTTTGGAAGCTTCCTATTAAGTACAGTGTAAAAACTATCCTTACTAGAATGTCGCCGTTCCTATTATTTATAGAGCATGCAATTCAGGTGGTTCGGAGGCTACAGTACTCCTGATGCAGAGATCCTGGCAAGTTCCTTTGTTTAAAAATGACATTTTAAAAATGAGCGGATACTACAGCTTTCCAAGCTCCTCTAGGATCTCTGAGAGTGAGGAGGGTGGGGTGGAAAGAGGCGGGCACCAGAGGCATCTGGGCAGGTAGGCCCCAGGGAATGAGGGTCTAAGGAGGGGACCCTCCTTCCCTGCAGTGCACGCACGCACTGCCTTCAGGAAAAAATGCGAATGGCCTGAGTGACCGCCGTGTGGCAGACGGGACACTCAGGCTCGCTCTTCTCACAAATGCGGTTGGCACACTCCATGCAGAAGAGGTTGTGGCCACAGGGCACCAGCGCGGCGATCACTTCACTCTCGAAGCACACAGAGCAGTCGCGGCTGCCTTTGCGCCTCAGCCCGGAGGAAGAGGAGGAAGAGCTGGAGGAGGAGCTAGAGGACGAGGAGGAGCCTGAAGTGTCCGACGAGGGCAGGCCAGGGAGCTGCGTCCCTAGCCCATTAGCATAGGCAGCGTAGGCCAAGCCTCCACCGCCCGGGTCGCTGCGCACGCGGCGAGCAAGGTGGTGCTCTCCCGCTCCCGTGGCCATGTGCAAGGGCGGAGACAGGCGCGGGCAGCTGGTGCCCGGGTGCAGCCGGCGGTGCACCAGCAGCCCCAGGTTGGCATTGGAGGGTGTGCTGCTGGCCCCACCCCCGGGAAAGACCACAGAGGAGGAGGAGGCAGATGAGGATGCCGAGGAAGAGCAGGAAGAGGATACTGGTGCGGCAGATCCACCTCCAGGCGACCGCTCGAACTGGGCCCAGAGAAGGGGTGTCCCAGGTGGTGGGGCAGGAGCTGGGTCGAAAGTAGGCTGCAGCTCAGGACCCCCATCCGGGGAAGGTACTGAGGCTTCCCCCGCTGTGTAGGTGTAACCATTGCCGTTATTGTTGTTGTTTCCATTGTGAGCAAAGCTGAGTGCAGGGCTGGGAGGGCTGTAGTCCGCCAGGCGTGAAGTGGCAGCTGCGCTGCCGCTGGTCCCACCACCGAAGTAAGAGTCTGTGGATGCGCTGCCAAGAGAGCTGGAGCTGTCGTTGCGATAGCTGGAGAAGGGCTTGCGGCCAGGTGTAGGAGTGATGCTTGGGGTGGGCTTGCTCCAGAGGCTGCCCGGTCCGGACCCGCCGGACCCGTGATGCAGATCAAAGCCCACGTCTGTGCCATTGGCATGGAAGTCGTTCTCGTCTGTCAGCTCGATGATGCCACCGGTGCGCAGTGCGATGTGAGCTTCGATCTCCTCTCTAGCTCGATCCACGTTCTCTGGCATCCCGGTCACCTCGAAAACTGGTTCCTTGTCTCGGCTGGGTGTCACAATATATGTATGTGTCTGCTGTTGAATGCGCTTGATCGTGGCGCCCTTTGGCCCCACCACGAGCCCTACCACGCGGTATGGCACCCTCACTTGGATAGTGGTCTGTCCCGGCAGGTTGGGCGGTCCGGGCACAGCGCCGTTGAGAGCCGTGTTCTTGTTACGAGAGGCTCGGATCATGGAGAAGTGCTCTGCGGCAGAGATGATCTCCCTCCGAGCCATAGCCACATCCTCCTTCCTGCCCGTCACAACAAAGACAGGCTCCTCCCCGCGAACTGGGGTCTTGATGTAAGTGTTGGTCTTCGCCCTCAAAGCTTTGATTTTACAACCTGGGAGCCAGGGTTCAAGGGAGAGAGTAGGAGAAAGAGAGAAAGAGACACGCCCATTATCCCGGGATAAACGCGGAGACCCGGGACAGCCCGCGCCCAAGGCAGCTGGACAGCAGAACACGCGACCAGAGAAAGGGGGCGTCTCCCTCATTGACCCCGAACCGCGCTAGGAGCCGGACTGCCCGCTCTATCCTCGAAACACTCGAGGAATAAATAGTCTGTTGGCTGCCTGGCCCTCCCCCGGTGACTGCAGTCTTCCCAAGCAAAGCGCAGAACCCCAGAAAAGTCATCTAGAGAGATGCTTCTGGTATCCAACTGAGCACACTGATAGACTTGAAGGCACCAGGGGCTCCCGGGAAGCCTAGATCCTTAAGCTCTGGAGGACCAGGGGTGGGGTTAAGGGGATGGCAGTCCTGGGACCCATTGTTCCTTCTCTGGACTCCATTCCATTCCGCTTTGCAGAAATCCTGAATCCTCGTCCCATCGGACGCCCCCACACACGCACCGCTCCCTCCCAAAGGACCACCATAGGAACCCTCCCCCAGTATCTTATATTTAAATCATCTTTCCTAGAGTGGAAGTAGTCTGGAGCACTAGAGGAGAAGTCAGTGATTTTAGCAGGAGAAAGTGAACCCGCCGCGGCTCTGGCGCCGCTGTGGAAGACAGCCTGCCTGCACTTTCTTTGTCTAGTGCGCCGGCCCATCGCGCGGCTCTTCCTCCCTCCCTAAGGCTCCCCCGCGCCACAGCTCGCGTTCTTGCACCCGCCCTCACAGTGAGGCGGCGGCCGGAGATCCTACACACCCCTCTGGTCCCCATCCTTGCCGGACCCACCTTGCCGCCCTACGATCTCCGCGACGTGTTCGGAACTGGGTACCGGCACGCACTCGGTCATGTTCACGCTCTTCTTGCGCGGTTCGCTGTCGTACAGAGAGGCGCCCTCATCACTGTCCAGTCCCAACAGGGAGAGCTGATCGAGAGCAAGCTGCAGGGCTCTTTGGTCATCCAGAGTCTCTCCCCCGCCGCTGCCACCGCCGCCGCCTCCCCCGCCACCGCCTCCCCCGCCACCGCCGCTGCCGTTGCGCTCCAGGTCTGCAAACAGCGAGCTGGGCATCGCTCCGCCGTGCGCGCCGCGCCCCAGCCGGCTCTCTGCTCGGCAGCTAGAAGGTGCAGCCACAAAGGCAGCCGGGAAGCGGGTAGTCAGGGGCGGGGAGGCCGGTCGGCTGCGGAGGGCTCCGTGGCTCGTTTTTCGGCGCCTGGAGGAGTGGGTCTCTACGTGCAGTCCGCACCGGGCAGTGGCTGCAAGAGCCCCCGCCTGGGTCCCCACCCCAGATCTGCTGGCGGTTGGGGTGGGGGCAGAGCTCGAGCGGCGGCCGCGCGTGCCCCCCGAGTGCCCGGCTGGCTGGCCACAATGCCGAGCGCAAAGCGAGCAGGCGAGCGACAGCAGCGTTTCTTTAAGGAGCCCCTCCCCGGCTCCTCCACTCCCTCCCTCCCTCCCTCCCGCCCGCCCTCACTCAGCGCTTTTTCCTCCTCTCCTACCCGCCTCTTGACTGAGCCTCTGCAGCCAGACGGCTCCGGAGGGGGACGAGGGAGGCGCAACGTCACCGGCGGGAGCTGACACTACAATGCTACTGACACTATCGCTGGGGGAGGCGATTGGCGCGCGCCAGGCCGGGGGCGGGCGGAGGCCGGGGCTGAGCGAGCTGAGAGCCAGCGCCACCCCCATCGAGCTCGCCGCAGCCCGCCCCGGCCTCCTCCCGGCCGCGCCCCTCCCCCGCCGCCGCCGCGAACGCCTCTCTTTGTTGTCTAATGCGGGACCGGCTGGCTCGGGACATTTATGTGTACCTATCAGCCGAGGACAACCACTGTCCTCAAGTCTCTTTCCTCTCCAGGTTGACAAGAAAAGGCGCCCAACTGTGATACCAGAGGCCAAGATCCAAAGAACGGTCCTTCTAAAGTCCCGTTACTGCCCCCAAATAAAGCATCCCTGGAGTCGACGCAACCACTAGGTGGACCGTATACTGTACAAGGTATCTGTACAACAGGGCAGCCCAACCTTGGGACCCGGAAACAAAGGCTCGAGGTCCTGGGCCCATTGGTATTGTGACTTCTGGGCGCGAGCTGCCCACCTGCGCGGGAGCGCACTCCACACAAAAGACACGCCCGCCCACACTGACACTCGCGCGCGCGCCCACATTTCCGTCCCCTTGGGTAGCACTTTGCCCAAGTGGCTCTGAAAGAACGAATGCCAAAACCAGAAACCGGTTGCAGCAAGGGCCCGACCCACAGCGCTGCGGGTGACCTCTAGGGTCCCGCACACGCCTGGCGCGCGGACTGAGACCCCGCGGGAATCTGACACGCGCACGAGCACCGCGCGGCCACTGCCCGGACTCCAGCCCTACACCGCCAAGGGATGGTGCCGGCGTGCGCGCCCGCCGCTCCCGGTCCCGCCCCTCCCTGCGGTCAGGCATGCGCAGTGCCTGAGAGGAGCCAAGAGCGCGCCGGCCCCGCCCTCCGCCCAGCCCTGCCGGGAGGTGTGTGGTCGGGCCTGGCGCTCTTTGTGCGCTTCTCCGGGTGGGGGTGGCGGCGGAGGAAGGGTGCGACGGGACTAGCGGGCGGCCAAGGCGAACTGCGCCCCCTCCCGGCTTCTCCACTGACAGCCTTCTAGCGCAAGCAAGAAGAAAGGAGGTTTTGAGGGGCGGGCCAGGGCGGGGTTCGGGCCTGGGCGCATCTCCCTCCTGAGAGAGAAGGACGCCCCTTCCCTGCTCAACGCGCATCCGCTTCTCCGTCCTTTGTTCCCAGAGCCCGCCTGTTTATCTGCGCCCGTGCGCCCTGCCTCAGGCTGTTAGGCCAGTAGTCCAGGGTTTCCCTAATCCTGTTAAGATCCGCCCGGAGAGACGCCTGCCGGTGATGCAGAGGCTACTTGTCTACACCGCAAACTGGCTTAATGGAGAGCCCCTTCCACTTTGAGGGTGACCCCGGGACCTAGGGCAGATCTGAGTGACCCAGAAAAGGAGAACGGGCACCCAGGACCCTGACTGTTATCCACAATACCCCCCCTCTGTCCAATGCCTGAGTGGTTAAAGGTGACAATGGTTGGCAGTGTACTTGGGAATAGACTGCTCTGCCAGCGCCTGTACTTCCAGGCGTGCGAAGGTGATCCCGAGCTCCAAACTCACCTGGAGCTGTCTCGGGGCAGAGGTGCTGATTATTTCCTTGGGGAAATGAGGCTGATGAGCTGCTTTACTGTGGCTATTTCCTCAGGATGTTTACGTCAGCTTCCCCAAGCTGGCTGTGTTTTTCTTCAAAGAAGCAGTTCTATGAGGGGCGGGGGGCGATTGGGGGGGCGGAGAAATGGTGATGAAGACTTCGCTGACCAGTAGAGAATTTCTGCTTATGAACTTGGAGTCAAATTGGTTTGGAATTGAAGAAGGAGCGCACTTAAGGACCCTAAACTAGGTACTAGAGCAAAAGCGCCCTGCCTAAAGAGAGTAACGGAAGAGGCATGCATGAGGGCAGGAAGCAAAAAAGAGCCTGGCCTAGAGGCCCCTGCCTGTCATCCCAGCACTTGAGAGGGCGGGGATTTCAACCAATTCCAGGCCATCTTGGGTTATATAGTGAGTTTTGGGCCAGTCTGGGTTACAATGTGATATCCTGGTTTTAAAAGTCGACAAAAGGGGCAGTTATGAAAAGGGGCATTTTCACCTTGCCCGCACAACATATTAGCTTCCTTTTGTGGTCCTCTGCTGTTCCTTTAAAAAGATTATAAGATTGTGATTGTGTACGTGTAAGTGGAATGGAGAGTCCCTCAGGAAACTTGCTGTAGGGAACTTGCCCATAGATTTTTGCAAGCCTGCCATAACTCTATTCCCCTTGGAACATGCTCGTAATAAGATTTCAGATGAGTTGCTCCTGAAAATTTGGAAGATTTGGCTCTTCACGGAAGTCCCCAGGGACCCTGTCTCATTAGCAGGAAGGTGAATGCAATGCTTCACCAAGGTGACATGTTTAATGTCACTCTTCCCTGCTGGATAAAAGCGGGAATGGCACTTGCTTATAACTGTGAAAGGTGGATGAAGCCACACATTTTGCCCCACATGAAAGAAAGGTGGAAATTCTGACCATAGGAATTCATGACCAATCTTGGCAGGTCCAGGTAGGTCCTGACTAGGGGCCTGTTTGGTGAAACCTGAGAAGATCAGTGTTCTGAAGACACTGCATTGAATACATTCCTGAGGGCATTGCAGGGTGACTGCTAGGATAAAAATTATAACATCTGACAGTGCCAGTCTCCATTTCCAGCTGGACTTCTGTGTCGACTATGAAAAGATCGGTACCCATCTTCCAACGGGCTGTCTTAACCAGAGACCAGGACAAAGGGAACTCATGTATGTTGTGGGTGACAAAAGGCTGACTGGTGCCTTCCTACCAGGCACCACCCTTCTCTGCTGGCATATAATACAGCATGCCGAATGCTGGAGTGCTTTCAGACCCCTGAATATTTTTCTAGAAATAATTTAGAAATTTTCATTTCAATTAATGTCTTATAAGACACCATACAACTTGCAAGGCCTGCTTCTGGTTTTAAATACATACCCTAATCCCATAGGTTCTGTTTGGTTGGTTGGTTGGTTTAGATTGTTCCAGGCTCCTGTTGGACCCAAGAGCTTAACTATTTTCCTGATACAGGACACATACTCCCAAGGGCTTCTTCGTGCAGCCATATTATGCTTGTTATTATAAGAGAAAAGTGTGCAGACTATGGGCTGGCACTGAGCATTTCAATTGCTTTAAAATATGAAAGGTTCAAGTTATCTCCCAAAAGCCAACAATAAAACAGCCCGTTTTTGTTTCCAGAGCTTGTCTGAAAAGCTGTTTTGCACACATCTTGCAAGCTGAATACATGGCAAGAGGAATTCAAATCTCCATGTGAAAGAAAGCAAGCTCACTTCAATCAGTGTGGCTGAGCGCTAGGAAGAAAGCATTGGTACAGAAATGATCAAGATGGTGGGGGAAAGGACTCTTCCCAGAGCCATTGTTTATGTGGAAACCCGTTATACAGAGGGTCTAAATGTGCAAAGGAGTAATCCACCCAGCGTCCTGGCAGGACCTCACAGAGGAGATAAGTGTGCTTTGCTTCAGTGAAGGAAGTGCAGGAATTTATAGAGACCAGAGCTTTACAGCATGTAGCATCTACTTAGGAACTCAATACCTGCTTATTAGATGAATGAGTGAGCCAGGCAGAAGAGCCTTGAAGGCATAATTTCCTTAAGTACACACATGAATAATTCAGACTCTAGGAAACAGTTCAAAAGACTCCAGCCACAACAACATGACTTTGAGCAATGTTGGTAATCACAGATAATATTTATTACACACATATGATATGTCAGGCAGTTTATAAATGCTTCCCAATAAGGTTTAATTCTCATAATTACCCTGAGTCAAAGACTGTTCATGTACCCACTTTACAGATAAAAATTAGCTAAGTCACTTATCCAAACAGGCAGATTTACCTCCAAGTCTATGAAGCTTTAATTCAGGGGCTCTCACCTAAGACAATACCCCCAAGACACTGAGAGAAGTCCTAAAATTTCTTCACCAGGTCATGCATTTCAGTAAGGTTTTCAACAATGGTGTTTTCATTCATTTTCTTAGGGAGAACTCCTAAAATGAAGTCAGCTTCAGGACCAACAAATCTTAGAAAAACTATTGTCCCCAAGGCCACATAGCTAATCAGTGGCATCAGAGACTGTGATCTTAACCAGGCCTAAGTTCCTTCCTGTCTCTGAGCCATGAGTTCTCAGCTGAAAGTTGGAAATATTTACAGCCCTATATCCTACACAGGGTTAGGACAATCCCACATGGAAAGGGATATGAAAGTTCTTTGTTGGTCTTATATTTTCCATTGTCTCTGTATTCCTAACATGCCAGAGACACAGTTCACGCAACCCGCATCTATTTAGTAAAATATTTGAATAATGTGGGAAACTCTCTCCTTATGTTGACTGAACATAATAGACATGTGTCGTGCACACTTAGCATTAAAAACAATGAAAAAATAGTAAAATTGCATCAAAACCTTAATGGTTTTCTTTTTAGGGAAAACATTTTTTTCTTTCATTTTTCTGTACATCTTAACTGAATCTTTAGTCAATTAATTCTCTAGGATCTGGAAAGAAGGCTCAATGGAAAAAGTACTGTTTGTTCAGCTATGAGGACTAAGGAGTTCAGATCCTTAGCAGCCACATGACAAACCTGTCATAGTAGCACATTGCTAAAAGCACTTGGAGACAGAGACAGGCAGACCCAAGGAACCAGCCAGCCCATCAGACTGGCATAAGTGGCAAACTCCAGGTTCCACAAGAGACCCTATTTCAAAAGAGAAAAATATAAAGTGGAGAGTGAGTGAGGAAGACACTCAAATGTTGACCTCTGGCTTCCACAGGCATCCACAGACAAGTGTTTACCACACACATGCACACACATGTACATGCAATACATACTCAGAGTGTAAGATGTACTTAGTTTTAACTTTTAAATGGTGCTAAGGAGCAAAACAAACCACTTCCTGTCCTTGCCACAGAGGGTTGCTCTCCAATAACTAACCGAAGGTTTCCATGATCAAGGACAACATCCATACAGCTTATTGAACATAGAGAGGTCGAGCAGGTGTGCCTACATGGGGCCTTCACCCCTAAGTTCTATTGTCCTTAATAATGGAAGGTTCTCTGCAAGCTACTGAAAGAAACCTGGTCACCAACCCAGCCAAAAATCCTTTGACCTACAATTTCAGAACTTGTAGGAGAGGCTGACCAATGTCTGATTTAACTTGAGGTCCAATCCATGAGAGGGGAGCCCATGTCCAAAACTGCCTGGGTTGGCTAGTAACCAGTAGAGAATGAATAGCCTAGAGCCCTAGGGTAGAACCAAACATGACTGGCAAAACAACAACAAAAACCAATGAAATGATTCCTAATGATACTCTGCTATACTCATGAATCCATGCCTTGTCAAGTCATTATCAGAGGCTTCCACCAGCAGCAGATGGGAGCGTATGAAGAGACCTATATCCAGACATTATGCAGAAAGAGAGAGAGAGTCTAAATCAGAGGTCTCTATCAGGTACATCTCCTTATAGTTTGAAGAATCCAGTGAGAGAGAGAGAGAAAAAAAAAGATTGTGGGAGTCAGGGAATGGAGAACAAACACCAGAAGAACATGACCCACTGAGTCAGCTGGGTAGGGAGCATATATGCTCAGAGAGATTGAATTAGCAAGCACGGGGCCTGTATGGGTCTTTCCCAGCTCCTCTATGTATATGTGATGGCTGTTGACATGGTACTCTCATGGACTCCTAACAGGAAGTGAGTGTGTCTCTGACTCTTTTGTCTGCTCCTGGGACTCTTCTTCAACTGGGTTGGTTGCCTTGTCCAGATTCAAAGTAAAGGCTTTGGCTTTGTCATTGTAATTTATTTTGCTTTGTTTGGTTGTTGTCTCTTGGAGGCCTGCTATTTTCTGAAGGGAGATGAAGGAGGGAATAGATGCGAGGTAGAGGAGAGATAAAGGGAGCTGGGAGGAGTGGAGGGAGGAGAAACTGTGGTTGGGATGTATTGAATAAGAGAAGAATGGCTTTTCAATTTAAAAAAGGAACTATCTAAAGGCCATCCCAGCACATGTTTATATCTCTTTAAGCTATTGGACTAATGAGAGTAGAAAGGGCAAAAATTCAGAACATGCATTAAATCGGCCAGTAATAAAGCAGCTTGACTTCTAAAGTTTAATATCGCTTAGTTGATAGTGACAGCCTTCTACAATACCAGAAAGGAAGAAGAAAGAGAAAATCTGGCAAAGAGACCAAAATTCTAGGGATGAAAGTTTACAGTCCTTAGCAAAATGATAAGGCTTTCTTTTTTCTAGTCAGGGGTCAGACAGGACTACAGAATCCCAGCATTTGCAACAGTTAAATGTTGCCTTTCACAAAGTCTAGTGTTGATACCCTACCACCATCAGCTGTAAAACTGATGAACCATGCGGGAGACTAGACTTGGGACATCTAGAGGCCTCACCTGGCAGCCAGCACACTGAAGGCCAGTGTAGGGCACTGTCAATCTTAAGCCAAAGGCTTGTAAATTGTAAGACTGGAAGATGAAGCCAGGATTGGAGACTCTCTTGTTTCATCTTTTAAGGAGATCTGGTCTAGTGAACATCTTCCCTGTCTCATACTTTGGTCCTGCAGTATCTTTATAATGGTGAAGGAATCCAACCTATGGGATTGTTGCCCCTGAATCTAGGGATTGGAAAATAGGGAAAGGATGGGTTTTGTAGGACATGTAAAAGAAGCACCCAGGCATCTTCCCCATCTGCCTTCCATCTGTGGTACACGATTACCTCTGGATGAAGAAAACCTACCCAGAGACTGTATACCCTGCTTGCAGGTGGTAGCACCAGCTACACCATCATCATGGTGGCTCTAGCTGTTCTTGCCATGGAGGTCAAAAGAAACAAAATAAGTAATCTATATCACCATTTGATGCCAGGTGAACACTTTCTTATTTAACTCTCATGGGTAGCCATAAGAAATGATTTGTTTTGTTTTGTTTTGTTTTGTTTTGTTTTGTTTTGTTTTTGTATTCTACAAACCAAGTTCCCCACGTCCATCTTTCTAGGAAGAGTTAAGGCTAGAACTTCAGCATCTAGACTCCAGTTGGCCTTCTGAAACAAGCTATGTCCAGGAACATACAGTGTGAATTGTGAGGATGGAAACCACAACAGTGGAAATAGTGAAACAGCAATCACTCTGCAGACAGGCAGCTGATGAGGTTCCTCAGAGTTGTGTCAGCGAGATGTCAAGTGGCACTAAAAGTCAACGAGCAGAAGGAAAGAGAATGCCTCGTGTAAAAAAACTGGGGAGAGACAGTGAATCGTGGCAGGAGTTGAGACCTTTGCCATATCTGAACAACTATTTGAATTAAAAGAACTATTCAAGAAGAACATGGTTAGAAGCCATAATGGTTAGAGGACAGAACAAGGACAGATAGTCTTGGAAGGCAAACACTGGAATAAGATAACTTCCTTAAGCCAAGAGTTGTCTGCAGGTGTGTAGCCCCCCTCACTGCTGATATACACAGCTTGCCCATGCGCCCATACACCTAGGAAAGATCTGTAGGCGACTGTATACACAGGTGAAGTTCATCCACTTACCAGGGGGGGAGGGCTTTTCTGCATCAGAAGATGCAGGGGTGAGGGCTTTTCTGCATCATATACACAGAAATGTGAAGATTCTTTCACCCTCATTTTAGTGCCCTAACTACGATGGCAGATCCTTTGTTCTTTTAACATGTTTGTTTGTTTGTTTGTCTGTGTGCTTGGTTGGTTGATACTGGGTCTCACTATGTAGCCCAGACTGGCATTGCTCCTCCTGTCTGCTTTACTCCCTACTACTGGCATGAGAGGCACATATCACCGCACCACATATCACCGCACCACATATCACCGCACCACTTATCACCGCACCACTTATCACCGCACCACTTATCACCGCACCCCGTTCTCTTAACTTTTTAAAATACTCTTACAATTTTTAATACTCTTACAACTCTTTTTGTAACACTCTTACAACCTAGAAAGAAAGGGTTTTTTTGTATTACATGTATGCTTACCAAAGTTGATATACTAATTACTGTAATATAGCCATGATATTTGTATAAACAAGTCTGAGGTAAAATTATTTCTCTTTCATATAAGTTAAAACAATAAAAATTAGGGCAACAGTGTTACTGAAGTTTTAGCTTGGGCTGGGTGTAGTGGCTCATGCCTTTAATTCCAGCACTTGGGTGGATCTCTCTGAGTTCAAGGGCAGCTTGGTCTACAGAGTGAATTTCAGGACAGCTAGGACTAAAGTAAAATGTAAAGTAAAAAGTCTGTGTCTCAAAAAAACAAAGAAAGGCATAAAATAACAGCAAATGAGTAACTCTGGCCCTAGAGAAACTCACTTATCCTTGAAGGAGATTGTGCTCAGGTAGGCTCTGATGCATTTTGCAAAGTGAAAGTCAAGGTCGCAGGAGTTGGAAAGATCTGATATTTAGTTCCTCACACACCTAGAAGTTGTGGCCATGACCCTGTGACTTCTCTTTCTGTGCTCTCCTGGAACACCAGAGCTTGGAGCAATAGGCTTTGCTGATAACAGAAGTGGCACTTGTTGATTCAAGTGGTGACATGCATCACTAATAAGAATCTGCAAAAGAAGAAATGGGGGAACCCCTCTGCACTCTGTTATATTTATATAAAACTATGCTATACAGCCGCAAAAAGAATTCAAAACAGCACATATTGATATCGATATGCCTTGAAAGCAGACAGCAGACGTAAAGTTTTAGAAACAAATCTGAACTAAAATGAATTTACCATATAACACAGACAAGTTGGCTTTTTAACAAACAGTAGTTGTGGGGTGTGAGTGTGTGTGTGTGTGTGTGTGTGTGTGTGTGTGTGTGTGTGTGTGTAGTGATGAGAATTGAATTTAAGGCCTCATGTGTCAGGTAAGCACACTATCACTGGGCTGTACCCTCAGCTCTCATAGCATATATTTAAATAAATTCCAAGTGGCTTAAGGAGTTCATTTTAAAGTAATTCAATTGTAAAAAGAACAGAAACAAATGCCACTGTTTCTATAATTTTTTAGTAAGAGAAGGGCTTTCTAAGCACGATTCTAACAATGGAAACATAATCTCAGGTGGACTGGGGAGCAGGCAAAAAAAGTAGGAATGTAATATGGTTTTTCTTTTTCTTTGTTGCAAATATAAGAACTTGAACTAAAACAGTAAACAATGTTATAGGCAGATAGATAGATAGATAGATAGATAGATAGATAGATAGATAGATAGATAGATAGATAGTGAGAATACCCAGTGATTTGACACAGAAGCTGTAAACAAGATGACATTCTGATAAGGCTAATTCTCAATCACACACACACACACACACACACACACACACACACACACACAATAACCCACATGTTGTATATTTAAATACTCAGTAGTTATGGATGAAGCTAATACCAGCTGAAGAGTCTTCTTGTAGGTGGTTGACAACAGAACTCATTGATCTCAAACTCTGGATTAGAATTTAGAACTCTTGGTGGTCTCTGCTGAGTCTGCTCTGGGCTCAGGGAACTCAGATCCACAATTTCTACCTCTCTCCTTTTGGTTTCCTCCACCCCAAGACATACGCATGCCACTAATAGGTCCCATGTGCACATCACACACAGTTCTGTCTGCATACTGGAGCTTTCCAAAAGCAACCAACCCCTTGGATACCACTAAGCCCTGGGTATACACACTTGCAGTGAAGGTTCTGGATGAACTGTCAGAGAGAGACAGCCATATAGACACACATCCTGTTCTTCTGGACAGCGAAGGGGAACAGCAGCTCAAGGTAAGGGGCTGGATAGAAAATTAAGGAGACATAAGAAGGAAAGTGGTCACTCACACTGCAGTCCAGTTGAGGTCTCTCACCAGCTGAGGGTCACCAATGTCAGCACAGTTAACACTTCCTGTGAAGGATTACCTACAATGACACAACATTCCTCAGAGAGAGAGGCTTCAAATAAAAGATATTAAACAGCAATGAACCACACTTAAGGCCTGAGCATTATATGGCCTTTCTCCTTTCCCAAATGTGATCTTGGGTTTTTTTTTTTCTAGAACTCAAAAAAAACCTCATCAAAGATAAAAGGTGTTTTACCAACTTGTGTAACCACTGTGGCACAAGGCTTTATCTAATTACAATTCTAATCAAGGTATCACCCCTGACCCTAGAACTTCCCTGTAGTCTTACTTATAAAGAAAAGATGCCCCACCATACCACAGGGGCATGTGTTCACTATGTTCATAGCAACCTTATTTGTGGTAGCCAGAAGCTGGAAACAACCCAGATGTCCCACAATGGAAGAATGGATACAGAAAATATGGTACATTTACATAGCTATTAAGAACTAAGATGTCATGAGCTTTGCAGGCAAATGGTTGGAACTAGAAAATATCAACCTGAGTGAGGTAACTCAGACCCAAAAGAACATGCATGGTACGTACTCACTAATAAGTGGGTATTGGCCAAAAATGTACAGAATTCCCAGGATACAATCCACAGAACTCAAGAAGGTGAACAAGCTGATGGGCCCAAGTGAGGATGCTCTTGGGAGAAAAAAACAATCACGGGTGTCAGAGGGAGGGAGGGGACCTGGGTGGAAAGGGACAAGGAGAAGAAAGGGGAACATGATCAGGTATTGGGGGAGTGGTGGGGAGAACAGGACTGAAGCCCTGAGGGCCAGC
Source organism: Rhabdomys pumilio (assembly GCA_030674055.1). Classification (NCBI taxonomy): domain Eukaryota; kingdom Metazoa; phylum Chordata; class Mammalia; order Rodentia; family Muridae; genus Rhabdomys; species Rhabdomys pumilio. The sequence goes on along the minus strand of JANHMN010000003.1, from coordinate 76,553,431 downwards.
AGAAGAATGGAAACAGGCAACCTCAGGAGGTAAAAGGTTGCAGGGACCCTCTAGAATGTACCAGAGACCTGAGAGGTGAGAGACTCTCAGGACTCAAAGGGAGGGACCCTAGATGAAATGCTCAACAGTGGGGAGAGGAAACTTGTAGAGCCCACCTCTAGTAAAAAGACAGGGTATCAAGTGGAGGAATGAGGTTGCCATCCTACAGTCAAAAGCTCTGACCCAGAATTCTTCCTGTCTAAATGAACTGCAGGGACTAAACTGGATCAGAGCATGAGAGAAAGGAGGTCCAGTGACAGGTCCAAACTGGAATCCAGCTCAAGGGGAGGCCCGGAGCCCTGACACTGTTACTGATGCTGTGGTGTGCTTACAAACAGGGGTCTATCATGACTACTCTTGAAAGGCCCAACAAGCAGCTGAAAAAGTCAGATGCAGATATTAGCACCCAACCAACGGATGGAAGTCGGGGACCCCTGTGGTTAAATTGGGGAAAAGCTGGAAGAAACTGAGGAAGAAGGCAGCCCCATGGGAAGACCAGTAGTCTCAACTGACCTGGATTCCTGAGATCTCTCAGACACTGAGCCACCAATCAAGCAGCACACACCAGCTGATATGAGGCCTCTAATACATATACAGCAGAGAACTGCCGGGTCTGGCCTCAGTGAGAGAAGATGAACCTAACCCTGGAGAGACTCAAAGTCCTAGGGAGCAGGGAGGTCTGGTGGGATCAGGGTGGAGGGATGGGAACATCCCTTTGAAGACAGGGGTAGGGTGGGGGGTGAGAGTGGAGGAGGTATGGGATGGGGAGTGGCGGAACTGGAGGGGATTAAAGACTGGACTCTAAAAAAAGATTAAAGATTTTTTTTTCAAGACAGGGTTTCTCTGTGTAGCCCTGGCTGTCCTGGAACTCACTCTGTAGACCAGGCTAACCTCGAACTCAGAAATCCGCCTGCCTCTGCCTCCCAAGTGCTGGAATTAAAGGCGTGCCCCACCACTGCCCAGCAGGATTAAAGAATTTTAATAATAATAATAATAATAAAAAGACAAAGGGTTTTTATAAAGCATGTGCGTGTGTGAACGTTGTCAGCCTTTTTAGAAATCAGGCAGGGCCAAGGTGTCCCTCTGAATCTCTCCTAAATTGCCAACCCAGTGCCTCCAGGACAGATTCTAATTCTAAGAGGTCTTAGCCACTCTTTAAGGTATACCCCAAAAGGCATCAAAATTGTATATATACCTACTGTTAAGGCAACACTACTGCTAAAACAGTTACGCATGAGTCTCCCCATGATATGCCTGTACCCACACTTGGGTGTGTCTTATTCTTTCTCTTAACCCCTGTGCTTAAGTCTATGATAAAGTTTCTTCTTAATAAGCTCCAATTCTGCTGCAAACTTGCTGGACCTCAAATTCTTTCCTGCAATACGTTAGGAATTATGTTTTGCCCTCAGTTGAGGTCTCTAAAAAGAACTTCATGGGCTGCTGGAGTTTCATGGCTAGAGGCCTACAACCAGAGGACAGACAGCAAGACCCTCTAAGAGCATAGAGCCTGCCTGAGGCAGGGGCCTCTCCTACCTAACACAGTCTAATTGGCCAAATGTTAGACTTTAAGTCCTGCTCACAATCTCTCCACATTACAAATGAGAAAAGTGCAGGTTGACATGGGAAGCTCTGGATGCCATAGCTGTTAAGAATCTTCCCACATGTAGCATCTCCCACCTACTCCTTCCTTCCTCTTTCCTTCTTCCTTCTGCCTTCCTTCTTCCTTCCTTCCTCCTTCCTTCCTTTTTATCCTTTCTTCCCTCTGCACTTCCTTCCCCCATCTCTCCTTTCCTCTCAAATGCAGATATTTAGAATGTGAGTTTTGTGCCAGGTGCTCTGGGCATCACAGTTCACAACAGTCGAGGCAGAAGGCAGGGACCAGTGAGCAGCCCAGCCCTGCTGAGACACAAATGAGCTCACAAGTGCAGCAATTACACCTCAGGAATAAAGGCAGGGACAGATATGCACGTTAGTTGCCTTTGATTTCAGGCTTCCTGCTGTGACGGGGAGGAGTGTAATCCTGCCTTTCTCTTGAAGCCAGGGGCCTTACAAACTTTCACACACTTGTCTCTGTGGATGCATTCCAGACAGCTAGCCAAAAACTAGGGAGTGCTTCCTACAAGCAGAGGGGCCCTGTGATTAAATCAATGCTACTACTTTATCACCGTAGTAAAAGCTGACTAAAACCTTCCGTGACCCAAATTCCTGCAGTGTTACAAAGCCAATTGTCCCGAAGATCATGGTGCCAGGTTCTATGGGAGTGGAGAAGGTGGAGAATGTGCTGCAGGGCAGAGGAGAACTGTTCTATGTCCCTCCTGATAGTCCTGTTTCACAAAGTAGGAGACATGGGACAGGCAGATGTGGTGGATAACACTTTCTGTATCATTGCTTTTGTTTCCAGATTGCAGGACAGTTTCTCCCGCACAGGTGCTCACTTTAGAACAAGAGAAAAAAAAATTACCTGGGGTACCTGAGGCTGCAAAGGACTAGGAAAGGTTGGGTTGGTTCCAGCTCCTTGCAGCTATATCCAGTTGAATGAAACATCATACAGCTACTAATATTAAATTCATGTGGATCTACATAAAGGAAACAGACAGTATTTCATGTTAAAATAGCTTTGCACTTGAGGGGCCAGAATCCTAGAAAGAAAATCTACATACGCTGTTAACATTGGCAACCTGGATTTTGATTGCGGATTGACCATGTATTTTCACTAATAGCTTTCATTGTTTCTAGTAAGGATTAAATTCCCAGGAAATGTGCCCTGAGAAAGGAATGATTACATCTTTACAATTATGTAAACATTCCCTAGAGAGTGTTGCTCCTGGCACTAAACATTCCAGTAGAAGAAACTCTTAATTTTAAAATTCTGCCTGGTACACACATACCCCCCCCCCTCTCTCTCTTCCCTTTCCCTCTTTCTCTCTCCTTTCTCTCTCTCCTCCCTCTCTTACACACACACACACACTTAAACACATGCATACACATACAAACTCAGATTCAGATACACACACTCCTGCACACGTACAGATATACTCACACACACACACACACACACACACACACATTCACACTCATATAATCACATAAACACACTCAAATACTTACACACACACACTCATATACTCACATGTACTCACACACATTCACACGCTCACTATGTTGAGGTTTGTTCTGTTGCTATGTGTTGTAGTGCTGAATCTGTAACTGAAGGTCTAGTTGCCTATGAGCGAATTCTCACACTCACTAGCTTTTGTTGTGCAAACCTAACCCCTTAATTTAAAACTATTGGTTAATAAAGATACCCACAGTCTATAGTTGGGCAGAAAAGAGGTAGGCAGAGCTTTCCGTTCCTGGGCTTAGGGTCTGAGGAGAGACCCTAAGGAGAAGGAGGAGACCTGAGGAAAGGAAGAAAAAGTGAAGAAAGAGGACACCGTGAGGAGGAGGATAGTGAGAGCACGGCCGTGAGGACGGCCATGGTAGGAGTAGGAGTGGCCAGGTGATATCTCCAGGTTACTGATGGGGAAGTAGACAAAATAGCACAGAGGGCTGATATCAGCCCAGCTCTAGTGCTTTAAGCTTATTATAAATATAGAGGTTTTGTATCTTTTATTTGGGAACTAGATGACCTAAGGTGGGTAGAAACCTCCATTTAATGTTTACTACTACATACTAACACACACACACACACACACACACACACACACACACACACACACAGGTTCAGCTAGTGGGCAGTGGAGGAACCGGCCTGCCCTGAGCCAAGTGCCCTCCTTTCACTAGAGGTTCCTGCTACAGGTCAGTTGCTGAGCTGAGGCTCTGCCATGGGCTGTGAGAAGAGCTGGCCTCACTCAGGAACTTGGTGTCTACAGCTCCACCGTTCACACCCCCACCATGCTTAGCTAGCTGGGGTGCAGTGTCTTTACAGCTACACACTGCACACTGAATACAGGCTTTTATCTTTCTTTGCAGGATTTGGGAAAACATCACACATGGGGAAAGGCTGAGGAATTGTCCAGGAAGACTATCTCCAAAGCATCTTTTATCTTAAAAGCTTGAGATTTCTTTAAAAATCAAGTCAAGTGTCACCAAGCAAGGCATGAGCACTAATAACTGTCATCCTGGACAAGGTTGAGGCTGAGTGGATAGAAATCAAATGCCCCTGAAATGTTCCAGAATGGACCCCCAGCTCTCACCCCCTCCCCCATCCTCTTCCCCACTTTCCTTTCCTCTCCCCCACAACCTCCTCTTCTTCCATTTCATTCACTGGCTATCATGAGTCTTTTGAAGCTCACAGACTCCATTTCTATACCAGATGCACAGAACCTTCCAGGGATATCTCCATTTACTCATTTGTAGAATCTGGAAGGAAATCGGTCACTTCTGAAAGGTGCTTGTTTCAAATATTTTATTCTTCTAACATGTCACTAGGCTCCCCCAGAAAGGGCTTGGCAAACACAAGTTATGAGGACTTCAACTTGCACTTTGCTTTTGCAGCAGCACACTGCTCACGAGTGAGACTCCATCCTGAGTGACATCACACTGCTCACATGTGACTCATTGTCCTTTAAATTATTTTCACTTCATAGTTTTTATGTGGTTAAGACTGGTAGAAATGATACTTGCCCTGACATCTCCCCCTGCACCCCTTACACACACACACACACACACACACACACACACACACACACACACACACGCTGCCTTCATCTCTTACCAGGATCTCTTTGGGCTCTGTCCACACCCCTTCTCTCCTTTTCCCTACCCTGATCCAGACTCACCCACTTCCCCTGCCAAATGAGAAACCTCCACTTCTCTTTCTGTTACTTCAGGAGCTCTTTAACCTTTGGGTCTTGATTTCTACTTTTGGGAAATGTGAGGCTATTCTATACCACCCTCAGTGGAGCTAACCTGAGCTAGCCTGAGCTAGCCTGAGAACAAAATAGTAAGTTACAGATAAACTCTCTACATGGGCCTACTGGAGATGTGAGCAAATGCCTAGATAGAGTACCAATAATAGGCTAAAGAATCGATGTCACGAAGTTTAACCTGGTAAACCAATGATTTTATTTGGGTCACTTATAGAAACATAGGTGACTCAGACAGCTACGTCACTGAAAACCCACCCCGGTGTGTCTGACATCATGAAAGCTATATCCCTGGAACTTTATGCACAACTCGCAGGCAATTCCATGAGAGTCTCCTCTCTGTAGTAACTGTTACTGTTCATGCAGCCTCAGGCATGGGCTTCCTGGGGGCTGGGCCTCAAGAGTCTTATAATGTTCTTAGAACTCTCATAACTTTGTTGTGAGTTTAGCATCTCTAAAGAGTGTAGCCACTAGAAGGAAATAGCTACACAAAACCCTGGTGTGAAGAAAGTAATCTCACAGATATGTTCTGAAGATGTTTGTGGGGGAGTCGTATGCAAAAAGACAGTCCAGGGGTTAGTGGCTGACATTTTTATGCTGAGCTTAGACTTGGGAGTGAGAAAGTGAAAAGCTGACTGTGGACAGCCGTGCCATAATGAATGGGACCAGCAGATGCGAGGCTACAGATAGCCGTAACTGTTCCTCTCACAGAGAATGAGTCTGCAGCCACACAGATGCTACTGTGCCCTCAGGCCTGTGACCCAGCAGGAGCATGCTCCAGTTGTAGGCCTCACTGTTCTTGAGGGAGCTACATCTGTGGCTGGAATCCAGCCACCATCTGTCTCTGGCCCAGAATGTGATGGGGGCTTCTGGAAGCACAGACATGCCTGTGCTCCTAGCATCACATCTGCAGGGAAATGCTTAGCCTCTGGTAGAACTGG
>JANHMN010000003.1:76524739-76547183 GCA_030674055.1 Rhabdomys pumilio | reverse complement strand
CAACTACATTAAACTGGACCTACTACCTGGTAGCTTACACTTGTAATCTCAACCCTTGGGAGGCTGAGGCAGAAACATGGGGAATTTGAGATCAGCCTGGACTGCATAGCAAGACTCTGTCTCAAAAAAACTAAAAAATAACTACTGTACTGTAAAAAATCATATAAATTTTAAAATCCCCAGGTTTTTTGGCTAAATTAAGACATGCACATGTTTAGGTCTACCCTAAATGGTGATTTTATTCCTGTTGGAAAAATGACATGAGAGTCCAGTGTCCGCCATGCGACTGGAGGCTAGAGTCCCCAGTGTTTAAACAACGGAGCACACCAAGTACTGAAGGCCTAAGGGATGGTTTGCTGGAGGGAATCTGCCAGGCCTACAGCAGGTTAGTCTACACCTCTAACAGTTATCCACAGAGGATCCCCTAGGCTAGACACCAAACACACAAGTGTGGAAAGAAAGTCTCTGGTCCAGACTTGCTAATGTGTCAACTGAGAACCCAGACTTAGCAGGAAGTCCAACCTGGATTATACCACACAGCTGAACCTACAGACTGCCATCCCCCCCCCTCCACTTGCTGGGAGGCTTGGCCAAGTAATTATGCCTGAGTCTATTTCTTCATCTGCCAGTGCTCCTTGACTTAGGATGGGGTTACATCACTCCCAAACCCCTAAGTTGAAAATATTCTAATTTCAAAATGAATATGCAGGTTGAGTATTTTTGTGTGCGTGTGAAATGGCTGGTGGAGAACTGCTTCAGATTTCTCTAGATTTGAAATTATTTGCATATGTATAATCTGGGGATAGGACTCACAAGTCTTAAACATAAAATTCACTTGTGTTTCATACACACTTTACACACACAGCCTAAAGGTAAGTTTATACAATATTGTAGTTCACCTGCATTTTGACTGCAACGTGTCACATGAGGTCACCTGTGGGATTTTTCCACTTGGAGTGTCATTTCAGCTCTCAAAAGGTTTCTAGGTTCAGAACATTTCAGAGTCAGATTTCTGGTTAGAGATGCTTGACCTGCTATACACTAACCTACAAACCCAGGAACACAGAACATTCTAGAAACGGTAGCTGCTTTCCCTTGTGATCTCTTAGCCACTAGAGGCTGAAACCTCCTGCTCCCCAGCATGGAAAGAACTGAAGAAAGATCAAGACTAAACTTTCAAAGGGGGACTTCGAATGAGTACTTGTCACCTGCACGTTATCATGGAAACAAAGTCAAGATATGGAAACATTGTTCCATTTCTTCACTGCAGAAGCTGCCATGCAGGGTGCTTTGAGACCCAAGTGGAAACACTGAAGCAGGATTGGATACGTTCATGCTACTCTCACAGCAGGAGATAGCACTGCAGAAAAGCCTGGCCAAAGGTCCCAGGAGATGGAGCCCATGAGGCTCTCAAATGAAGTCTGAGATGTCTTCAGAGGAGGTATTCAAAGGGAGATTTGAAAAGGTGATTTACACGTAGACTGGACAGAGCCCAGATGCTGAAGGAAAGAAAAGGGTAGGGTATTCAGTATTCCACAGGAAGAACACTGAGTGGTATTGCAAGCGAAAACAAGACCGACCAGAGATTGCAAATGAATTGCTTGAAACTAGGATCTGAGCTGGAACAAGTCAGTAGTGGATGAAGCTGGAAAAATAGCAGGGAAACAAAATATCAGAGACCCAAGCAAAACCACATCCTGGATGCGTTGCCACATCCAGGCTACCAGGTAAGGTGACAAAGATCTGGCTAAACTCCTGTGGGCACGTCTACTCACTCACCTCTTTGGATGGCTCAAAATAGCCAGATGCTTTTTCAAGACTCTGATTGTAAAATTAATAATGCTCATTACAGATGGTTTGGAAAATATAAAACAACTTTTTCCCACTCTCAATTAAGAAGTGTTCACTTCATAATAGCCTCATTATCTCACACGTCAAGCTAATTGAAGGGCTGGTTAGCAGAGCCAATGAGTGGCTTAACTTCCTGCTGTCTTCCCTTTGGCCTTTGCATTCCATGACTGAGGAATGACCAGCACCCTGAAAATGATCCTAGCACTTCATCTCAGGCTTCATCCTTACTGGATTCTTCTTTTCAGGAAATAAAAGACCCATCATGGGTGCCACACTGCTGGTACCCTAAAGGTGACCCAGTTTTGAAGTAATATACTTGATGTTTAAAAATACAGAGACTTTTGAGTGGGGGAAATGACTCAGTGGGTAAAGCACTTGCTGCAAAACCATGAGAACATGAGTGTGAATCCTCAGAATGCATGGAAAGTCAGGAATGCTAACACTAATCTGCATTCTTGGCGCTACTAAGATTAAGTGGAAAGCAAATGGGAGAATCCTCAGAAAATTTGGGGCCTGATAGTCAAACATGAGACCTCCATCTCAATCAATGTGGATGGCAAGGACAGATATCCAAGGTCCTCTGACTTCTTATGTGCTATGGCACTCTAGCACCACAAGGACATCACACAGTAATACACAGTTGGAGAGAGAGAGACAGAGAGAGAGAGAGACAGAGAGACAGAGACAGAGACAGAGACAGAAAGAGACATAGAGAGACAGAGACAGACAAAGAGACAGAGACAGACAAAGAGACAGAGACAGACAGAGACAAAGAGATGAGGGAGGGCAAGAGAGGAAAAGATGGGGGAGGGAGCATCGGGAGAGAATGTGCAGAGTCTAGAGCTTTTAAATAAGATCCTTCAAATTGGTTCCTGCCTTGATCCTTTCCAAGCACCACTTGGGGACTTTCCTAGCTCACAGCCACAGTAGCCTTGCTCATCAGTCTCACCAGGACTGGGTCCAGTGCATGCACAATGGGCTGCAGTTACCCAGGTGAGCCTGATGAGCCATGACGGAAAAGCTTTCCATCACAGGGTGTGACCCTCAGCAGAAGGGGCCCCAGAGGGAAACAGTGATGCTAAAGCCCCAAAGCTGGGATCCCCTCATTAGTGCTGTACTCACCCCATTGTTCTTTGAATAGACTGGTCCCTTGGTGCTTCGGAGATGCCTTACTCTCAAACATAAGTGCTGGCTCATTTTCTTCCAGTGACAGATTGGTTCAGGGAGCCGAAGCAGAACTCCAAAGTCGGGCTTCAATTCAGCTGCGGTAGCCATTAGGGAAGATTTTACAGAGCAGAAATGGAGCTCTCTCAGTTCACTCACACAGAAAAGCTCATTTGTCATTGGGGGAATATAGGACAGTGAAAGGCCTAGTCAGATAGAGATGGCCAGAGACCCTGCAGGTTAGAGACCCCACAGGTCTCCCTGTAAGGGGTGGCATACATTTCACCATGCTCTCAGACTCTAGGCTCCTGACATGAGGCTGAAGACCTCCATCAATCCCCACCATTCAGGCATGTAGGACAATGCCCCTACTAGCCCCTCAACAGGTAGAGGGCATGACTATCGGCCACAGAGCCTCAAGATAGATCTCCATATTAATGAGATACCTGAAGGCCAGAGGGCATAGCCAATTAAACATTCCTTCCCAGACCCTCCTCCTTGCAAAAGGTATTTAACCTCAGGCCCGCCGTGAAAATACCAGGGATATAGCTTCATCCATTTTTCTGCCATTTTCTGCCAATCTTAAGATCATTGTTGCAGAAATTTTCCTGCCACATTGTATTTGCAATAGAGCTCGGTGATTGGGCAGTAGAAGAGGAGGTGGAGCTGGGAGAAGGAAAGAGGAAAGGGAGGAGAAAAGGGGGAGAAAAAGAGAGGAAGGAGGAGGGAGAAGAAAATGGAGGCGGATGTATGGGTTTCTAACAGTCTCGAGTAACTATTCATGTCAAAAGGTTAGATATTGGGTAACAATTCTAACTGTGTGGGCATCTTGTGTATTGAGTATTTGCTGATATATATAAATCCATTGAATAATCTTTAAGCATTAAGAGTTTTCATTCTACCAGGTACTGCGAGCATGGCGGATATTGTCTGGGACATAGCCAAGCATTATGAGGGTGGCAGAGTTGAGCCAGGGACCATGCTTTGGGACATGAACTCCATGAAGCTGGTCTGCAGAGGCAGCTGCCATGATAATGTCTCATGGGTCTAGAGCCAGAGCTAGCAGAGCCATGCTTGGCCTCTAACCACTTCTAGTGTTGAACATGGCAGAGAGAACTAAGCAGAGCCGCCCTGCTGGTTCTCTAATAGCCTATTTCTCCTCTTTGGGACCCACCATGGGGAACTGTGGAGAAGGTTTCAACTACCGAGCTGCCACCTAATCTCTTGCCTATGACCTCTCTCTATGCTTCCAGCCATGGAGGCTACCAATTCAAGCAAGCAAGCCGAGCCAAGCGAGTTGCTGTGACCATGTACTCTCCACCCCAGAGTGGAGTCCCATGGCTTCATATAGCCCTGTGCCAGTGTGGAGTGAACGCAGTCAAATTCCTGCAGCTTTGCCTCTCTGAGCCACAGCCCTAGCCCCTTGAGGGGGCAGATGCAGTACCCACAATTCAACCCACAGAACCCGTGCACACTACAACCCAACAGGGGGAGTATCTATTTGTGACTTTTAAGGTATTGGTGTATGTCAATGTTAAAAGTAAGGGGTCTTAGCTGGGCAGTGGTGGCGCATGCCTTTAACCCCAACACTTGGGAGGCAGAGGCAGGCGGATTTCTGAGTTCGAGGCCAGCCTGGTCTACAGAGTGAGTTCCAGGACAGCCAGGGCTACACAGAGAAACCCTGTCTCGAAAAAAAACAAAAACAAAAACAAAACAAAACAAAACAAAAAAAGTAAGGGGTCTTATATCACCTTGAGTTTTAAGAGAAATATAAGAACAATTCTGTTTGATGGACCAAGTCTAGGTTCTGGTTGTCTCAAGACACTAGCCTTGGCCATGTGTCATCAATACACTTATTAAAGACACAAGGAGAGAGGTGGAGATGGCTCATTAAGTAAAATCACTTGCCACTAAACACAATGGCCTGAATTCCAACCCCAGAACCTATATGTTGTTCTCTGGCTTTCATACTTGTGTCATGCCTGTGCATATGCACACATGCAATAAATTTTTAAAAAGACAATCATGAGGAAAACAGAGGAGGGAGATGTAGTCAATGTGGCCATAGAACAAGTAAATAGGTCCAGGAACCCCAAATCTATATTCAGGGTCCTGACATAAGATTTAGCACTGACTGAAAGAAGGGTCAGTCAGTCTTTGACACTGTCTTAGTTAAGGTTTTAATGCTGTGAAGAGACAACATGACCAAAGCAAGTCTTATAAAGGATAACATTTAATTGGGGCTGCCTTACAAGTTCAGAGGTTCAGTCCAATACCATCAAGGTGGGAGCACAGCAGCATCTAGGAAGGCATGGGACAGAGTTGAGAGTATGACCCCTTCATGCCTTCAAAACCAGTACCACCTGGGTGACTCTTACACATTACCAAGTACAGCTGAAGCATGAGGTACAACCTTGGCTATCTCTGGAACACATCTTCTTTGTGCTCTCAGAAAACATTTCCCAGGAGATTTCACCTCAGTGATATTGGTCTCTTCTTAATCACCGCTAATTTCTTAGCTCCAGCTAACCAGCATCATTGTCCCAGTAGTCCCTTCTATTTTTCACTCTAAAGCCAGAGCCACATGGCCAAAGCTTCCGTGTTCTGCTGCTTGCTGAGGCTGGAACATGGCCCCCTACTACCAGCTTTCTGTTTTCCAACTCCCTCTCTGCCTAAATTTGGCTTTCCTGGAACTTGATCTGTAGATTGACCTTGAACTCAGAGATCTGCATGGCTTTGTCTCCTGTAATGCTGGGATTAAAGGCGTGTACCACCATGCCTAAGATTTAAACTCTTCTTCACCTAGAACCTGCTTTGTCCCAGGCTGGCCTTCAACTCAGAAATCTGTTTGGCTTTGTCTCCTGGTATTAAATGTGTATACCACCAAGCCTGGATCTAAATTTAGCTGGGTAGGATCTTGTCCCAAAGTCCCACTTCCTTAATTTGTTATCTCCTTGAAGATAAGATTCGACTCCATTTCACTTCCTGGTGCCCTTTTAATACTATATATTTTATATTTTTCCTTTCTCAGCTTGCTATGGTCTTCATGAGACTTAACCAGAGAACAAAGTCTATGATGGGCATCTCTGAGACTTCCTTTGTCAATGCAATTAATCTGAGTCTCTTCACCTTAGCCTCAGGCAGACTCTTCAGACAAAAGCAAAAAGTAGCCACATTCTTCACCAAAATACCACAAAAACAGTCTCTAGGCCACATATTGAAATTCTCCACTGAAACCTCTTGGACCTGGTCAGCAAAATTCAACTTACTCTCAGCAACAAAGCCTTTCATATTCCTACTAGGATAGCCCATTAAGCCCCATTTAAAGCATTCCACCACTTTGCAAATGCAAAATCCTAAAAATCCACATTCTTCCAAACAAAAGCATGGTCAGGCCTATCACAGCAATACCCCAGTCCCTGGAATCAACTTCTTTCTTAGTTAGGGTTTTACTGATGTGAAGAGACACCATGACCAAGGCAATTCTTATAAAGAACAACATTTAATCGGGGCTGGCTTACAGGTTCAGAGATTCAGTGCATTATCATCAAGGTGGGAGCATGGCAGCATCCAGGCAGGCATGTAGGCAGAGCTGAGAGTTCTACATCTTCATCTGAAGGCTGCTAGTGGAAGCCCATACTCAGAGTGACACATCTACTCTAACAAGGCCACACTTACTCCAATAAGACCACATCTCCAAATTGTACCAGTCCCTGGGCCAAATATATTCAAACCATGACAGCCACTCTGGGACTGTATTTGTCCCCAGTGTCTTTTGGGTTTCTACTTTATTCTCTCACAAATCACCATTTTTCATTATATATATGTGTATATACATGTGTGTTTCACCCGTCCAAATACCTAATAGAGGTTTCCAGAATCCTAGAGTCACAATGTCTACATTTATTACTATTATTATTATTATTATTATTATTATTATTATTATTACAATCTGATTCAGCTTGGGTCCCACTAGCTATAGCCAAGAGATGGGTAGACTGGTCCCCATGTCTCCCCAGTGTAGCTGGGGACTGATCTTGTCTCTCCACTGTGCTGTTTTAACTGATGCTTTCTTTCAGAACATCTGTGTTGTTTTTCTTGTTAATGTGACCAAGAAGTAAGTTAAGGGAGACAGTGCTTATCTTAGCTAGTGGCATAAGGTCATACAGTTCATCATCTGAAGGAAGGCGTGGTGGCAGAAGTGTGAGGTGGATGGAAAATTTGTGTCAGCAATAATAAGAAAGCAGAGAGTGGAAAGACAGTGGGGTTGGTTTGTGACACCTCAAGGCCTGCCTCTTGTGACTTACTTCCTCCAGCAAGGCTCTGTCTCCTAAAAGTTTCAACCTACCTGAAAAGCATCACCCCCTGGAAACCAAGTGATTAAACATTTGTGTTTCAGAAACTGGGTTAATTCCTATAATGTGATTGTCCTCAGTTGTACCCATGATATGACTCTGTCACTCTTTGTGGCTGAAAAGCTCGTATTATGTACAGTTAGCACATTAGACATTCTTCTGTTGATAGACAGCTAGGTTGCTTCCACAGCTTAGCTACTGTGAATAGCACTACAGCAAACATGGATGTGAAACGGTCTCTGGTATGTGTTGAAGTCCTTCAGGCAAATACCTGAGTGTTGTATAGCTGGCCCGTGTGGTAGATCTAGTTTTTGTTTTTGTTTACACTTTTTGTTTTAAACCACTATCCTGACTTCCATAATGGCTGAACCAGTTTGCAACCCCACCCGCAATGTATAAGGGTTCTCTTTTTTTCTACATCTTTGCCACTGTTAAACTTCTCTTAACTGCCATTCTGTCTGGGTGATATGGAATCTCAGTGTAGTTTCAATTTATATTTCCCTGATACTGAACAGTGTGTGTGTGTGTGTGTGTGTGTGTGTGTGTGTGTGTGTGTGTACACGTGCACGCGCGCATGTGTGCATATGACATTTGTGCTTCTTCCTTAAGAACTTTCTGTTGTTTTCATTAGCCCATCATTTGATTAGTTTGTTTGATTTGTTGCTTTATCTTTTTGAGCATTCTTTATGTATTTGGGATATTAATCCTTTGTCAGATGTCTAGCTAGCAGCAGTTTCTTTCCCTTATTGTGTACAAAGGTTCTATTTCTATTTTTTTCCCCTTAAGGCAATGGTGAGTTGGCTTTTGTCCTTGTACACAATCCAATGAATAAACGAAGGGACTCAGGTACTTTAGCTCCCTAATCTGTAGGTGGTGGACTCTCCTCTATTCCCCTGACTGCCTTGAGTAAACATTCTGTGGATGGAACAGGAGGCTGGAGCACACTTTTTAAACATTCTGCGATGTCTTAGCTACTTTTTCATTGCTGTGATAAATCACCAGGAACAAGGAAACTTATAGAATGGAGGGTTTATTTGGGCTTATCGTTCCAGAGAGTCCCTAACAGCAAGGAAGTCATGGCAGCTGGAACAGGAAACTGAGGCATCACATCTCCAGTGACAAGCATGGAGCACCAAAGGGTGAACTAGAAGTTGGGTGAGGCTATAAAGTCCCCCAAACCTCCCTAAAACCTTCCCAAAGGTGCCACCAACTGGGGACAAAGTGTTCAAATGCCTGAGCTATTGGAAACAGTTTTCATTTAAAGTACCATATATGCTCCCGTTGAGAAAACCAAACAATTGCAACTGACTGTTTTGGCTCCTGAAGAAGCAGCCTTAACCAGAGCTGTTTCAACAGGCTTTTACCTGGTATTGTTGCTATCACAAGACTTGGTGAACATTAGCTGACCCAGCTACAGTTTAAGACTGACCAGGGCATAGGGCAAGCACTTCCCCCAGCAGTGGGCTTACAGGAAGCCTAAGGTGACTGGTGCAAAGACAAATCTGCATTTGTAAGCCAGATGTGCTGTGATGCAAACCTTCATTTGCATGTGAGGATCAATTTGAACATTCTCTAGGCTTATAGACTGGCTTTTCACGGTTCACTGTTCCTTTAGCTGGAAGACATGCTTCTGGGCCACTCTTAGACACAATAGAAGGTTTCTCCCTGGGTCATTTCTTGCTTAGATTTAGCGAGGTGAGTTGAGTGCTAACAAGAAAAACAAACAGCAGGGAGAGCCTGTGAATCCCCCATGGCTGAGACAGCTGAGCAGCCACAGGCTAAGTTACACAAGTGGTAAGACGGCAGCTGACAGAGGCCTAGCTGCTGCAGATGCAGAGGCAGCTGAAGTGAGGGATGGCCAGGACAAATGTAGGCGGGAAGACAGAAGCAGAGAGAAGAAAGAGCTGAGACTGAGGAAAAATAGAAGGTTGCAAAGGACTATAGAAGAGGAACTGCTGCCCTCTTAACTGGCAGAGTTCCAGAGAGCAAAACCTGGGAACCACAACACTGGTTACTACCAAGGACTGGGAATTCCAGTACAGTAGCCCAGCCAGAAGCAAAGGCTGAAGTGTCTGCTGCTGCCAGGGACTGAGGAACCCAGACCTGCTAAGTGGCTTTAGTGCATCAGGGATGCCTGATACCTGAGAGCTGTAACACTAGCAGGCTCCATTGCAGGCTCGATTGCTTCCGCTTCTGCCCATGACTGACTCTCCTGCCAGATGTTGTCAAACACCAAGGAACACCAAAGCTGCCAAAACCAGCACTTGAGAGTATCTTATGTCCCAAGATCTCTATCCAAGTAGAGCTGAAGAATCTCAGCCAGCTGGTTGGGAACAGTTTTACTTGATTTAACTTCAGTATCTCCTTTTTATTAGCCTTAAAGTTTTTATTATTATTACTGTTATTATAAAAACCTGTTGTGGGGGGATGGGGAAATGGCTCAGTGGGGTAAGAGTGGATTGCTGCTCTTCCAGAGAATCCAGGTTTGGTTCCCAGCGCCTATACTGAACAGATCACAACGTTCTATCACTGTAGCTCCAGGGAGGCATCATTTAACTTCTTCTGACCTCTGAGGCACGCGCGCGCGCGCGCGCGCGCGCGCGCGCGCACACACACACACACACACACACACACACACACACACACACACACACAAATAAAAAGAAAGTAATTCTTTAAAAATCTGTTACTGAGCTAATGAAGCAGAGGAGCATGTCATAAGCAGAAACCCTTGTTCAACACTTAGCTTTCTCCAGCCCAGCTAGTCTTTCACCTTTGACAAGCTCTTTTGGAGATCTTTCTCTGTGTAAATGCACACATAACCACCGTGAGACTTACCACATAAAACACTAATCCACAACTTTTTAAAAATATATATATATATAAAATGCAGGTATCTGTTCACCCAATGTACACATATACACCTTGCTCTTTTATTTTATCATGTCGTCTGTTGCATGTCATCATATGTGTTTGATAATTTGACAATTAATTCTTTACAGGAGAGATTTACATTGCCAGCAGTGTTCATGACTATGGGAAATCATGCTGAGTGGACATGAACAGTCCCAGGCTTGATGGCTCACATGTACCTGTTCAACACTCACTGTCAAGACTCCTCCCCCAAAGTCCAGTGGGTTCTTCATAATAAATATGCATGGTAAATAACAAACACACGTATCTCAGTTACTTTTTTTAATGCTGCAATAAGACACTATGACCAAGGCAATATATAAAACAAAGTGTTTAATTTAGGACTCATAGTTTCAGAGGGTTAAAGTCCATGACCATCTTGATGGGGAGCATGGCAGTAGCAGTAGACAAATAGACACAACACTGGAACAGTAGTTGGGAGCTTACATCTTGACCTATAAGCAGGAGGCAGAGAATGTTAACTGGGAATGGCATGGGCTTTTGAAACCTCAAAGCTCACCCAAGTGACACACCTCCTCCAATGAAACCACACCTCCTAATCCTTCCTAAACAGTTCTAGCAAGTTTGGACTAAACGTTCAAGTATATGATCCCCATTTTCATGTATTCCATGACAATGAGTGACGAGATCTTGGGCTAAATGTTCACTCTCCCTTCCTCAGTTATGTTGGATATTAACTTGATGCTTTATTTTGTTTGTTTGAAATGATGAGGTCTGGCTATGTGGTCTTGCTCCCTTGAATTCAGAGGCTCAAGAGGTCTTCCTGCCTCAGCCACCTAAGTTAACCTTCAAGACTGACTCTAAATAGTATCCCATGAGTGTTGGTGTGTGAGATGTACAGATGCCAGCAGTCCGAAGGACTCCACTCACAAAGAGAATTGCTTGGATGACTTTTCAGATCACCTTCCCTTCCAGTCCTACAGGACACAGTCCATGTCATATCCACAGACCCTAGCTCTTCCTCCCTAGGGCTCCCATGACAAAATACCAAAAATTATTTCCTGACGTGTCTGTTTTTCCACTCCCAGTAGGCTGAGCATCTGTGAAAGGACTGAATCACTTTGATAACCCAGTCACCAGTCCTTGGTAATTTTTGCTTATTTTTCACATTGATTTTTTTTCTTTTTTTCTCTCTCCTCCCATCTCTTTTCTTTCATTTCACAATATAGGATCTTACTATGTAGGACAGGTTGGCCTTGAACTTGTGACTTTTCTTCTTCAAACTCCCAAGGGCTGCATTTGTAGTCCTGTGCCATAAGACCTGGCCAAACATTCTCAGTGTTATAATTGTACTCCTGCCTTCTGATAGGCATGGGAGCATCTGGAACTCTTAGGCATTTACTTTTACAAACACCATTTCTGGAATGCAAGGTTTGTCAGGGACTAAGCAGAGTCATGACTGGCTAAAAGGGCTGTATCATCTCTGTGCTCGTGTGTTTCCTCTGAAGCAGAGTTCTGTGTTCAAAGCTCCCAGCCTGGCTGCACCTGTTAGCTTCCACTTGGTTGGATATACCTTGCATCTTGCATTCTGCCTGGAGCAGGCTCAGCTAAGATGCTGGTGTGGAGTTAATGGCTCTTTATGATGTCTTCTAACTCCCTCTGGACAAGTCCTTTCTCCACACCCCACTAGAATTTTGCTACCATCTCCACAGGTTGCCTTTCTTTCCAGTGCTAAGCTCCCCTTTTCTAGTGTGGATGTTCTCTTGTATTTTTTGACCTCAGACTGTGACCGTTCTGGGCTTACAATGTTTGCTGTTGAGTACAATTCAGAGATCTCTCTCCAGTAAAAATCTTCCATTCATGGAAGCCGCTGTCTGAAAGATCATGAGCCAACTTGAATCTTTATTCAAGAACCAGCTATTGCCCTGGAGGCATTCCGATCCTACACACTCTACAGCGTAACCATTGCTCATTGTTTCCTTAAGGGGCCAGTAAGGTTTGTCAGGGACTGAGCAGAGTTATGACTGCTAAAAAGGCTGTCATCTCTGTGCTCATACATTTTCTCTGAAGCAGTGGAACTCTGTGAAGTAATAGATGAATACAGTTTAAGATCAAGCCTCGGGGACAAAAACACAACATACTGGAAAATGTCTGGCAAATACTGTCCTACAAAGAATCTTCTGGAATGGGCAGGTCCACATATGCTGTGCAAGAGCTCTCCTGGCAGCCATCTGTGGTTGACAAGCATGCTCCTCACTGACCGTCTGCTTTTGGCTTCTTTTCAGCCTTAAATAAATAAAGATGATTTATCATGTGAGACCAGGGAGTCTGCCTTTGTAAAATGAAAGCCTAGCACACTGGGAATACGATGAGGGAGGAATTGTCTGGAAAGGGAATCAAGTCCTTCCTGCCATCATTACTAGAGAGTCTTCTCTCGTACTTTGTTCTCCATGAAGTCTCTGGAAACAAAGCCCCTCCTCCAGCTTCCTTTAGAATCACTGATGAGAGCATTGTTGTGCTCTGCACGTGGTGATGGGGTAGTGGTTAAGCTCGAGCTGTTGGAATGCCATGACTCTCCTTGCTGCTGCTGCTGCTGCTGCTGCTACGTCTCTCTCCCCTCCCCCTTCGTGTGTGTGTGTGTGTGTGTGTGTGTGTGTGTGTGTGTGTGTGTATGTGTGATGAAGAAATGAGTTTGCTCTGAGCTAGCCTTATCCAAATGCACCTAGCACTTAATTGTGATGGCAGAAACCATCTATAATATGTCCTATCCAGTACTAGAGCCACTAGCCACTTGAGCCCTTGATATATGGCTCATGTGGTGGAGGAGGAAGTGACTTTTAAACTGCATTGAAATTCCTTGAGTTGTAACAGACGTGACACCAGGAGACAGTGTCTCATGTGTGGACCGTGATAGACCATTTTGCTCTCTGTGGTTTTGCTGCCTTTGTGGCCCACACATGCTCTCTCTGTTCAACTAAAGTTCCCTAGGCAGCTCAGGGTGCCGTGTAAATGCTTATGGTTGCCACAATTACAGAGCCACACCGGCCAGAGCCTACCAGTCTGTAGAGCAAAGGAGGGTTCTTGTGCAGCATGAAAGTACAGTAATGAGCTTGCGGGAAGGGATATTCTAGAAAGTGGGTCAAGTAGTATGTCCCAAGAGCATATATAGCAGCTTCAAAAAAGAGGTGAACTTTAGTGATGTGTTCTGAAATTCTGGACTTTTATCTATTTTTCAGAAGGAGAGACTGGCCTTGGGCCTCAAGCTTGAGTGAGTCCCAACGTTCTTCACTGACATGGCTATCCATCAGGGCCTGGCAACAATCTAAGAAAGATCTGTCTCTGCTTTAGAATCATTAAAAATCCATTAATTAACCAATCATCAGGCAATCCATCAGTTAATCAAATCAAGACAACAGTAAATATGTTTATGAGATATAGCCGCATTCCCCTGAGTCTATGACAGTCATCTAGTAGGACAACTTTTTAAGGAACCTGAGGCACAGAGGAAAGCAATGCTGGACGCCTTTCGGGAGCATATGGATAGAGAGAGTCAGAGCAGACTGGAAACATACACTGCCTGAGGACAGTTTTAACAAAAATTTCCATTAGATTTATCCATGTTTTATTTTATGTGTGAGTGTTTGCCTATATGTAAGTATGTGCACCACCTGTATGTCTGTCACCCTCAGATGTCAGAAAAGTGCATCAGATACCCTGGAACTACAATTGCAGATGGTTGTGAGCCATCGAGTGGGTGCTGATTTAACCAGTGTCTTTTGAACAAGCAATTGTTGTTCTTAATTGCTGAGTCATCTCTCTAGCTCCAGGACAATTTGTGTGTGTGTCTGTCTGTCTGTCTGCCTGTTTGTCTCTCTCTCTCTCTCTCTCTCTCTCTCTCTCTCTCTCTCTGTCTCTGTGTGTGTGTGTGTGTGTGTATGTGTCTTAATTTGAATTGAATTTGAAAAGCATAGCTCAAAAAATAGGCATCTGGGCTGTCAAGGTTGGGGCTATTCAGTACAGAAGTTAAATGTGGTGTTATATTTGTATACTGCCAGGGGTTCATGTTTCCCAGGAAAGACTAACCTTGTTGCCATAACTGACAAGAACAAGTCAATACCATTGAATGTTTCAGGTGGAGCAGAAAAGAGGGTTCCTGTCATCCCTAAACCTTCATCCAGGAACACCTCCCTTCTGTACCATCATCAAAGGAGGAGCCATGGACTCTCCACTCCTTTTGTGTCTTCTGCTAAGCTCAGAGCACATGTTCATCAGAACCTCGTTTTTTCACTTGCTCTTTGTGCTGGCTGGTTGTGTGTCAACTTGACACAAGCTGGAGTTATCACAGAGAAAGGAGCTTCATTGAGGAAATGCCTGCATGAGATCCAGCTGTCAGGCATTTTCTCAATTAGTGATCAAAGGGGGAGGGTCCCTTGTGGGTGGTGCCATCCCTGGGCTGGTAGCCTTGGGTTCTATAAGAAAGCAGCTGAGCAAGTCAGGGGAAGCAAGCCAGTGAGTATCATTCCCTTCATGGCCTCTGCATCAGCTCCTACTTCCTGCCCTGCTTGAATTCCAGTTCTGACTTCCTCTGGTGATGAACAGCAATGTGGAAGTGTAAGCAGAATAAACCCTTTCCTCCCCAACTTGCTTCTTGGTCATGATGTTTGTGCAGGAATAGAAACCCTGACTAAGATACTCTATCTTAGCTAACTCCAGTGGTTTAAGCAATGATAGAATAAACCATGTAAGAGAGACCAGAAGGCCATCCTTAGCAGAGGGCACAATATCAGATACCAGTTAAACACATCCCTAGAGAGTCATCAAATCCTACAAATCCTGGAAGAAAAACCTTGAACAAAATTTTTGAAACGCGTTATCATATTGCTTCTGAAAATTCTATAGTATAGGGGAATAAAATACTTTATAGATTACTTGTATCTTTTTTTGTTTTGTTGTGAAATATTTTAAATACACAGTTGACTATATGTAATAAGAAGATACAAAGCAAAATAATGAGGAAACTCGGCTTAAGTAATTCTGCTTGGGAAGCAGAGGCAGGCAGGCAAATCTCTGAGTTTTAACTCAGCCTGGTCTACATAGGACGTTCCAGAATAGCCAGGGCTACACAGAGAAACCCTGTCTTAAATACACACACACACACACACACACACACACACACAACTAAATATATAAGAAAAGAAATACAGACTCTTTAAAAGTTTATATTTTGGTTTGGCTTCTTTTGCTGTGATTAAACACCATGACCAAAAGCAACTTGGAGAGAAAAGGGTTTATTTCAGCTTGCACTTCAGGTGACAGTTAATCACAGAGGAAAGAGAGGCAAAAACTGAAGCAGAGACCACAGAGTGCAATCCTTACTGGCTCGTTTCCTCTGGCTTGCTCAGCTGCCTTTGTTATACAGGCCAGGCTCACTTGCCCGGGGATGGACCCTTCCTATGTCGATTCACAGTTAAGAAAATACCCCATGGATGTGCCGATAGAGTAATCTGGTGGAAGCAATTCTTCAATTGAGATTCTCTCTTTTCTTTCCAGGTATGTCCAGCTTTGTGTCAAGTTAAAACCCTTATGACAAATACAAACATCGGGTGCCTTATGCTTTAGAGCTAAGTTATAAGACAGCTTATAAGAATGTGTCTGAGTGAAGCATTTCATAGAATTACTATGATCATAATAAAAAAGCAGTTATTTTTTTTGAAATATTTAAAATATTTCAACATTTTATCTTAAAAACAAAGAAGCATTTACAATAGCCCTATTAAGATGTAATATCTATAATTTGTTTATGAATGTTCAAAAAAATAAGTACAGATCTTTGGAACACAAAGAAAAGGCCAGAAATAAACTCAGTTAAATATAGAGTGCAGTATTTCACATGGTGCATTGTTGCCAGGATACCTAGAAAGGAAAAATGGACAAGCCTATACATGCAATGCTCTGCCTGCTTCCTGGGGCTATAAGCACAGGGTTTTAAAATGAACACTTGTCTTTCCATGGCTCACCATTATGAATTAGAGAGATGGGCACAGGGACTATATCCACAGTGTGTAATGATAGATACATTCTGTAGTGGGAGCTCTAGGGACACGTAGGAGAGGATATTACCCTAGACTGGGGTGCTGGGGAGGAGAAAAGACTTCTTGAGAAGGAGAACCCTGGGCTGGCAGCAGGCCTATCCTTTCTGCTCATTCACAGCAAAGTTCTATTTTCTAAATTTTTGATGAATGTTGATATTTTCTATATACTTGACTATATCATTTTTTT
Organism: Rhabdomys pumilio; assembly: GCA_030674055.1. Taxonomy (NCBI): domain Eukaryota; kingdom Metazoa; phylum Chordata; class Mammalia; order Rodentia; family Muridae; genus Rhabdomys; species Rhabdomys pumilio. Next base: position 76,530,660 of record JANHMN010000003.1, on the reverse strand, counting down.
TATTTTTAAGGTTTATTTATTTTATGTGTTTGAATGTTTTGCTTGCATGTATGTATGTGCATCACTTGCCTGCCTGGTGTCTGCTGAGGCCAGAAGAGAGCACTGGATCCCCTGGATTACAGATGACTGTGAGCCACCAGGTGGGGACTGTAAACCGAACAGGATTCTACACAAAAGCAGCAAATACTCTTAACTGCTGAGCCATCCCTCCACTCTCACAGCAAGGGTCTTTAAAGAGCTGGACTCTTCATCTCCTTCAGATACCAGAGACTGAGGAGCACAGTAAACGCAGTCCTGAGAAAGGAGAGCCAGTGTCCAGAATCCGATTCCTGATTAGATTGGCATTTGTGGGGGCACAAGGAAGAGGGAGTAGGGTCAGAGTCTAGGACACATTTGACAGCAGATTTGGGGAGGAGATGACTACAGGAGATCTACATTTTGAGATGAACCAATAAAATGTAGAGAAATCTGGCTATGAAAGTTAATCTAGAGTGCAGCCTGGTAAGACAGAGAAGCACTTGGCAGATCAGGAAAACGCATAGATGTGTCTGTGAGGGTGTTTCTACATAAGGAGGGGGACACTTCCCTTGAGTTTGGATCACGACATCCTATAGGCTGGGGTTTGGATGGAATAAACAAGAGGAAGGCATGCAGGGAAGCATTCACACTGCCTCCAGAGCACCCTGAAGTTAGCTGCTTCTGCTCTGCCCTCTGAAATCCCTGAGACCGTGAGCTAAAATAAATTCAATTTTGGTAAGTGATCGGGTGCAGTGGTGAAAAATGAACACACTAGTGGCTAAGAGAGATATGTAAGTCGTTCTGTATAAGTAGAAGATATAAGGTACTTTATATAGCACTGTGACCACATGTGGAATGAGAGTGGACACTGTCAGAGAGACGCTTATGATACCTAGGAGTACCACGTAACTAACCATGTCACTCTGGGGTATGTATCTGAAAGACTCTAAGTCTTTCTTATCTAGAGATACCCACATGCTCATGCTTATTATTACATCATTCACAATAGGTGAGCCATGGGATTAGCCCAAATGTCCGTCAAGTGGTAAATAGACAAAGGAAATGTGCTAGGTACCAATCACTGGAGCCGCATCCCACTGTAGCTGTCTTATTATGCTGACTGACTTCCCTTTGTTCCCTTAGGAGAGATTCTAAGGATGGACTTGGAGCATCGGTGTGTTCACATCAGTCACAAATGGCCTTCCACTTAGAATATGAAATTCTTTTAAAATTTTTTATTGAGACAGAGCTTCATGTAACCCAAGCTGGCCTCAGACTTGCTATATAGCCGGGGTTAGTTATGAACTTCTGATCCTCTTTCCTCCATATCCCGAGGGATAGATAGGATTACAGCTGTGCACCATGACACCCAGCTTAGGTACTGCTGGGGATTTCATACATGGGAGGCAAGTACTCTAACAGGAGAATTACACCCTCGCTTCCAGAATATGAAATTCTTAATGGTAAAGGATAGAGACAGTAGAAAATATTTCACCAAAATCTAAGTCTACTAAATAAACTAGGCAGCTCCTAAAAGTTGTTTTCTGACTTCAGTGTGTGTGCTGTGGTATGCATACCAGAGCACACACACTGAGATACACACACACACACACACACACACACACACACACAGATACAGATACATAAATACAGACGTATACAGTAACAGACACATACAGATGCACATAGGCACATGCATGTGCACACATGCATGTACACACATATAGATATATATGCATGCACACACAGATACACATAGACATGAACACACACACAAACACATACATACACAGACACATACAGGCACTGACACATACAGATACACATAGGCACATGCATGTGCACACATGAATGTTCACACACATATATATGCACATGTACACACAAATAGACATAGACATGGACACACAGAGACACATACATACACAGACACAGACAGGCACAGACACATACAGATGCGCCCAGGCATGTGTGCACATGTGTGTGCATGCACACACACATAAATACATGCAACACAGAGATAAACATACAGAATCACACAGACATACATGTACATATACACAGAGATACACACATACACATAAATACACACACATACATATACACATAAATATATACACACATGCACACACACAGATACATATGCGCACACCATACACAGATATACACACAAAGACATATACATGCAGAGATACACACAAAGACATCACATAGATACACACACATATACACATAGACATGCACACTGAGAGATACGCATACATAGATGTACAGAGAGAAAGTTATACACACATGCTTGCACACATACACACAGAGACACGGTATAATTTAAATCTTTTTGCAAGTCGTGAATGGTTTTAATGACAGCTTTCTTAAGATGTTAATAACAAACAATATCAGGCAAAAGCTATATAGGAATCCTGCCCATCATTGAACTTTGCTATGAATTTAAAATAATTCTAAAATTAAAAGTTCAAACTACTAAGTTTAAAGTCAGCCACCACACTGGGGGTGCATATAGAAACTATACGCAAGTATGTAATACAATTAAGAATCTCAGGTTTTAGACAAACCTGGTTTCTGACCCCGTGAGTGTCGCCCACTGACTGCCATACTGGAAAGTCCTTTTTTCTTCTTCTCCCAGGGTCCTCATGGAAGGAGCGAAGAGTAAATAGAGGCAAAACGCTTCACCCCAGTGCTTGGCACGCAGTAAAAGCTCGGCGAAGGTGACTTTCCCTTTCATTCTTGTGGTTGATCAAAGAAACAGAGGGAGGCGATGGCATGCGACTTCACACCTAATAGGTCAGCAACAACTATCATCCACACCTACTAGGTCAGCAATTACTATCATCCTCAGTGCTCCAGAGTGTGAGAACAGCAGGACAAAGCCAGATCCAGTGTCTGGAAAGATAACGAGGAGCCATAGATGCATCAGAAGACTGTAGAAACATCACATCCATTAACCTGGACTTCCTGTCATCCAGGGGTCCAAGCACAGGTTTAAGTGGAGTATCATTACTGTCTACTGTCTAAGTAGTTAAACTGTATACAGTAGGCTACAGCCTGTTCAGTAAGAATATGCTCTACCCTCCTGTCTTGACCAATGTACCCTTAGAAGGTTGGGTTCATATTTAACATTCCTATACTGGAGCTACCGGCTTCAAGACCATTCTCTTCAAAGGCCCCAGGTCTGTCTGGCCCTAGGAGAAGCCCACAGCCCCCATGTTCAAACCCTGGGGGTCAGCTGTTCCATCCCTCAGGTCCAGCTCTCTGCCCACTGCTAGTGCAAACAGGGTGGTGCCACACTGGAGATGAGCATCCAGTCATTGGGCAAGGACTTCTGGGGGTCTGGGGTATCTGCAGAATAGTCTGAAGAGGGGTTGTGAGTAATGTGCATGTTCCTCTGGCTTGGGGGTTCCTCACCAGGAAAGTGGGATCCAGGCTGAGGATGGTCACATGAGCTCCTCTTGGCTGACGTGAGCACACTGCTGCTCTGAGTCCCTCCTTAGAATCTCTCCTAAGGGGATAAAGGGAAGTCAGTCAGCATAATAAGGGAGCTACAGTGGGATGAGGCTCCAGTGATTGGTACCCAGCACATCTTCTTTATCCATTTATCTCTTGATGGGCAACTGGGCTAATCCCATGGCCTGACTGTTGTGAATGATGTAGCAATAGACACAGGCATGTCTGTATCTCTGGGTTACATTGACTTCAAATACATACACAGGAGTGTCTTTTGAGGAACTTCCACACTAATTTCCATAGTGACTAGACTAACTTACATTCCTATCAGCCTAACGGGGCATGGCATTATTTAGGCAGAAGGATGAATCAAATCTTGTCATTTTCATGAAAATAGATGGAACGAGAGACCATCATGTTAAACAAAAGAAGGTAGACTCAGAAAGACACGTACTGCTCAAATGTTTTCTCCCATAGGAAGGTGAAGAATAAGAATAAGAATAAGAATAGGAATAGGAATAGGAATAGGAATAGGAATAGGAATAGGAATAGGAATAGGAATAGGAATAGGAATAGGAATAGGAATAGGAATAGGAATAGGAATAATAGGAATAGGAATAGGAATAGGAATAGGAATAGGAGGAGGAGGAGGAGGAGGAAGAGGAGGAGGAAGAAAAGGAAGAGGAGGGGGAGGAGACAAGATAAAGTACTAGAGATGATGATTCTGATCAAAATAACTCATATACAAATACAAATGTCATAATTAAATGTATTAAAATTGTAAACTATTGTATTTTTTAATATTTAAAAACACATCTATTTAATATCTGTTTAAGGAAGGCACACTCTCATGATATGCATATGTAGAGGTCAGAGGACAACTTTCTGTAGCCATTTCTCTACTTCCACCACCTACATCCTGGGAACTAAAGTCAGGCCATCAGACTTGGTGGTAAGACTCTCTACCTGATGTGCCATCTCTCAGGCCGGAACTCATTATCTTGTACAATTACTATTCAGCAATGAGAAACAGTAAAATGGAACTCTACACACTAGAAAAAGACAGTGTACTTTAAAATGGACTAAAAATGAATTGTTTGGGAGGACTGCAAGCATTAGGGTATGTGCTTCCCAGTGACCTCTCTTCAGAGCTGTATATCCCAGCTAGACTCCGAAAAGCAGATGACAGCGAGGGAATAACATGTAAATGATGAAGTAAAGAATAGATGAAGCTACTCACTTATTAACTGTTTAATAATGGCTGCCCATCTTTGAACGAGGCATCTAAAATAGTCATAGCAACATTCTATCTGATACTGGTAAAACTAACCCAGTGAGTGTCGGACAAGACAGTCAAGCTACTCAGAGAAAAGCAATGTAGGCACTGACGCTGTTAACTATCAAGGGTACAAACTTAAACTACTTTAAATAAACCTCAAATAAATTAAAGTTAGGTGCCTTTAACTTTAAATACACATGGGCAGCCGTGTGAGCCCACTCCAGGTGAGACTTGGATGGCAGACTGTGGGAGGGAGAACAGGTACAGCAAGAGGGTGGGGCTAGCTAAGAAAAATTTTCTCCCCAAACTGTCTTTCTCGGGACTGGAGTAGCAACCAGTTTAGACTAAGTAATAATCTACGTACATTTGCACTTGCTTTGGTTGCTCTGGATATCTCTGCTGCATCTATTAAGCACCTGTGATGGGCCAGGCACAGTATGTAAGCATCTACATACAATGTTTCAGCAAGCCCTCATCACTGCGTGGGTGGGGAGATAGCAGCTTAGCTGGGGAGGCCTTGGGGAGCTGTTGAGGAGCAGAGAAATGAGACCCGGGCACACTCGCTAACAACCCAAAGGCCAATACATCCCTCTTTGTCCCTAGACTGCTTCCAGTGTTCACACCTTCAGAAGACCCCGATTAAAGCAGTATTTCCACAGATGTAAGAGAATGGTGGCACTAATAAATTAATAACAGCATGTCTGGGCCGAAGACTGACTCTATGGACCCAATAATGAGGATACTGCAGACTAATGCTTAATTTCCAGTTATCAAGAGTGGGAAGACATTTGAGAGAGGTCCTGGGTATGGCAGAGCCACTTACAACATGGAGGTGGAGGTGGCAGACCACAGCCTGTGAGCCAAAGCCAACCTGCCCACAGTCTAAGCTGTTTGACAGTTTTAAATGGACAGGGAGACATGTGAGAACGAGCAGAGCTTCCAACTGTCATGTCTCTGATTCAATTCACTTGGCCCACACCATTGTCACTCACGTGTGAATTGTCTCTGGCCACTTGTACACCATAACAGCAAAGGCAGGTGGCCGAAACAGATGCCACATGGCCTGCAAAGGAGAAAACACACACTCTGTGGTTATTTAATGAGAGACGCTATATGGGTCCCCAACACAGAGGCAGACCACATGCCTGCTTACTTATTATTA
>JANHMN010000003.1:76502300-76524639 GCA_030674055.1 Rhabdomys pumilio | reverse complement strand
TTTCTTTTTTTTTCTTTTTTTTTTTTTTTTTTGGTTTTTTGAGGCAGGGTTTCTCTGTGTAGCCCTGACTGTCCTGGAACTCACTCTGTAGACCAGGCTGGCCTCAAACTCAGAAATCCACCTGCCTCTGTCTCCCAAGTGCTGAGATTAAAGTCGTGCACCACCACTGCCCGGCCTTTTAACTTTTTTTTTTTTTTATAGATTATTTCAATGTCTATAAAACACACAATATTAATTCCCTAAAAAAACTGAAGCCTTAAGATCAAATTTTGTTTTTAAAGGTTTTATTTTGTTTTTCAACATTTCATGTAATATACTCTGATCACAGGACCCCATTATTCTGTCTTATCATCCTCCCCTCCCACCAAACTATTTCTTCTTTCAAAAAAGTCTCCTTCCTACTTCTATGGACTTTTTGTTTCACCCCATCTCATTTAATTAGAGTTGTTTACATAAGCTCAATTTTTTTTTCTTTTTTTCATTAAAAAAAAAAAAATGGAGTGGCCGTTGCTGGTGAGATGGCTCAGCACTTTCGGCTTTTGTAGAGAACGGGTTGGGGGCTCAGTTCCCAGCACCCACATGCCAGATGCATTGCCAGGAAGTCTGATGCCCAGGCACGAATATGGTACACACACAGGTTCATGAAGGCAAAATATGTATACACATAAAAATACATAACTCTTTAAAGAATTCTGGAGGTGATTAGTTCACTACTACGTAGCCCAGGTTGTCCTGGAACTTTTATGCAGCCCAAGGCAGCCTACTGGTGATCCTCCAGCCTCATCTTTCCCTTTAGGGAAGCAGGCCTAAGAGCTCTAGCCAAGGCAAGAATAGATTTAGAAACTCCAGGAAAGGTATGATATGCCTTCCTTAACGTCCACACCACCTAATTTAAAATTCAAATCAGCACCAAGCCCTCAACAAAGGAAAGTAAGAAGGAGCTCAATGAACTTCTGATCTCCTCCAGGAAGGAAGTGACAGGTTTTCCTAAAATAGCGCTGCTTAGAGCCTGAGGACATTTGGGTGTCCCTGCTCTAGCCACTGAATCTGTTTCCTGTGTGGTTAACTCAAAATGCTGTCTAGAATCTACTGACCTTGCCAAGTGTGGCACGGAGACAGACAAAGCAGCTCAATCTCTCATAGCTGCCTTCCTCTGTTGACCAGGAACAAGCTGTCCTTTCCTACTTACGAAAGATGGAAAGATTGGCATATTTACCTGAAAACCCAAATCCTGCCTGACTTCTCAGCCTCTGTGTCTCTCAAGGCCAAGTCATGATCAGAGATGTTCCTTAGAGCAAGTGGGGGAAAGCCCACATCCCCGATCTTGTTCTAAATTCCAGTCTATCTTGTACACTGAAGGGCAGCAGAATTAGGTGTCCTTTCTCAATTACAGTTTTCTTTTTCAAGACAGGCTTTCTCTGCCCTGGAACAGCTCTGTAGACAAGGCTGGTCTCATAATCAGAGATCTGTCTCCCTGTCCCTGTCTCTTCTTCTGCCTCCCAAGTGCGGGGGTTAAACGTGTGCACCATCACCAGTTGGCTTTTTTTTAAAAAAAAAAAATGTTTTATTTATTTATTTATTTATTTATTTATTTATTTATGACTACTTCTGGTGTGTCACTGTCTTCCAACATACCAGAAGTGGGCATTAGATCCAATTACAGATGGTTATAATCCACCATGTAGTTGCCGGGAATTGAACTCATGACCTTTGGAAGAACAGCCAGTGCTCTTAACCACTGAGCCATCTCTCCAGCCTGGCTTGCTTTTTTTTTTTTTTTTTTTTTTTTTTTTCTTTTTTTCCTTTTTTTTTTCTTTCTCCTCTCCTCAACCTTTTCTTCCCCCTCCTTAATTAACTTATCCACTTTACATCCCAATCACCGTTCCCCTTCCTCCCCCCCCCAGTCCCACCCTCACTTCCCCTCCCCCATCCCTCCTTCCTGTTCCTCTCTGAGAAGGGAAGCAGAACCACCCCCCCATGGGTACCAACCCATCCTGGCACATCAAGTCACAGCAGGGCTAGGTGCATCCTCTTCCACTAATGACAGCTAGGGGAAAGGGCTCCGAAGACAGGCAACAGAGTCAGTCAGCTACAGCTCCACTTCTTAGGACTCACATGAAGACCATGCTGCATATCTGCTATGTGTATGTAGGAGGCCTAGGTCCAGCCCCTGCATGTTCTTTGGTTGGTGGTTCAGTTTCTGAGCCCCATGGGCCCAGGTTAGTTGACTCTATATGTCTTCTTATGGTATCCTTGGATTGCTTTACTAGTTTGTGTGTTTTTAACCATGCCATTTTGAGCAATCCATGGGGTTAACCTCTGACTCATTTTCCGTACCTACGAACCTATATAGAATCATGACACCAGCGTACTTGAGCTATAAGATGCTTGAAAATGCTGCCTCTTCCTTCTGTCCATTTCCCCTCCCTGCTTGAAGGTTGCTCATCACGCACTCCTTTTGTCTCCACTTCTGTGTTATTTAAGTGTCCAAAGAAACTTCGTGTTTAATCAGAAAAGGAGTGAAAGAGACAGAGACAGCAGGCCAAGTCAGAAAACCATATCCTGTGATAGGGACACAACTAGCTCCATGCTCTCCTTGTCTGCAGGGCTGGAGAGGTAGAAAGGACCAAAATGGTGCCAGTCACCTGAAGATAGGACAGTGTCAGACACACCTGGCACCTGATCATTTGTCCAGTGGTTTAAAAGCTGTACATACATCCCTGCACCCTGCATGTCTGTAAGCTTCCAAGTTTTAATTATTAAAGATTCCACGGGTCTTTCAGACAACATCCATCTTTCTCCTAAAATGTTTTTCCTTTCATCAATGTATTTATAATAATCTTAAAACATAAGTCTATGCTAAATATCTGTGAGTGCTAGCATTGACCCTACAGATCCCATCAAGGAGGCTCATGAATGTAATTTCACTATTATAAATACTTTGAGAGTCAGGAAGTAAATAAGTTTCAGGACTGGGTATCGGTGGGGTTCAGGGCCAAATCAGGATCATTTTATTTAAGAGGCCTTCTAATGCAAGCATGTCCTTAGCTGATGGGTCCACAGGGAACCTCATCTTGCAGAGATATAATCAGTGACTGGGCAACATCTTTCCCTGCAGCCCAGTGGCCCTTTGTTTAACCAGACAGTAAGCCATGTCTGAAACATTCTGTACATGTTTAGAATATAGAAACTCCAGTCAAAGAAACCTATTCATAGTGTGGTAGAAGCCAGTTTGTGTCTTGGGGCTGCAAATCAAACTCCTATCTCTTACATATGTCATTAGCTCAGAACTTCCCTTTAGACCTAGGGAAGAGGGCCCTGTGCTGGTTAATTTTTGTCAACTTGACACAAACCTAGACAGACTGAGGAAGATAGGAACTCAGTTGAGTAATGCTCCCATCAGATTGGCCTGATGCATGTCTGTGAGCATTTTCTTGATTGATAATTAATGTTGATAATTAGGCTGTATAAGAAATGCAGCTGAACAAGCCAAGGGAACAAGCCAGTAAGCGGTGTTCTTCTGTGGTCTCTGTTTCAGTTTCTGCCTGTAGGTTCCTGTTTTGGGATGTTGCCTTGGCTTCCCTTGATGAAGCCAAATAAACCCTTTCCTCCCCAGGTTGTTTTTTGGTCAGATTTTAGCACAGCCAAATACAAGTAAGCTACAGTAGGAGAATTCTGAGGCTTCTGTTTTTGAGTGTGTTTATATGCATGTGGGTGCATGTCTGTATGGGTGTGGATACACATTTAATTCTGAGTGCACATATATGACTGTGAAGGACAGTAGTCAACATTGGATGTTGTTTCTTGGGCACCACTGACTTTTTTTTGAGACAGAGTCTCTTACATAGCATGGAACTTGCCAAATAAGTGATGCTGTCAGACCAGTGAGCGGCAGATATCTGCATACTTCTCTATGCTGGGTTTACAACTGTGTGCCACATGCCAGGTTTTGGTTCATTTGTTTGGTTGGCTGTTTTTTAAGGTTTAACTCTTATTTTATGTGTGTGTGCACAATCCATGTGTGGCTGCCCTCAGAGACCATAAGAGGTCCTCAGATCCCTGGGTGTTGAAGTTACAGGAGGTTGCAAGACTCCCAAAGTGAATGCTGGGAACCTAGCTTAGGTCCTCTGAAAGAACAGCAAGCACTCACCACCACCGTGACATCTCTCCAGCCCCCTAATGAGGACTTTAAAGTGTTTCGTTAACACTAATAGTTAAGCAACTCTTAGCATCTGTCCAGCATTCCAAAGAAGCACAAATTCCCTCGTCTGCCTCAAAATAAAATCAAACCTAGGCTTGGAAGATCCATAAAGCCTCAATCCTTCATGAAAGACTTCAGGCAACTAAGTGAAGCTCAGAATGAGAGAGGTGGTCTTACCCAGGGAAGGACACACCTGGTCCCATGCCTAATGGCCATCCCTGAAAACATACTAATAGGTAACATTATATAGACTCAACAGGTTATATTTAGGAATATATATGTATATACAAAAAAGTATATATGTATGCAATCACAGTTGATGAAAAAGGAAGCCATGAGTTTGGAAGAGAGCAGAGATAGGGTATAGGAGAGGGACTGGAGGGAAGGGAGTGAATAGAAAAATGTAATTAAAGTACAATCTCAAAAATCAATTTTAAACATTAAAAAAATTATTTATTCTACTTCCTCTCTATAGTACATACATCCTCAGAGGAGCCCAGGATGCATATGGAAGCAGAAAAATAAAATCTAGAAAAACGCAGTTCATTCCTAACTGTCCGCTGCTGGCCTATGGGAAAATAAGTATTCAGCTCAGCAGGAAGGGCCAAGGTGAGGTACGGCTAGCTCACCTACTGATTGATTGCATAGGAGCAGACACGCACATTCTTGTTCTTTCTTAACCATTCAGCCCCAGGTCTGTGATGGCTCCATCTCCTTATCACACTTCCCAGAGAGCAGTCCAGGTATCCATCTTTCCCCTTTGGTTATTGTCCCTTTGGAAGTCTGGCTTCTACTCTGGTCTCAGAGGTTGTCTCCTAACATTGTGTATGCATACAGAGCAATCAGAACTCTCAGCTGTGGTATTTGTGAACTGCAGTCTATGTAAATGTGGCCACGTGACACAGGGACCCCAAGTCTGTAGTGCATATGACAACCAGGAACAACTGTACACACTTCCTTCCAGCACCCAAAACGTGGGGTCTTCTTCCCTTATGTCTCACTGCAGATCTATGTTGAAAAGCAACACCACAGGTCAAGCCCCAGCGTTCCTGAGTACCGTTTGTATAGGAGTCTGCAGTCTGTGTGGACCTTGTTCTCACTCTCAAGCCTAGGTCTTCCTTCCCTGTCTCTTCATGGCTAAACTAGAAACCTCAGACATGAGGTGCAAACACACAAAAACAGAGATGGGACATTGGCTCTTCTAACTGGGAAACATCCACGTGTCATCTCTAAATCAGAACCTCCGTGTATATGGTGCTGGTCACTTTCGAGAATCTCTATGTCCCTGCTTTACTTTTCCCTTTACTTCTTCTCTTCCTTCCTTTCCTCTATCTTAGTTTGCTTTCTAGTGCTGTGATAAAACTGTGAAAATAAAAATTATTTTCAGCTTATAATTCCCAGGTCACACATTGTCACTGAAGGAAATCCAGGCACAAACTTAAGGCAGGAATCTGGAGAAAGGAACCAAAAGCAGAGGCCATGGAGGAGTGGTACTTACTGGCTAGCTCTCCAGGCTCAGCTTCAGCCTCCTGTCTTATGCCTCCCTGCTCAGGGGTAGTACTACTTACATTGAGCTGGGCCTCTCACATCAATCATTCATCAAGAAAATGCCTCCCTCCCACCTTCCCAGACATGCCTACAGCCCAATCTAATGGGGGCATTTTCTCAACTGGAGCATCCTCTTCCTGGTGACCCCCATTTATATCCAGTTGACACAAAGTTAACCAGAACATCTTGCTTGCTTGCTTGCTTTCCTTTTACTTCTCTTCTTGTGAATGAAATAAAGAAGCCTCAGAGTCCTCACTACCTTAATACACCCATGCTAGCCTTCCCAGCTGATGGACCTAACATGCATTTGTGCATATTGCTAGCCACAGGAGGCAGCTCCATATCCATCCTTCCCAGGACCTGAATGGCACTCTCACGTGGTGTCCACACAGCTCCTCCTTCGAGAGACTGGATACTACATCACACTCCAATGCACTGGGACTGTGGAGAGCAATGAATACTTGTCATTCCACTGGGCAGGTGCAGCAAACAGCATGCCAAGTGGAAGAAGGAGAGGCATTCAAGAGAGGCATTTGAGGAACTCCTAAGCATCCAGAGAGACAGAAATCAAAGCCCCAGAAGAACAGAGTAACTTTGGAGCAGACAGAACACTGCTAGAACTCACCTCCAGGCTGGCTACCCAAAACACTGGCTCCTGCAATGTCCAATGGAGGGATGACTTCTATACCTGCTCTCCTTTCCTAAAGGCACACCTCAGTTATGCCCTCAGAACTTAAGCTGTCCCATCAAAACTCTTCATCTACTTAGAACTAGGTGTGGAAAAAAATGACGTGTTTAAAGATGTGGTCAACACTGAGCGGGTGAAGAGGTTCCTGAACAACCAACATAAACCAAGTCAAGCTCAGCCACTGCTGCTCCTTACCCTACTCAAAGGAAAGTTACTCAACTCTCACTAGGAGCCTGTGTGCCTGAACACAACTGCAGCTCTAACAAGCGCTGGTGCTGAGTACATCTCATCTAATACCAATCAGAGCAGCTAGCTGGAAATGAGTAGAGAAACGGATTAATAACACCAGAAAGTGGTACCCTGGGAACCCGAAGGGCTGCAAAGGAAAAGCACAAGCTGAGAAGTCGTTGGAGGAGTCAGAGCTGCTGTGTGAGAAGAAAGCGGTCTGAGCATGCCCAGCAGCTTGTCCATTGGCCAGCTATGACCTTTGGCTGATGGTTAAATATAAGAAGCTGTGGGGATTTTTTTTCTCACACTTAACATGAAACCCAAAGGAAGTCATGGTACTATGGCTCTTTGATTTTATTACGAACCTTCTGTTCGTTTGGGTTTTTTTTTTTTTTCTCCCTGTTCTTAGAAGGTGGGTTTGTGTTAGTTACTGTCTATGTTGTGACAAAATACCAGAGCCACTGCTAGAGCTCAGATGGAATTGGTCATCTCACAGTGCAAAATATTCCCAGGCCAATTTCAGTATTCTCCAGAGTCCTAACAATCTAGTCTCAGCTGTCATTGTTCCAAAGTCCAAAGTCTCATCTGAGACTCAGGTAAACTCTTACCTGTGAATGCTGATACAGTCAAAAAACGCTTAGAAGTTATATGCACTCCCATCCACAAAAAGTGGAACAGACATACAACAAGAAAAGATTGGGCCAATATAAGTCCAGCATCAAACAAGGAAAACATTGATTCTTGTATGTTTTACATGTAAGGGCACATGGTGGCGTCACCTGAGCTTCAGTAGGTTTGCATTGATGCCACCCCTCTGGTCCTAACACACACAGCATTTATGACACTTTACTCAGTCTAGTGCCACTCAGCATTAGCAGTTTTCTTGAGATGGCCCATGCTTCTGACAGCTCCGACATCCTTGAAGCACCAGTGCAATGTAGACTTCATTTTCATAGTTTTCTGCCCTGGCCACTCAGTTCCTCCCTGCAGGACTCTGAATCTGTTACACACAGAGTGGCCTCAATAGCTTTTCGCTGGAACCTTGATGTGTGCCTCTGTAAACCCATAACTTTTGAATTGTGCATGCTTGCAAAGCCAACATCACCTGTACACCAAATTCTATTCTCAGTTCAAACTATGTTCGAGCTTGCTGTGTCCCTAGTCCTTGAGCGGCTGAAGGAAAGAACACTTCTCAGGAGGCCCTGTCTGAGTGTCCCACATTGACTGTGGGACTTAATTCAGGTTTTTCTCTTCTACTTATTCTGTTGTTTGTTTTGGTTTTTTGTTGCACAATTTCTCTGCATAGCCCTGGCTGTCCTGGAATTCACTCTGTAGACCAACTAGGCTGGCCCTGAACTCAAGAGATCTGCTTGCCTCTGCCTCCCAAGTACTAAGATTATATAAGGTACATGACACCATGCCCAGCTAGATACACTATATTTTAGAAGTTTCCCAAATGAGTTTAAATCCACCCACTGGACCTTTCATAGGTGAGGTTGGTTTTTTTCCTCCTCAAGGAACTTGTTCTGCTGCCCCGGGGCAAAGTGGAAAGTTTCCATTCAATAGTACTTACTCTTTTTTTTGTTGTTTTTGTTTTTTATTTTTTGTTTTTTTTCGAGACAGGGTTTCTCTGTGTAGTCCTGGCTGTCCTGGAACTCACTCTGTAGACCAGGCTGGCCCAATAGTACTTACTCTTTAACAATCATAACTGCTTTGTCTGCAATTTAAATCATGCCTTTTATAACTTTCTGTTCCATTTCTCACTCTAAATTCCAACTGCAAACCCAACTAAAAGCAGCTAGCAACAATCACACTGCAGTCTGAATACTACTCTGTCAGAACATGTCTTTTTTTTTTTTCTACTGAATTAATTAGCCCATTACTTCTGAATCCAACCTCATTCAAGTTTCAGGACACAGGCAGAATAAAGTCTGAATGTGAGATGGGTGACCTCTTGCCCATTATTGACAGCCTCTGTTGTTCTTTGAACCCTCAGGAGCACAGTGTTGCCCACATGTCTACCGTCACTCTGCTCTTAGGAATTTCCACCAGAATGGTCAGGTAAGCTCTGCTCACTTAGACTCTGCATCCCAGGTCTAACACCTCTTGTGAACTTGTTCCAAAGATCTGTGTGGTGGTTTGAACATGGCTGGTCCAGGGAGTGGCCTTGTTGAAGGAAGTGTGTCACCGTAGGGGTGGGCTTGAAACTCTCCTTCTAGCTGTCCATGAGACAGTTTCTTCTGGCAGCAGTCAGATCAAGATGCAGAACTCTCAGCTCCGTCTCCAGCACTATGACTGCTTGGACACTGCCATGCTTACTGCCATGATGATAATGGACTAAATCTCTGAAACTGTAAGGCATCTCCACTTAAATATTTGCCTTTGTAAGAGTTGCTTGGGTCATGGTGTCTCTGCACAGCAGTAAAACTCTAACTAAGACAGTCTGTGAGCTCCAGGGTTGGGTCCATCATGAACAATGATACTGACTTGCTGTCTGAGTTACATTCCTTGTTTCTGTGACAAAACACCAGTCAGTAGCAACCTGAGGGAGGAGGGCTTTGGTTGGATTCAGGTGTGGCAAGTAAGAGCCACTGAGGCAGAAAAGGCATTGAGGATGGAGTGGCTCAATCCATGGCTTCAGGAGTTTCCTGCATAGCCTGTTCACACTTAGCAGGGTGAAAAAGAGGACGTGACTGCTCCAACGTATGGGATAGGAGAAGGATTTTAAGACAGAGAATAGCCAGAGGCATCTGAGAGAGTCCAGACTGAAGCAAGCCATGAGGGGAGAGAGAGAAGAGCAAGATAGGAAGAGAGAGGAGAGAGAATAGGTGAACCAAGAGAAGCCAGGAGCCAGGAGAGCACATGGCTGAAATGGCAAATTTATATAGAAATCAGAAGCTGGAAAAGGGAAGGGAAGCTGAGCTCCTGGGCTGTAGAGTTTTAGGGTGGGGGCAGGGTGAGAAGTGTGGAGGAGCTACAGGTACTGAGTGAGCCTGGTGACTCTGGGACCTGACATTCCAACCTTTTTTGTTGTTGATAAAGGGCAATGTAATCTCTTCCGTAAGTGCTTCTTAGCTGAAATTGGGTCATCCTTATCTTCGAACCCGGGAAAGTTGGAATGTTGGCCAAAGCAAGAAAGGGAGAGAGGAGTATAGGCTCAGGAGCTTCTGTTTTTCTCGTTGCCCAGGTTCTGGAGGACCACCTGGGGCTAATGCAGGTCACAGGTCACAGGAATGCAGGTTCCAAAGGAACACCTGGAGCTAGCATGCTGTAGGCAGTTTGGTAGCAGCTTGCATTCTTTGGTTGATTAGAAATATTCTGGGACAAATATAGTCTAGAGACAGAAGGTGAATCTAAGGAGCTTTATCTTTATCTTGTGTGTACATTTAAAACTTCAAGGCCCACCGGTTCTGGTAGTCGGGGGAGGAGAGGAGTACCAAGACCAAGGGAAGAGGGGGCCTACCCTCAGAGCTAGGTAGTTGAGGGGAAAACTTAGATTGTTAATTGACAGGGGAATTTATCTGGAGTCCATTTGACCTGTGACAGGTAATTCTAGTCTCACAACCCCCCCAACTCTTACAAGAATTTGTTAAGTTTACAAACAAAATAAACGCTTTAGAGATATTAGTATTACCATTGTAATCTGTACTAAAATCCACATTCTAGAAAAAACAGTAGACTCGTGCCTTTGAATCATAGCAAAAGCTTTGAGACAAAAAAAAAAAATCCATGGTTGAAAGCGTTAACACTTTTTCTATATACCCAGAAGGCTGACATATAGATTGATCAGAGATGTTTTTAGCACAATGAGAAGCAATTTTAAGTCTATACTTAGTAGTTCTAGAGAAGGTGGCGCCTGGTTTTACGTATGAAATGAACAAACCAGGCAGCTGCAGCCTTGAGAAAGGCACTGAGTGTTTGCTTGCTGCTGGCAAACTAACAACACTACAATTAGCCATTAACACCTGAGATCTGAGAAGGATACGTTATAATTCTAATGGCCTGTGTATCAGTTAAAATGGCAGAGACTTACCATTTCCTGAATGGTTATCTCAAGCTCCTAGACAGTTTTGCTGGGGGCAAAGATTGGTCTTTGGCTGTGACACAGGATAGCATTACATCTTTACCTTTTAGCTGCCAGACCCAGGGTGTCTGTGGAGGAGTAACTTGGGAAACCTGACCTACCTTGATGAGATACAGAGTAGGTCAGTCAACCCCAACAGTATTTATAGTTTAGGCAGTGCCCTGGTGGCAGGCAAGAAAGGCACGGGGCAGTTTTTCCCAGTAGTTAGCATGACCACAATCCAGGTAGGGTCATCTGTGCCCCATTGTCTTCTTTAAAACCTCAGGGTCTCTTCTAAGAGGTGGCATTTCTGTCTATCAAGAAAAGTATTTTCATTAAACATTTTAAGTGCTGTATTTAACATATCTCTGAAGAGTTTGAGGATCATTATATACATATATATGTGTGTGTATATATACATATATATATGATTTTAAACAAATTTTACTTGTTTTAGTTACCAGTTTTAGGCTTAGCCTTGAAAACATACACACAAGGGTATATAAATCTTGGTGGCTTAAATGAGCTACATTTGTATTTAGCATGACTGTTAGCACTGAGTACATTATTTGATCATGTATAAGGTGACTAACCGTTAACTTGTATGTCTTAATTATCTTTAATAGTTTATAGGTTAGTAGCTTTTGTAAAATTAGGATTTTGTAGTTTTATCCCTGTTAAGTTTGAGCCTTAAAAATACGAGTAGAAGATTTAATTGCAGACCCTTTAACATCAAAATTAAACTTTAAACCACCAATACAGTCCACAGAGAGACCAGGACTACTACCTTTTGATTATTTCATCGTGCACCATTATAGAACAGCACAGTACCTTTGTATGCCTCAGTTTACCCAAATAGCTAAAACTTAACAAAGATAGCAAAGACAAGGAGGCTAGACATATATCTTCAAGTTAGCTACTGTCAACCTGAGTAGAACATAGGAATTTAGAAACCTTATTTAGTAAACATGCTTTATTCATCAAACATATGTTGTTACTTGTTTTCTAGAAGCCTGCTGTCGAACAGCAAAGATATATGTTAGCAAAGACATACATGGTCAGATAAACATCTCTAAGTCAGCTCTGTTAGCATGAATATATCATTATAACCTTAGGAATTTGTCTTTATATGAAAATGCATCCTAATCCAGCATATTTTGGAGACATGCATTGCTTCTTTAGTCTACATTCAGTGATAAGCAGAGATCTTCATAGGATTACGAAGTTTCATAATTGTTGCTTTAATTGGTTTACACCACGTGGTCAGCTTAAGATGGTAGTGAAGTAACATTTCATGCAATCTCTAACCTTAGGAATGATGGCTGCCAGCCACGAGGTTGCTTCCATCCTAATAAGATCACCATCCAAGACGGAGGCAAGTCTCGTGGTTACCATTTAAAACATCTATCTTCCTAAACAAAAGTAGAGTTCGAGTTACATATACAATAAGGAGATCTATTTTTCTAAATAAGAATTGAATCACATGTAGCAAATTCAGATTCAGCCTTCAGTTTTAAGATAACTTTTGTTATAGACTTTACAGATTCTTTAACCACACCCAGTGAACTTACAAATCCAGAGACAAACAGTATTTACACAACAGTCTTAAAAGTTTTCCTGAGAGTAAAATGCAGAGAAATCATAGAGATAAACGATTTTGAAGAGCGGAAAGTGGAAAAAAAACTTAGAGAGAAGAGACCTTGGGGGTGTAGAGGATCGGAAGTTTAGATATGAGAGACTGCTGGATCACTTGCACAGTGGCAGAAGTTGGTACCATATGGGAGAATTTGGAAATCAAGTGTGCCGTCTTTAGCCATTGAGCCGTACTGAGGCCAAGCCGTTCCCAGAAAGCCAGTAAGGCTTTAATGAAATTTCCAAGTCCAAGGAGGAAAGAAGAAAGAGACGCAAAATACACATTGCAGGTAGGAAGATTCCAGTATCTTAGAGGTCCGGGAGAGCACAGAGAAGCCGTGAGGCTACAGCTCCTAGAGGGAAGGCAAGGAAACCTCAGGAAGGAGCTGAGAGCAAAGAGAGCAGAAAAGGCCAAATGTGGAAGTGATGAGAATTTCAGTCCAGTGTATCCCCAAGCAGACTGAGAAACCTGTTAGAGAGAAATGTTCCAAGTCACAAAGGAGAAGCATCTCTTTCCACAGGATGGGAGCACAGTGGGGTGAGAGGAACCTTAGTACACTAGGGTGGCCTTTGTAGTAACAGTACAAAGCAGGCAGCTCTGGGGTAACAGTCAGTAAAAGAGGAGAGTTAAATGGATAGAGCAGGTAGAGGAGAAAACAACTGAGCAGGTGGACTGGGAGGAGCTTTTGGAGAAAGAGAGGGAGGGTTCCAACAGAGGCAGAGGAGTAAGTGTCTTAGTAGAGAGATGCCCACATGGTGGGCACCCCAGAGGGCATAGTAGGTTTCAAGAGTCACAGAAATGGAAAAATGACCAGGTGGTGGACACCCAGGAGGGCATAGTAGGCTCCAGGAGCCAGAAAGGGGACACTTACTGAGTAGGTGAGGGGAGACAGATGGCTAGGACAGGTGGAGGGAAGAAGGGGCTGAAAAGTCGGACTCTAGAATTTGGTGTTAAATATGGTGGGTGGCAGAAGCCAGCAGAAACAAACGATTCATACACATCTTAGGAGAGTCAAACCAGCTGCTTGGTTGGGTTCAGAGAGAGGCCACGCCCCTTGAAAGGATGCTCATATATAATATACTCCTCCCCGGTTTCCACACCAGATGAATGACAATGACGACAGGATGACTGCTAAATATGGCTGAGGAGAAGGATTGTATTGTTGATATGAGGGAGAGAACAGCCAGAGGCATCTAGGAGAGTCCAGCCTGAAGGCCATGAGAGGAGTGGGGAAGAGCGAGAGAGGAAGAGAAGAGAGAGAAGATGAGAGAGGGCAAATGGACCAAGAGAAGAGTCAAGAGAACACATGGCTGACATGGCAGGTTTACACAGGAATCAGAAGCTCGAGGGCGGGTCGGGAAGCTCCTGGGCTGGAGGGGTAGGGGGCGGGTTGAGAAGTGTGGGAGAAGCCATAGGTACCAGCGAGCCTTGTCCATGGATTCTTTACCCAGCAGTCAGGAGCAGGAAGCTTGAGGTCAAAGACTAGCATTGCTTATCACTGTCAAAGTCCTCCCAGGCACCCTAGGCCACATACTGAAAAGTTCCACAATTTTCCAAAACAACACAAGCTGGACACCAGATGTCTTATACGAAAACTCTGTGGAGGAAATTTAAGATCCAAACTGTAACAGGCTTCTACCCTTGAAGTCAATCACCTTGTGATTGACACAAGATCTGGGATCTGAATTCCAGTCAGCAAAAAGAAAAAGAAAAAGTCACAAAGATGTCGTTTTTTATCCAAATCATCCCTTTAACTGCTTGAATGACACAACTGCCCATGTTGGTTACATTTCCCTGGTCATCTCTACGTGCACAAAGAACAGGGAGTGCAGGTTTTACTGAAGAAAAACAAAACAAAACAAAGAAACAATGCAGTTGTTCTGTTTGTAAGGAAAAAGCTTTGAGAAGGCAGCTAACTCAGCCATCACTGCAGAGATGACCAATCTGCATCTGCCCTGCTCGGGCTCCAGCAGGGACTCTTCCCTTCCAAAGTGGCTGAAGTCACAGCTATGTCTTGAGACAGAAGTTTCATCACAACAAAGTGACTCAGTCACTGGGGGCAGTACTTTCCCAGGAGGCTCTTGGCTGCTGAGACTTTTCTTGAGTTGTGTTTGTTTGTTTTAATTCTGTAAGAATCATATTTCTGTCCACACAGCCTGCCCAGACCCTGTTCCCTTTCACCACTGCTCACACACCTCATAATTCTAGGTTGAGATATAAGAGAAAGTTTGACTACCAGCAAATACCCACCATATTTCCCAGCCTGAGGCCATCGTGCTACTGTCTGCACCACACCACCACCATTGCTGCTGCTGCTGCTGCTGCTGCTGCTGCTGCCTGCCTGCCTGCCTGCCTGCCTGCCTGCCTGCCTGCCTGCCTGCCACATTGCCCTCTTGCTTACCCCAGTCATGTTTAGGTTGTGGGTAAAACTGAGTGAATTCTTCCTTGAAGCGACTTCGCTATGAAAATCGTCCTCTGGGATGTTGTAAAGTCTTTGACCCGACAGCCTGTGGCTGTGACTCCAGATGTATGAATGATGCATTTCTCATTTAGATTACAGCTGACAGTTTCTTGCCCGATGTCAGGGTGGGTAAGTCACTCTGATGCTCTGTCTGTGGGTGAGGGAGAGATTTCAAATTGATTTATTTCTGTCTTAACCAGTGATAATCCTACTACCCCCATTAAGAATAGAAGCAACTGGTTTTTACTCCTCCCTGATCAAAGCCCTTCTGTGCTCTCCTGCCTCTCATCTTAACACTGCCACCCACCTATGCATCTTCTCCTTAAATGTGCAGGACACCTGCACACTCAGGACGGAAGTGGTGACTGGAAGGTATGGTACACAAACTGCCATGACAACTGGAAGAGAAGCAGAGCCTGGTGGTGCACAGGAATAATGGATAGGGTCCAACCAGACCCCCAGCTGATTCTAAGGACTGCTCTGTCATCACTGCAAGCATGGTGATGCATCTCTGCTTGCTTGGCTCTTTCTGAATAATTCCCTCTATGGGCCCGAGGTGAGGCACTAGGCTCCACAGGCTGTTTGGGCTCAGGGGAGTGTAGAAAGGCTGCTTAGAAGTTCAAGGTGACTCACTCTGTATGGTACCGTAAGCCTCCTGAAAGAGATCTTGGGACTAGGATTCTGAAGTATGTCAGGCAGCAGAGATGGAAGCAAGAATCACTTGGATCTTTCATGTTAACCTCAGCTTATCTAGAAAGGAGTGGTGCAGGGTAACGTTGGGCAAGATGAGCAGGCTGGGAACGACCAGGGGTTAAAAATAATGAGGCTCAGAAAGTGCCGAGATGCAAAATGACCCATTCCAAGGTCTTACAAACCTCTCCAGGGCTAGGGTGGGCTTTGCAGGGGTGTGGCTGCCTTTGGGCTGCCTTTGTGCTTTTGGTGGAGTTGAGTCTTTGGTCAGGTCGGTCATCAGTGCTCTCTCTATCTGGGGTAGAGACTCCTTTACCTCTCTCTCCTTAGGAAAAATCCCACCATGCCTCCGTACGACACCACTCTGCAGAGGTGGAGTTTGTCTTCGCTCTAGTGCCCTGACAAGACTGCAATTGGGCTCTCCTTCCTTCTTCAGCCTCCATCTAGAAACAGTAGGTATGCAACAGGAAAGAAGTCTTACAGGACAGCTGGTAGACCCTGCCTCCTTCCAGCTGTGAGCACACAGGCCCGGGGTTCAGAAGAGGTGAACTCCCTCACTCCAGTTCTCCTTCCAGACTTTGAAGATCAACATGACTGAGATCTCTGATGAACATATTTAAGAAAGAATGACTGTCCCCGAAAGGTGGTGGTGCTAACTCTTGATGTGGTTCTCCGCTTGTGCGTCAGAGAAACAACTTGAAATGCTTTGCTTTGTTTTACTTTGAAACAAGTCTTCTCTATGTAATAGAGCTCACGTTAATTTTGAACTTGCAATCCCCCTGCCGCAGGCCTCCCAAATGGTAGTATTATAGGTCTATGCAGATAAACCTGACTTAGCTGATATGACTGCTCCTAGGTAGGTATGGTGAAAGAGAAAACTTATTATAGATTTGTGGGAGAGCATAGCCAGAGGCAGACTTATCTGAGAGAGTCCAGAGTGGTCATGACACTGAGCCACGTGGGAAAAGGGGTAAGAAAAGGAAGAGGAAAGAGAGGGGAACCAAATGCAGCAGCCAGGAGGTCAAAGGTACAAAGGGAGCAAAACAAAACCTAAACGTCTGGATTACATAAGGGAAGAGCTTCTGGGGGGAAGGGCAGCCCGCCTTTGGGCTGGAACGTTCAGGGTAGAAAGTTCAGCCATACCTTGCAACAGGCAGGGACTGAGGGATGCTGGGAGAACCTGCAGGCCAGGTCCGCTTTGGTATGTCTAACAGGCACCTCAGCCACTTGTCCCGGTTTGAAATTTAACAGTTTTCACATGAATTTCTTCTACATATCCTGATAAGAATTAACATTACCTTTATTTGACTCAAAATGAATCAGAGGGCTGTAAAAGAACAGGGATTTGCTCATGTTAATCCCTGTCAGTTAATGAGAAGGCTAAGCAAGGTTTCAGGTCTTCTGACTCCTGAGTTGGGTCCAATAGAGAGTTAAACTCAGAAGTTAGCACAAAGACTCTGGAGTCAGGTGAATCAGGGCTAGAATCCAGGCTCTATGGCTTACTAGCCTCTTGGAGGACTAGTTCTGACATCTGTAAATGGGATGCAGTGGAAATCCAGCGAGAAATGCCAGGCTGTAGTGCGCTTCCGACTGCCCATCTTGCAGGGACACTTTTTGTTTATCAGAGCGTGAGGGCAGAGCTGGTGAGTATGCTGCTTAGAAGAAAGTCATGGTCTGAAGTTACAGAGCCCATCAGCCGACAAGGAATGCCAGGGCAGCTTGTCATTACTCCAAGCATCAACCAAGCTGAGATCGTCTTCCCTCGGGAGCTGAATGTATGCCAGAGCCTGACCAGCTTCTCAAGCTAAGGAGAACATGGAGCCCATTCTCGGCTGCCAGAGATTTTTAGGGCAGATACAAGCTGTACTGCTGGTTCTGAGAGCCTTGGCCCATACTTCCCAGCTCAGCTCTTCCTCCTCCCTCTTGCTGCAAACCATGCCTTCAAGAGTCCGACCTTGGAGTCAGGCCCAGGACTGGGCAGACCCTGGCAAAAGATCAGAGCCCTGACTCAGGCAGGGTGTGGGCCTCAGTGAGCCAGAGGGGTCCCCACCATGGCAATGGAGAGAAGAGGGCGTTCCCAGTTCTGGACACTGTAGAGCTGGGGCCAAGGCCAACAGAATGCCCTTTGTCACGTGTCTGTGGTCTGGACCATCAACCTGGAGGCAACAGTGTAAAAACAAGAACTCTGCCCCTTCGTCATTATCGCCTTGGCTGCTGTTTCTATTGCCTCATAGGAGTTTGTAAAAAACCTTGTGCTCTTGGTTGCCAAGCTCCTCAGTTTTGAGGTTCAGATAAAAAAAATTCAAATAAAGAATAAAAAATAGTTCCCTAAGGAAAAAAAGATGTCCTATTGAAACATTTAGACATGAGAATAATATATGAATGAGATTCTTCTCTCTGGAAAATAGAGCAGCTCAGGCTTATGCTCATTTTGTTTTCCTTTCACTTCTAATATATTATTATTATTATTATTATTATTATTATTATTATTATTAATTTATTCACTTTACCTCAGCCTCCCTTCCCCAGTACCCCCTCAAGCAGCTCCTCCCCCCATTCCTCCCTCCCCTTCTCCTTTGGGAAGGGGGAGTAGCCCTGGGTGTTAACCCTCCACACTACCCCCTCCCCTTGCTGCACATCAGGTCACTGCAGGACTAGGTGCATCCTCTTTCACTGAGGCCAGACAATGCTGTCCATTTAGGGGAAGAGAATCCTCAGGTTGGCAGACAGACAAGCTCAGGGACAATCCCTGCTCCAGTTGTTGGGGGACCTGCATGAATACCAAGTTGCTCACATGCTACATATGTGTGGGGGTCCTAGGTCCAACCCATGCTTGCTCTTTGGTTGGTGATTCACTCTCTGGGCGCCTCAAGGGTCCAGGTTAGTTGACTCTGTTGGTCTTCCTGTGGATTCCTTGTCCTCTTCAGGTCCTTCAATCCTTTCCCCCAACTCTTCCATAAGACTCCCTAAGCTCCATCTAATGTCTGGCTATGGGTCTCGGCATCTCTTTCCATTGGTTGCTGGATAGAACCTCTCAAAGGACAGTTATGCTAGGTTCCTGTCTGCAAGCATAAGAGAATATCATTAATGTTGTCAGGGATTGGTTCTTGCCCATAGGATGGGTCTTAATTTGGGCCAGTCACTGGTTGGTCACTCCCTCTGTCTCTGTTCTGTCTTTGTCCCTGTACTTCTTGTAGGTAGGAAACATTTTGAGTCAAAGGTTTTCTGGGTGGGTTACTATCATTATTCCTCCACAGTCATTATGCCTGGCTAGAGGAAGTAGTCACTTCAGAAATAATATCCCCCCACTGCTAAGAGTCTCAGCTAGAACTGTGCCCATAGACCCTCCTGGGGCTTCCAGACATCCCAGGTCTCTGGCATGTCCTAGAGATTGTTTCCTGCTCCCCCTGCCAATTTCACTTCTCTCTCCCCCGCTCTCTCTACATATGATCTCCCCCCACCCACTCCCTTCTCCATCCCCTCTCCCATCCAGTTCTCTCCTTCCATCAACCTCCAATACCTGTCTTGTTTCCCCTTCTGAGAAAGATTCATCCTCCCTTGGGCCCTCCTTGTTATTTGGCTTCTTCAAGTCTGTTGATTATAGTGTGGTTATTTTGTACTTTATGGCTAATGGCCACTTATAAGTGAGTGTATACTATCCATGTCCTTTTGGTCTGGGGTACCTCACCCAGGATGATATTTTCTAGATCCATCCGTTTGCCTTTGAAATTCATGATGCCCTTGTTTTTAATGGCTGAGCAGTGTCCCATTGTTAAATAGATCCAGATTTATCACCCTGCACAAAACTCAAGTCCAAATGAACCAAAGGTCTCAACATAAAACCAGATACACTAAGTCTAATAGAACAAAAAGTGGGGAGTAGCCTTAAACTCTTCCATACAGGGTACAGCTTCCAAGATAGAACACCAATGGCTCAGGCACTAAGGTCAACAATTAATAAATGGGACCACATAAAAGTGAAAAGCTTTTGTAAGTCAAAGGACATCGTCATTAGAACAAAATGACAGACTACAGACTGGGGAGAAATCTTCACCAGCCCTACATTTGACAGAAGGCTAATATCCAAAATATATAAAGAAATCAAGAAGTTAGACACAACAAACCAAATAACCCAATTTTAAAAATGGGATACAGAGCTAAACAGAAAATTCCCAACAGAGGAATCTCGAATGGCTGAAAAGCACCTAAAGAAATGTTCAACGTCCTTAGTCATCAGGAAAATGCAAATCACAATGACTGAGATTCTACCTTACACCCATCACAGTGGTCAAAAACTCAAAGGACAGCACATGCTGGCAAGGTTGTGGGGCAAGGGGAGCACTCACTCCTCCATTGCTGTTGGGAGTGCAAACTTGTACAACCACTATGGAAATCAATTTGGCAATTTCTCAGAAAATTGAGAATAGTTCTACCTCAAGACCCAGTTATACCACTACTGGGCATATACCCAAAAGATGCTCCACCATCCCACAAGGACACACACTCCACTATGTTCATAGCAGCCTTATTCATAATAGCCAGAAACTGGAAAATAACCCAGATATCTCACAATGGAAGAATAGATAAAGAAAATATGGTTTATTTACACAATGTAATACAAGCCTTCACTTTTTTAATGTTATTTAAGTCCACCCTAAGCTCTCCAAGGCTCGCAGGGTGAACTCACACTGTTCACACCACTCTGGGCTGGTGAGCAGTGGTTTGTTTGTTTGTTTGTTTGTTTGTTTGTTTTTGGTTGGTTTTTATATCATGACAGGATGGCTGAGCTGCTTGCGGTCCTGGTTTGTGTTTCAAAAGTTGTCTAGTTATCCATTCTCCATCATCAGGGGAAGCAATGTTTCTAAATTCCACGGAAACAGATGCATCTAAGGGCCATGGGGAAGGTTTAAAAAAAACTAGGACATTGGGAAGACTCAGAGGCCTGTCCTTAAGGGAGGCATGGGGTGGTTTCCTCCAAAACCACACTGTCAGGTACCCCTGGGGCAAAGACTGAGTTCTTGTCTTACATCCACTTCCTGTATGGCTCCCATGTGGTTCTTTAATGCCTTGAGTCTCTGAAATGAGACTCTTGGTGGCCTTTGAGAGGCAAGCTAAAGTGGCCATGTGAAAACATGCTTCTATAGCTGAGAACATTGGCTCTCACTGGGTGAGCTCAGAAGAAAACATTATACGCTAGACCTTCCTTAAAAAAAAGTAGAGATTTCAGAACAGGTCCAAGAACAACTGGGAGCAGGGATGAAAAGAAGACAGCATTTCCTGCTGTCACTAAGAAAGAAAGTGATGAGGGACTTACAAACATGGTGCACACATGCACACAGATCATACATACACATATCATATACCATCACACACCATCATATATCACATGGACACAGCACATACATGTCACATGCACTCGTGTCAGTTTATACACCATCACATGTGCACAGCTCATCCATATCAATTCATATATATCACATGCACCCATAGCACATATACACACCACTGTCATCACATGTCACATATATGTGACATACATATTACATGTACACAAGGTACATGTGACAAACACACAAATATTCCATGTAGCCATCACATGTACACATACAAACACATCACATACATATCACACACACATACATATCACACACACACACACACACACACACACACACACACACACACACACATACCACACACAAAACACACACATATCGTATGCACATACACAAAATCCGCACACTATAAGAAACAACGGAGGAGTTCTTCCCGGGGGAGTTTGAATGCCCCTTTAGCAAGGCCATAAGGTCCATATCTATAGTCATCAGTCACATGAATTCCATCAGTGTCACATGATTAAGGTAATGCCTCAACCCCATAATCTTTGACTAAAGCCTAAAACTCCACTGATCTGAATAAAACAGCAGAAAAACTCAGGGAGCTCTCTACCCTGTAAATGCCTGGGCAATGTTCTTCACACAAAAAAACACAGGGAGTCCGAAAAACTGCCACAAGCAAGAGGAGCCTAAGAAGGATGGACAGTTAGACAGTGGAGTGTTCTACATCAGATCTTTGCTCAGAAAAGGAAAGGCTAGGTACAAACCAAACGAAAAGAATATGAACAAACTGCCCCCGTGACACTGGCAACAATGCACCGGTACTGTGCTGTCCTAACCAAGATGAGGTATAGCATGGAAGGCATTCATGAGGGGAAAGTTGGTGGGGAGAAAAAGAAAGACACTGGTCAGTTCTGTACTGGTCACACAGATTTCTCCTTAAATCTACAACTATTCTCAAAAAATAAAATATAAGATAAAATCAGTTGAAGAGATAAAGGGATAGGAGGAGGAGAAGAGGAGAGGAAGATGGAAGGGTCTCGAAGAGTCTACCTAGGGAGGGCAGATAAATGCATTCATGAGAAGGGTTTGGGTGAAGGAAAATACAGGGTTGTGATATACCCACAAGGTTGTGTGGAGATTGGGATATCTGTGTGAGAAGCAGGGAAAGTTAGCCATCTGATTCCACAGACTCAACATTGACACACAGGGTGGGCCATTTAGAAAGTTTCACTACACAAAAGAAAGTATAGGAGGGAAATGCCATTCATGGTCTTTCAGAAAAAGTACACCCTGCCCTAGGCTGCTTCTTTTGTAGAGTCATAGATGCCCAGCACTCATCTTAGAAGGAGATGTCAGGGAGAGATGGGAAGAAAAGAGAAAACAAGAAAAATGGCAGAAGGCTGAGGACTCTGTCTGGACTCTCACTTGGTTGGTAGGTTGATAGGTTGGTAGGTTGGTAGGTTGGTAGGTTGGTAGGTTGGTAGGTTG
>JANHMN010000003.1:76490312-76502290 GCA_030674055.1 Rhabdomys pumilio | reverse complement strand
GGTTGGTAGGTTGGTAGGTTGGTAGGTTGGTAGGTTGGTAGGTTGGTTGGTAGGTTGGTTGGTAGGTTGGTTGGTAGGTTGGTTGGTAGGTTGGTTGGTAGGTTGGTTGAAAGGCTTTCACAACAGGTGTACCAAAGGTATGGCTCACCACACCATGGGACCTTCCCTGGAGTCTACCCATCATTTCTGTTCTCCTGCAGTGATGGCCCAAGATACCATCTGGGTTGGGAGGGACATGATTTTATTCAGGTGCTTTCCTGGGTTGAGATAAAGAAGCAACCGTGAGAACCCCTTATCTCTCTAGCATTATCTCTCCCTGGATCCTTTCCCATCCTCAGTCTTCAGGTCCAGCTTCTAAGAGCTCAACATCCACCCAATGAACAGACTATATGTGTATGCAGCCTCTGGATTCCCTCTGCCTTCCAGTCCTAATGTCCCACTCACATACCAACCCCACTGCTAGATACCAAGCCAAGTAGCCAATACCCCTCTCGGATGCCCTTCCCAGGCTAGACTTGCCATTTGTAGAGCCCAAGCTTCTGACCTGTGGACAGGGCAGACACTATGGAGACAGACCTCTGCCTCCAGCAGGGTTTGGGCTCGTGCTTTGATCCCTTTACCCACAAAGCTAGGTTGGCATTTGTTTTGGAACTCTGATGTTGTGCTATTTAAGAACTAGTATAAGTTAAAGAAGAGTCAGTTCCCCTATTCCCTGGGCTTGGGGACTAAGGTGGTTAATATTGGGCTGTCTTTCTGGGGAAAAGTAATGGTTTTGTTGGAACAGGGAGGATTAGCTAGGATGTATGGCATAGCCATAACCTATTGGTAGAAATCTGTGTAATTAGTATCAAGATGAAGTTATAATTTCTTAAATGGTACAAAATTCACTTGGATTTCAAATTTGAGGTTTTCATTGGTATGAGCTTTTTATTGATATGAAAGTGAAATGAATATTGATACTCTCATGGGCATTGTGCCTGTATAACACATTTAGGAATACAAGGCTTAGACCCAGTCCTTCTTTAACTTTTTTAACTGATTGGGATGGTTAGCCTGTGAGTTAAGGGACTATAGCAAATTCATGACTTTGAGTTTATTGTTAGGGTGTTTTCTATATTTTATTTAGAAATAGCTGAGAGGAGTTAACAGACAACAGTCCAGGTTACCTTACATGGATAGTTGGATTTCAAAATGTCAGAAATCCATAGAACTGACGTCACAAATATTTCTATATTAATGTTCATTTTGATTAGAGACCTGTCTGCTCCTGACAGCTTCCTGTCTTGGATTCTAAGAAGAAATTGAGCATCCTTGGAGTTACTCCAGTTGTGGTGAGACACTAGGCAAGAATTGCCTTTCTCCATCTGCAGACAAATTACTGTCCAGAAAAAGACACGCTTGTAGAATAGTCGACTGATTATATCTGCCTAGACAGAGTAATCAGCCCTTAATAATTCTGCATCACTAAGGTCTGTCAGATGAGTTTGGGCCAGAAGGCTGAAGATTTGATGCTCCAACGTTCGGTAGTATAGGGGCTGTCCAGGTATACAGCAGTCTCTATAAATTGGCTAAATTTTAGAAGCTTATGCTTAGTGCTTCCCATAACTTCAGTTAACTTAGTCATTCTGGATTTCTGATGGGGTTGAAGACCTATAGTCTCATAGTCAATCCTGGCTATTTACTTTGAGAGAAAAGATCTGAGTGGATGGTTTTCAGCTGACATTCTTTCTAAAGCCAAGAAAAAAGCCAGGTTCAAAACTAAGTGTTTTAGTCAAGAGAGATGACAGAGGTTCTGGTTAGTCAACAAAAGGATGGACTGGGTATTAAGACTATCTTGTACCTCACTGGTACAAATAGGAATAATTATGCTCTAATTGTATTTTGAGAGAAAAGTTTTATTTTAACAGGAAAGGTGATATGTAGGAGGAGCTAAGGGGGAAGGAGCACCGAGAGGAAAAGATGGAGTAAGGAGAGGAGAAGATGAAGTAGAGGAGAAGCTAGGTGATGAGGGAGAGAAAGAGAGAGGGGGCATGGAGGCAGATGTTCACATGTCTCCACCAGTCAAAGATAGTTTATATATCTAGGTTGGGTATTGGGTTACACTTCTGATTGAGCATTACCATACTTATAAAGCCTTTGATTAACATTTAAAAGAATCGTATAAAAACAAGAAGGAAAAGGGGGCACGGGATAGGGGTTTTCTAGGGAGGGGAAATGGGGAAAGGGGATGGCATCTGAAATGTAAATAAAATATCCAATAAAAAAAAAAAAGAACTAGTATGAGGGCCAGAATGGTGGCTCGGGGGTTAAGAGTACTTGCTACTCTTCCAGAGGACCTGGGTTTGGTTTCCAGCACCCACATTCCCTACAGAAAGGGAAGACCTAGTGGGTGGGCTCACAACCACCTGCTGTTCCAGTTCCAGGGAATCTGATGCCTCCTCAGGCCCAGACACATGCAAGTATTAAGCACATAAACAGGCAAAGTTCCAAACACACAAAATAAAATAAAAATGAATCATAAAGTGATCCATTTTTAAGTGCAAATATTTCCCCACGAGTTAAGGTGCCAGAGAATGAACTCCTTGGCTCGTCAGTTTTCTGGACACTGAACCCTGAGCAGTGGGGATGTGTGCTTAAGGACTGGCTTGAGGAATGTTCTAGTCTGGATCCTGAATGTCCCCCAAATGCTCAGGTGTTGGCCACCAGCCTGGGGTGCTACTGAGAGAGACGGTAAAGTTGGGTCAATGAGAACATACCCTCCATTGGAATGTCAGGGTGCCTGCCCTGTCTTTTCTCTCTCTCTGCCTCCTGACTGTTAGAGGTGAGCTGCCTCTTCATCTGCATGTTCCCACTGAGATGTGCTGCCACAGGTCCAAAGGCCACACAGCCAATGCAACACAGACTGAAACTGAAGGCAAAGAAATTGTTCTTCCTCTTAAGTTGTTTGTCTGAGGTACTTTGCCACAGTAATGAAAAACAGAAGGACACAGGTTGGATGAGCTGTCTGGTGGGAAGAAGGTCAGGGTGACCCTGCAGAGAGGGAAGACCTAGAGGTCAGACACATGACAAGCCTCTGGGACAAAGGAAGGAATTCCCAAGAGAAAGTAAAATACTGAGTCACAAAAGGGTGCCATAATTCACTTTGCTGACGTCAGAATTTCACTTTCTGAGGTCTCAAGAAAGCAGAAAAGAAAAGGAACTGATAACTGACCCTTCTTTGTCTCCTCCCACCGGAGTCTTTCTGACCCTTCAGCTTCTTTCTACCAGAACCCTGTAGGCCCAGTAACAGAGCATAGACTCTGCGTAGAACTCTCTGGAGACAAGAAAAGAATTTTTCAGTCCCTGGCAAAGTGTACTTTCCTCAAGTGTGGGGATAAAAGTTAAATGACATTTTATGAAGTGGGTCCTTAAACCTTGAAACATCTCCCTCCCTCCCTCCTTCTCTCCCTTCCTCTGTCCTTACTTACCTTCTCCTCAGTCTATCTTTCCAGTGCTGGAGACCAAACTCAGTCAGGGATTGCCTTGTAACTCATTTCTGAGACTGTTTTGGACAGGGAACCTTCACGATACTGATGGGAGCAATTTCCATTTACTTGAGGAGAGGAGCTCAAGGCTTAGTGAGTTGAAACCAACTTCTAGAGGTAATATAACTAGAAGAGACAAGACCAGACCCAGATGGCATCGTGCTAGACTCTGGGCTCCTTCTCCCAGCAGCAACTGGAGTCATCAATGAAAATGAGACACATGGCTGTCCCCAAAGCAGCCTATGGCCAGGAGTCAATGGACCAAGCCTCAGGGATGAACTTAGCCCAGACTTTATTGTTTTTCTTTTTTTTTTTCTCCAACAATTTATTTTTGTTTTTATTCACTTTATGTCCTGATCACAGTACTACTTCCTTCTTTCCTCTCAGTCCCACCCTTACAAGTACCCGCCTTCACTGCCCTCTCCCCTTCTCAGAGAAGGGGGATACCCCCTTGGGTACCATTCCACCTTGGGACATCTAGACCCAACAAGACTAGACACATCCTCTCCCACTGAGGCCCAACCAGGTAGTCCAGGTAGAGGGAAGAGGATCCAATGGCAGGAAACAGACTGAGACAGCCTCTGCTGTGGGACTTGTTAGGTGTCCCACATAATGACCAAGCTGCACATTTGCTACAAATGTGTAGGGGGCTTAGGTGCTCCCTGATGCTGGCCCAGTCTCTGTGTGCCCCCAGGGCCCCTGGTTAGTTGACTCTGTAGGTCTTCCTGTGGTGTCCTTGACCCCCCTGGCTTGCTCAATCTATTCTCAACTCTTCTACAAAATGGCCCAAGCTCTGCCTGATGTCTGGCTGTGGGTCTCTGATCTGCCTTCATCTGCTGCTGGATAAAGCCTCTCAGGAGATGAATTGAATAAGTGTCCCTGTGGTATAGTGGGGCATCTTTTGGGTATATGTCCAGGAGTGGTACTGAGGTAAAATTATTCACAGTTATGCTAGGTTCCTGTCTGACAGCTTAACAGAGTATCATTAATAATATCAGGGGTTGACTCTCTCACATGGGATCGTCTCAATTTGAGACAGTCCTTGGTTGGCTGTTCCCTCAGTCTCTGCCCCATCTTTATCCCTGAATATCTTGTAGGCAAGCCAAATTTTAAAAGTCATCCCATGTTAATTTCTCAAAATTAAGGTAGTCTTTATCTATAATTGTTGAAGCAACATCAAAATGAGAGGATTTGGCATTCATCTTACATAATGCACATTCCTGATTCAAATTATGTCAGTTGTCCTAATGAGGGTTTCTTTTGGTCCCTGCCATCCACTCCGACTTCTTTGTGTTTCCTTCCAAATTCTTTTCTTCTCTCTCTATCTAACAAAGTTTTAGTCTTTGTCCTCTATGACTTCGACATTTTAAAATTAGTTATTTATAGGATTTCCCTCAATCAGATCTGTCTGTTGTTTCCCTATTAGATCCAGGTTTTTTGGGGGTTGCAAATCCCCTAGAAGTGATGTGTTAATATCAGCCCATGGATGAAGCAGACTTGTTCCAAAGTTGGTAAGTTGTCATTCATCACATAGTTGAGGTCAGGAATTCTTTAGGACAATTTAGATGGCACTGGATATGACTTTTTCAATTATGAAAGTTTGTCATGTTTTAATTATGAGTGTGTGTGTGTGAGTGAGAGGCAGATGTTGGGTGTTGTCATGATGTCATCCTCAATTGCTTTTTATCTTTTTTTTTTTTTTTTTGAGACAAGATTTCTTGGATCTCATCTTTTCAGTTTGTCCGTCCTGGGAGTCTCCTGTCTCTGTCTCCCTCCACGCTGACTTTTTATATGGGAGCTGAGGATTGAAAGCCAGGTGCTCATGCTTGCCCAGGAACTACTTTCCTGACTGAGCCATCTATCTTCCCAGCATCCTCCACAGACAAGTCTTTCTTTAGGTCTTTTCCTGGACTAAACCCCAGAGGTGTAATTAATAGTCAAAGGTTGGGCAAACTTTTAGCACTCACAGAGAAGTTGAGGCAGGCCTATCTTCAAAAGCCTTGTGGGCTTTATCCTCATTCACCTCCTGTCTACTCATGCATACCCAATTAATTGATTTTTGTCAGTTTCTGAAGTTTGTGTCTCAGTTAGGCCTCAGGCAGGATGAAATGAGACACTGTGTTCAGTGCCTGCTAGGTGCCAATACAGTGCCTGCTAGGTGTCACCTGGGCCATGCTCTTGCTCATGGGTGACTTTGCTGTTTTAATTTGGCTTTCTGGGTAGCACACTTAGTGGGACACTGAGTCAGCAGGATAGGATGGACAGACAGCATCTAAAAGTGAGCTGTGTGGGAAACGCCAAGGGTTTCATAGGGAAGCAAAGAGGGCCAGAGAGGCAGCACCTCCCAGTGGCCTGCTTCAACATCCATCCCCTTAGGCTTTAGTCCCAGCACAAGTGTGTGCTCTGAACCCTGCAGTCTCCCAGGCTGACTTAGGCTGTCTAAATGCAGAGGCAGTTGTCATTTGATTGGTTCATCTTCCTATGCTACATAGACATCTGCCCTTTGGAGATAACACACAGTTTCCTGAGATCCCTGAGTGTGTATTTGTTGGGTGTGGGCCTGGGGTTTTAACTAAGTCAATAAGAACTTGAAAACACTTGGCCTTTGCTTGGTACATAGTAGACACTCATTTAAGGCAAGGCTTTTTCTTTTCTGCCTCTGATCTTGCCTCTGTCTCTTCTCTGGCTTACTGGCACAACGAATGATCAAATCCCGTTCTACCCAGTACTCAGCATCTATCGTGTTGAAGGTGGGCATGTTACATGCCCTCTGAATTTCACTTTTCTCCAATATAAAACATTATTTGGGCTTGGAAGATAACTCAGTGGTAAAGCAATTGCCACACAAGTGTGAGGACATGAGTTCAGATCACCACTACCTACTTAGTGTACTTATAATCCCAGTCCTCCTACAGAGATGGAAGACAGACACAAGAGAGCTGCCAGAAGCCTGTGGGCAAGCTAACCTGGTATATACAGCAGGGAACAATAACAGAAGTGTTTCAATGACAGTGGAAAGTGGGGGTTAACATACAGGTCTTTCCTCTAACCTCCACATGCATACCATGGATGCACACACCTGCATTTGCACATTAGAACTTGCATATGTGCACACAAACACAAACTGAAAAAAAATGATTGAGGGTGGATGCATTGGACACATTTCTCTCTAATAATTCAGAATATTGCTCTGTTAGATTTAGCATGGTTGGTCATCCCTGTACACTCACAGTTGAGATATTTGGAAAAATAGAGGAACAAGTCTGGAAGAGAGAGATAACCATAGCTCAAAGCAGCCATGGCTGATGGAAGATCTTCAAAGGAGGCCTCTACCCTGAGAGTCCAAAGTCTTGTTTCCTGGAACACTGTTAAATAGAAACATCAGTGCCTAGAACCCAGGCCTTTACCAGGCTCCACTACTTACCAGTCCCTGGCTATACCTACTGTGGTGAGAAATGCTGAATCTTTCCGGACCTCATGATACAAATTTATAGAAAATCACACACACACAAAAAAAAGAAAGAAAATCACATATCTGCTTTGGAAATGTGCAGCTGAACCCCAGCTTTGCTTTATAATCCTTGGAGCTAAGGGGCTTAAGGCAAGATGTCTTTTCCACTGTCCAGAAAGGACAAATTCTCAAGACTTCTTGTTTAATGAACTAAGACCATGGTAACTCCTGAGAAAACAAACACCTGTATGTGATGCAGCTGGCCTGGGCTATCTTACTCCATTGCTTGACATCCAGGCTGTGCTAGCAGCAGAATAATAGAGACAGTGGGGTTGTGTTGAAGAGAGTAGAAATTCAGAAAGAAGGAAGGATCCTCTCTCTTGGCTAACCTCCTTACACTACTGACACTTGATGTCCTGTTAATTTAGCTCTTCTTTATTCTCAACTTTGATAAATCCTCTACCCAGCTCATAGTATCTTCATATAGCTGCCTGACTGACTGAGCCAAGATAGCTCTAGAAGCAACTGGCTGGTTTGAATGAGAAATGTCCTTCATTAGGCGCGTATATTTTAACACTTTGATGCTGGCTCTGTTTGGGGAATGTCCTAATTTGTTTTGGTTGTTATGCTTACCCCATGATGAAAAGCAACTTGGGAACAACAAAAAAAAAGTTTATTTGGCTCACATGCCAGGTCACAATCTATTGTCCAGGGAAGCCAGAGCAGTAATTCAAGGTAAGAGCTCTAAGCAGAGACCATACAAAAACACTGCTTACTGGTTTGCTCCCTTGACTTGTTCAGCTAGCTTTCTTTTACAGGCCAGGCCTGCCTGCCTAGAGATGATACCACCCACAGTGGGCTATCCCTACTACATCCATTAGAAATTAAGAAAATGCTTCACAGACACGGCCATAGACCAATCTGATCTTGGCAAGTCTTCAATTCAGGCTCCTTCCCAGGTGACTCTCGGGTTGTCAGTTTGGCAGCTAATGTTAACAATGACAGGGAGACTCTGGAATCCCTAGTTGGCTTCCTGTTCTCTCTTCCTGATTTCTGCATGCAGATGAAAATGTAACCATTTCCAATTCTGCTCCTGTTGCCGTCTAGCCTCATCTGTCCTCATTCCTATCCTACCACGTTGGACTGTAGCTCTCTGGAACCGTGAGTCAAAACAAAGGTTTTCTTCTTTAAGTTGCTTTTGACTATTATGTTTTATTACAGCAATGAAAACTAGTTAATGCAGCAAGCAATGATGGTCTTAGGTTCTGGGCACCGAAGGGGAGTACCAAGAGAAGGGAGTTGGCACAGGAGACTTATTGTCCAAAAGTGTCATCATTTCAATGACAGTGAAGACTGTTGGGGCAAACCTGGTAAGATATGGGAAACCAGACAGCAAAACAGAAGAGGAAACAGTATTCTGTCCCTTGTCATTCAGGCTCATTTGCTATCATCAGAGTTCCAAAGGCTGCAGTGTCACAGCGACAAACTTACCACTAAGGAAAGTTCTTCAAAGCAGATTGTCTAAGAGGATCAATATTTAATTTCTAACAAGTAATTTTCAAAGAAATTCTGGATTTGGTGGTGGTATGATATTTCATCTGTGACTGCCACAGACCTTTGCTTTGCTCAGTCACTAAGGACAGCTGATTATATTTAAAGACACTGCATCCCATGGTAGCGAACGGAAGCCGTAGTGTAGCTCTTGTCTAGAGGATACGTGAGAACATCTGAACACAGTGTCATGGCCCACTGGCGTCTAGTGGGTAGAGATCAGGGATCCTGCTAAATATTTTATAATTCAGAACAGTCCCATACAGAATTGCTCAGCCCAAATGTCCACAGTACCGATGCAGAAACCCCCTGTCAATCAGCCTTGGCTCTTTGGTGATCAAACTTGACTCACATACGATTCTTCTCTTTCCAGCCTCCCTCCTAACGTGTTTGTTCAGGACACACCCATCCACATCTGTCACTCAAGATGACATTGTTGGAATTCCCCAGCTTTGCATCCTGCCACAAATACCTTTCCAGCTTTGCCCCCTGGTTCCACTCCTGTCTCAAAACTACTCTTTGTACCTGAGTCACTCTCCAAAGGACAGGTGCATCAGAATCACTCTCAGGGGTGGATGTTGCTGAGCTGAGATGCAGAACTTCCATCTCTGTGATATGGAGGGCATTGCTCTAGGCATGAGACTTTGACAAGCCTCAGTTCACACCAGCTTGCCTGTGATCTGGTCACCAGGAGGACTTTGCTCTTCATCTTTCCTCACATCCAATTTCTGCTTTCGCACCCAACCTATCACTGAAGTCAGAGGGAGAAAAGGGCCTCCCACTGCCTTCTCTTAGCACTGAATGCTTCTCTTTGGCCACTTTTTTTCTTCTTTCAGAAACAATTACCCAAATCAGGTCTTATCAGTCAGAAGCATTCCAAAGGAGCAGCCAAAGAGAACTTACTTAGTAACTGTAGCTATTCATACAAAAGTGTGGTCAGGATTAAGGGACAATGACATGGGTGGAGAAGCACCCTGGAGTAACTGTCAGAGGTCCTAGTCATCCCAAAGGCCAGGACCAACATAAAGAGGTGATAACCAGCATCAAAAAAAGGTTATCTGACAGGAGCTGTCCAGATGCTCTTGTAGGCTGAGCTGGAAAAACAGACAGCCAAGGAGTGGTCACAGCTATCTGGAGCAGACCTTTGGGGCTCTGAGCAGGGAGGAAGGACATAGGATCTAAGAGGACAAAGAGAGGGTCTAGCTAGGCCTCTCTTCCTACTGTGAAACTCCATGGGACTGAAGGCACATCAAAATTGACCTAAGGGATCTAGAAGGGCTTTGTTGGCTAAGAGTATTGCTGCTCTTCCAGAGGATCTGGGTTCAATTCCCAGCACCTACATGGACAGATCATAACTGATTGAAACTCCAGTTCCAGGGAAAAATCTAATGCCTTCTCTGGACTCCATGGGGACTAGGAACAGACATACAAATAGGCAAAACACCCATACACATGAAATAAGCAAATATATATATTTTTTAATTGACCCTGATCCACAGCAGGGCCAGGGCCTGTGTGACATGGTAGCCTGTTAATAAATATTGTGAAGGTGACTTCAGGCACTGACATGCATATCTGGCAGCTATTTCCTAGATATTTTATGGAATTTACTTATGCAGAATATTAAGACTGTACACAAAACCATAGGAAAGCACAGTCAGGAGACAGGCCACTCCATTTCCCAATGGACTGTCATTTTCTCATGCACATATGGTTTTGTCCCTCAGAACAAAGTACACCAAGGAGGAATTTGTGGTGGTTTGAGTAAAAATGGCCCCCATAGACTCATAGGGAGTGGCATTTTTTAAGGTGTTGCCTTGCTAAAAGAAGTGTGTCTGGTGGGTAGGGGAGAGGAGGGTTTTGAGATTTCAGAAGCTCAAGCCAGCCCTGTTGAAGGTTGGTCTGGTGATGCTACGTATTCAAATGCTAAATACTAGCTTCCAAGATTTGGTTGCCTTCCCTCCACAAACAGATCCTCAGGTACAAATGGTATTGGTTAAATAAAAATGGCTACACCCAATTACTGGGAAGAATAGAAATAGGTGGAGTTTGAATTACCAGGCTGGTGGTCACAGTTAGGAACCAGGAGGAGAAGGAGAGAGAGGAGGGGGAAGGAAGAGAAAAGCATAAGGAAGATGGAGAGAACAGAAGGTCTCTATTACATATGATGGGCCAGGAGCACGTGCCTGAGCAAAACCCTGAGGACAGGCTGAGGAAGCAAGAATAGCCCAGGAGGACACAACAGCAAGTGTCTAGGGAGCATAACTGGGGAAGTAGCCACTCTAGCACTAGAAAAATAAACTAGGGGTAAATTCTTCCAGTAATTCATTTCAAAGCTAAGTAAATAAATCATAGTGTGAGTGTCATTTATTCGAAAGCCAGGGATAGAAATAATATATCAATTTGCATAGCTCCCCCCCCTCTTTCTGCTGCCTGCAGGTCCAGATGTAGAACTCTCAGCTACCTCTCTAGTACCATGTCTGCTTGAATGCTAGCATGCTTCCCATCATGACAATACTAGACTAAACCTCTGAACTGTAAGCCAGTACAATTAAACATTTCCTTGTATAAGAGTTGCTCTGGTCATAGTGTCTTTTCATAGCAATAAAACTCTAAGATAGAAGTTGGTACCAGGAGCTGGGTGTTGCTGTTATAGGCTGGACCATGCTTTTGTTTGGAGAAATGTGGACTTCGGGATTTTGGGTTAGAAAAGCAGTCTGAGCACTTTAAGAGGAACTTAATAGGTCATACTAGTAGGAACATGGGAGACAGCGGTGCTGAGGGTGATTTGAACTGGAGCGAGGAGGTGGTTTTAGAGAAGACAAATTTTAGTATATGATCTAAAGATCATTCATATGATATTTTGGGAAAGAATATGGTTGCTTTTTGCTTTTGTCCAAAAAAATTCCATGAGGCTAAACTGAAGAGTTTTGGATTAATTACATTGGCAGAGGATGTCTCACAACAGCTTGTCCTATGGTTATTAGTGTTCTTTCTTATGCAGATCTATAATGAGAAGGAGCAAGCTATGCAAGGAAAAATACAAAATGTACATTTGAGAAGAACACCAGGAAGTGGAATAGAGCTAAGTCCTAAATTTAAGAGATAAACAGATGTTTATCAGGAGATAACAGATGTTTAGAGCTAGGCATGGATGGTGCACACTTTAATCCCAGTACTTCAGAGACAGGGGCAGGAGCAGGACAGGGAAGGGCAAGGGAGGGGTAGAGGCAGGGGCAGGAGCAGGACAGAGGAGGGGCAGGGGCAGGACAGGGAAGGACAAGGGAGGGGTAGAGGCAGGGGCAGAGGCAGGGGCAGGGGTAGGGGCAGGGGTAGGGGCAGGGTCAGGGGCAGGGTCAGGGGCAGGGTCAGGGTCAGGGTCAGGGTCAGGGTCAGGGTCAGGGTCAGGGGCAGGGGCAGGGGCAGGGGCAGGGGCAGGGGCAGGGGCAGGG
>JANHMN010000003.1:76461297-76490302 GCA_030674055.1 Rhabdomys pumilio | reverse complement strand
CAGGGGCAGGGGCAGGGGCAGGGGCAGGGGCAGGGGCAGGGGCAGGGACAGGGACAGGGACAGGGACAGGGGCAGATAGATCTCTGAGTTTGAGGCCAGCCTGGTCTACAGAGTGAGTTCCAGTAGAGCTAAGCTTTGGTCTACAGAGTGAGTTCCAGTAGAGCTAAGCTTTGGCAGCAAAGGAAACCATTCAATACAGAAAGCTATATATATATAAATTAATATATATATTCAAATTAATATATATTCAAATATATATATAATATATATATTTGAATGAAGGGGCCAAATTCCAGCCCCCAAAGCAGCCAAATTTGGCAGCTTCAGCCATGTGATTCTGGTTTTAGAGTCACAGATACAAGAAAAGTGTTATGGAATTTCCTTCCATGGCTAAGGAAACCAAGTGAGGCCAGATGTGTAGCAGGGGTGTCCCAGTACGTAGGCTTAGAGAGGTCATTGTGTGAAGCTATGAAGGTGAAGCCTGGATTGTTTTGGAGACCGCAAAATGTTGGAGATGCCAGAGCCATGGATGGGATACTTGTCAAGGAAAGCTGTGAACCGGGAATGGAACAAGCCTAAGAGAAAGAAGTGTGTTGCAGTCCACAAAGCTGAAAGGAGTTGGGTATCTGAAGAGCCCTTTGACATCAGTCGACTAATATAGTCAGGAATGAGCAGTGTGCCATGCCTACCTTCTATGATCTTGACTCTGGTTCACTCTGCCGACCTCTGGGCCTTGGCTGTACATTCTTGAGTGGGAAGGGAGACATTTTTCTTCAATTATGAATCAGACTATGCTTTTATAGATATGACCTGGAGTCACCTAGAAATGGCTACCTCCAAAGGACTCAGGAGTGTATGTGCATGCATGTGTGTTTGTGCATGTGTGTCTCTGTGTGTATGTATGTGTGTGTACAGGGTGGTGGTCTGGGTAGGCTGACTGGTTGGGATCAGATGTAGCCTGAAGACTTAGGATGATGAGTCATGGTGAAGGAACCAGATGGATGGGCACAGCTTTGCTTAAAGCTATTTGACTACCAGAGATCTTTCAAGCCACAGTCGATTCTAGAAATGATAAATGCTAACTTCTGAACATTGAGCAGACCAGCATGGAGGAGCCACCTCATTATCTGGAGGAGCTTGTCATGACCCATCACAGGAACTCTGGGCCTTGCAGGGACTTCATGATAGCTTTCCATACTTATTTCCAGAAATAGGACAGGCCTTCAGTACATTTGCTTCTTGTTTATAGTCTCTGCTTGAGGCTACCTCCCCATCCTGGTGGACATGTGGTGCTCCAGTCTTGTGTTTAAATCCCACACCAGGTTTTAAACAGTATGAAAATACTGTTCAATCTCAGGCAAGCCACAGAAATGCTTATATCCCTCATCTGTAAGTTCCAGCCTGTACCTTAGTTTCTTCACAACATAGCATGCATGAGGTCTTGTGTTTATGAAGTAGTATTTAACAAGGTCCAGCCAGTCAAGAAAATAAATGACCACAGCATGTAGTGAGAGTGTAAGAACTCTTTTTCCTTACTTATATCGTTCCAACAAATCAGAGACACCTCACTGTTAGCATTCTCTCTAAACTCCATCCCCACAGTTATGCGGCAACAGCCAGGTATGTTCCTCCTACAGTTACCTGGCAACAGCCAGATAGGCCTGGCCCACGATAAAAGTGGCTGCTTGCCCCTCTTCTCTCTCTTGCACTCTTGCTCTCTTGACCTTCTGCTCTCACACCTCTTGCTTCTCTCTTGCCCTCTTGGGCTTTCCCCTTCCCCTCTCTCTCCACATGGTCATGGCCGGCCTCTACTTTTCTCTCTCTCTCTCTCTCTCTCTCTCTCTCTCTCTCTCTGCCTCTACTACCCTCTTAACATCCCTCCCCATGCCCTAAATAAACTCTATTCTACACTATACTGTTGTGTGGCTGGTTTCTCAGGGGGAAGAGAGACCTTGGCATGGGCCCACTGAGACATCCCTTTTCCCCATACCTCATCACACACCCATAGAACATATTCTCATTCTCTTTATCTTTTTATAAACACATTACTCGCCCCTTCCCACCCCCTATGGTCTTCGTGCCATACCATAAGGCTCCTTAAGCTTTTCTCACTCATGGCACTTTTCCACCTGAGATAGTTATACATGACCCTGGAGATACTGGTATATAAAATAGACACAATAACCAGACATGTACTTAATCCCATCAGCATAAATACAGAGTACAAGAGAATGCTTGGGACTATCTCAGAAGTCATTGGGAATTGTCTTAATCCCAAGACAGAATTCATTTAATATTTTTTTAAAAATGGATTTCAAGTCAACAACACAAATAGCAAGTTTTCATAATCAAATATTTTATTACAACACAACTCAAAGATATACGTTCTTGATACATGCGGAGGAATGGCAATTGGAAACTACTAAAAGCTTTTGTTCTTTGTAATTAAAACATTATGTTTCCTTGGGACCAGAAAACCTCATATGTACAGCATATGGGCAGTTAAAACAAAATGCTTCATATATATAGTAGTTTCTATGTGAGCCAAGGTGCTTGAGGTGTCGTTCTTGGTGTTACATGGTGTGCGGACACGCCCAGTGCAAAGTGTTTTAGCTGTGTGTTCAGAACCAAGGCTGTGACACTGGGAAAGGCAGCGTGGGTAGTCCTGCCAGGGACACCTAGGATTCGTTTCTTTTTGCTTGCTCTGCAGTCGGGGGCTTTGGTGTTGGGCACACTTTAGTAACCCCCACATTTAGTCATATGACTTACATGGAGGCTCAGTGCACAGTCGAAGAAGCTGTGATATATGATGGGGTGTGAATTGAGTCAAGTTGTGCAATCTGGCAGTTGTTTCCATTCTGATACAACAGTGGAGGGGCAGAGGGGGAGCCGGGCAGTTTCCACCAGAGGAGCTGAGTACCAGGAACCACAGGTACAGCAGACTGGGCCTGGACAGATGAGCTCAAAAGTAAAAGTGGGGCTCAGGTGCCACAGAGAGGCAAGCAACACCTCTTTAGAGGCTGAAGATTAGGGGTGTGGGCTATTGTTATTCAGTTGAAGCCCACTGAGACAAAGAGTCGGGGGATAATGAGCCCCTAGTTAAAGCAGAAGGAGAGTGTAGGAACTTCCTAACACAGGAGTGATAATGTTAACAGTAAATGGCCAATACTAGTGAGATTTGTTACTCCAGAAAGAACGTTATTTGGTGAAGCCTAAGTAGATCTATTCTATCCCTGTCTTGTACCAAATTCAGGAATCAGTTATGAAGCTTCTCTGAAATGTAGAAAGATTCCACTAGTGCTCACGGAGACAAACAGCCTAGGTGGGGCAATTTTATGAGCTATTCTTCCAAACAGGAAGAGGAAGTGGGGATCTTGTTATCTCCTCTCAGTGAAAAGGAAGAGTCAGAGAAGAATGGATCGGAAATACCCAGCCTTGCTTTTCCAGCCTTAATCGCAGGATGTGATGGGGCAGGTGTGCAGAGGAGTGGGGGAGAGCTGCCTAGTCGTTGGGGTGGTTTCCCCTCTTCCCCTGGATTAGAGAGTTAAGACTCTGGGTTGGAGCTGCCTGGTATGGAGCCTTTTGCCATTCTGTGGAAGAACCACCCAGAGAC
Organism: Rhabdomys pumilio; assembly: GCA_030674055.1. NCBI lineage: Eukaryota > Metazoa > Chordata > Mammalia > Rodentia > Muridae > Rhabdomys > Rhabdomys pumilio. The sequence continues at coordinate 76,486,689 of JANHMN010000003.1, read as the reverse complement.
CAAATCACTGGAAGGCCCAAGTTAGAACTCCCTCAGTATGTAGGGGGTCAGGAGAACCAGGGACCTGCCACAGTGAGGGAGTAAGTGACCTTACCACCCACAGAGGGCACAAGGCAGAGCAGGTGGAAAGTGTGTCAGAAGGAAGAACAAAGCTGAGTCCCAGCAATATAGGGAAACACTCAAGCCAAGCCCTCTTGTTGGCCCTTGGAGCCCCTCTGTTTCCTTCAGTTTGTGTCAGGGAAGCACAGGAAGCTGAAGCACCATGTCCAGAGCTTGGCCTATGATCTGTAGGAAACATTGCTACCACAGGGAGTATGGGTAATTTCCTCCTGGAAGTGCTGACTCAAGAACCATGCCATCTGCCTGTGCATGCCTCCTTCCTTGTCTCTGACACACCACACTCCACAGCATTCTGACGATGCTGGCAGGACCACGCTGGCAGGCTGCTCTGCACACAGGTAGCATAGCTCTTCCACAGGCACTACTTGCCTTTATGTCTCTCCCCTCAGCTCCTAGAAGGCCTTCACCATGGAGGGTGAGGCTAGAGCCCTGCTTTGGAAACTTAGGGAGGTTGGATGTCAATCTGAACTTTGCCAGTCACCAGGCAAAGTGTGAGGTGAGGCTGTGCTTGGCTGCTCCCTTCCTAGTCGTGTATCCTGCATTTTCTTTCTACCCATTTGGAACATTAAGACTTAACAGACTCCAACTCACAAGTTAGGATGGGCAAGTGAGACACGCACAGCACAGGGGCCTTCCTCCCTAGAACAGAAACCAGGTGACCACATGCTGAACACACTCCTTAACCAGTCTGTGTCTTGGGACTTTTATCTATCAGCAGAGCTGGTTTGGGTGGTATAGTGACATTTGAAAGAGGGGGTCCTGTGGAGTGCTTAGATATCGGGGGACATGGTAGGAACTCAAAATATCTTGACACGATTAGCATTATTATAAATTATGTATTATTATTATGAATATAACCTGAAGGAGTAAGTACACTTGGCAGGGGTGTGTATGTTCCTGCCTCTAAAGGGGTCTCTAGAATGTGTGTGGGACAACACCATCAACTCTCATCATCTTTATCTCCTGCACTCTATGAGACAGACTCTCTCCCTTATGATTCATGATTCCTAAGACCCAGCAGGAAAGTGATTAACACTGTATTTGCTGAGCTAAGCAGAAGGGTGTTTCGTGCTTCCCAAGGGCTGTGGGATTTGAGAAGTGCATCTTTCCTATGTAAGAAGATCTGCACAAGACACACCCCCACAGGAAAGTGACACCTGTCCCACTGTCTCCATGCATCTGCTATCACAGGACACCCACCTCTCCCAAAGGTCACCTGGTGCTTTTCAGGAAGTTCCCTGAGCATGTTAGCAGGGAACCCTGAAGTGTCCAATGAAGGTTCACTCAGCAAAAACTGGAGGTGCCTTTGCTCTTTCTGCTGCTCTCCCTTTGTCCCCAGGGAAGGCATGCCCTGCCTCACCTCCCAGGTTCTCACATAGCTGCCAAGGAATGTCTATCTGGGCTGGGCAGTGGTGGCTCACGCCTTTAATCCCAGCACTTGGGAGGCAGAGGCCCGTGGATTTCTGAGTTCGAGGCCAGCCTGGTCTACAGGGTGAGTTCCAGGACAGCCAGGACTACACAGAGTGTCTGTCTGGGAGACAGATCTGAAAGACAGACCCTAGGTGTACTTTCTTTGCTCTCTCTCTCTCCTTTTTAGGCCAGGGGATGGTTCACAACCACAACATAAGAACAGTGACATCTATATCTTGTATCTGATGTAGTAGATCTGACATAAAACCGAGGAGTCTCTTGGCTTTTAGGTGATGTGAATGGCTAGGGCCAAGACTTCACTGTGGAGTCAGTCTGGTCTGTGTCCTCTTTTTCTAGGGTAGACTCAGGATCTGAGGCAGTTGACCATATAAGGCACATCATAGTACCCTATCATATCATCATTACAGGTGTAGACTTGTGTATAAGATCCGTCAGCAGCCTGCTGAATTCAATACCCCTAATCCCTGATTGGTGACAGGGTCGAACTGGACAGGGTTTGTATGTATGCACTCTTAGAATGTCAGCAACAGGGACGGCAGAGTCATAAAAACCTTGGGGACCTTCCCATCAGGTCAGATTTCAGATATGTTCCAGGCACATCAGGGCTCTGCCAGGAGCTCCTGCCTGCTCTGGAATGGGATTTGCAGTTTCTACTCTACCTTCCTGGCACCAGCAACTTTTTCTTCCATATTATAGTCCTTCTAAAGAAAATATAGGGTGGCTAAAAGTTGGCCAGAGGCTATCAGGAAGAAATCAATTCCAACATTTTCCCATTTTAGCACCAGAAGCCATCCCTTAAGTTTCCATGTGGTATAGGGTGGAGGTGGCTTACATTTATACCAGAAACTAGGAGAACAAGGCCAGTGGCCAAATCTTCTGGGAATCCTGGAGTAAAGACACTACAGGCCATCAGGACAAGTTAATAGAAGGCTGAACCACAATGCACGTAGAGGAGGCTAGAAGACCTTCAGCAGGTGCCAAGTCCATGGTCGGTGATGTCATAGCTCTTTATTGCAAAGGTGTGTGTGTGTGTGTGTGTGTGTGTGTGTGTGTGTGTGTGTGTGTGCGTGCGTGCATGTGTGGTCTCCCTCTGGTCTGTTGCCAGTTAGCTGGTTATTGGTTATCCCCAGTGCTCCCCACTCTAATTCCTAAGGAATCCTGCCAGGCTGTTTGGTCTGTGACACAGTCACATGACTCAAAACATGAATGTTCCAGAGCCAGTACGATGGAGTTCTAAGCCGCAGAGACTATAGGGAGACAGTGGGTTCCTTTGGAAAGCCAGAGTTGGCACAGACAGCCTGGCTTCCTTGCCTGTGAGAGTTATCAATCAGACATTGTGACAGATCTGCCTGAAGTCTGGCTGGCACTGTGTTGGCCTGTGTCTGCTGGCCAGCCACTCTGAGCCATGCCTCTTTTCTCTCCATACCACATCCACAGTGTCCTATCTGTCATATTCTAATGTGCAGGTGTCCGTGACCAGTCCTTACTAAACAGCCAGCACTGTTCAGTTACTGGCTCAGAGCTATTTCATTATTTTAACTAAAAATGATTTTTGCTGATATGCAAAGTAATATACCTTTGGCGTGCAAAAAATCAGAACTTCACGATATGAAGCAAACAATATGAAAAGGGAGAATAATCCTTGACACCTACAGAGTTGATAAATTCAACAGATTCACGATGCCTTCTGATGGTCTTAGCATTGTTCATAATATACACATTAAATACATAACATAGACAAATTCATTAGAACAAAGTTGTATGGCTGGCTTTTTTGTTTGTTTGTTTGTTTGTTTTTCTCTGTGTAGCCCTGGCTGTCCTGGAACTCACCCTGTAGACCAGGCTGACCTGGAACTCAGAAATCCGCCTGCCTCTGCCTCCCAAGTGCTGGGATTAAAGGCATGAGCCACCACTGCCCGGCTTGGCTTGGATTTTTATATCCTCACACATTCTCAAATTTTCTAGTATTAACTTCGGGGGAAACCCTGTTAGTTAAAGTTGAAGTCTACCATGACCAGATAGTTTCTCTGAACCCAGCACAAAATGGAGGATGCCTTTTACCTTCTCCAACCTTGTCTGGAGAGCCAGAACCCCCACACCCTCTACCTGGGGAAGGTCAAGTAGCCTTTGGCAGATCTACAGGTTCAACTTCCTCTTTCCCCTTCTTCCCCTTCCCCACCCACCCCTACGAGCCCACCCAGCAAGTACCTGAGATTCCTGGAATGCCTCTCCATGCAAATGAGGTGTTCACAAAACTTTAAAAACTCTAATCAGCCGCACGCCTTTAATCCCAGCACTTGGGAGGCAGAGGCAGGCGGATTTCTGAGTTCGAGGCCAGCCTGGTCTACAGAGTGAGTTCCAGGACAGCCAGAACTACACAGAGAAACCTTGTCTCAAAACAAAACAAAACAAAAAACAAAACTCTAATTAATTATTTTCATTTACTCTGAAATCTCCTTCTCACTCTCCAAGGTCCATATATACCCCTGGCTCACCCCAAGTAAAGTGTATTGGAATAAGCTCATCCTGAGTAAAGTTAGGCACACAACCAGAGATCAGATGGTCTAAGAGCGCTTTCTCATTGAAGATCATCAGAGAAGGCCTCCGCCTAAAAGAACTGTACACTATGGCACCCCAAACATTCACCACGGTTAAGTAAAAAACCTCCAGTTTTTCAAAGGAACATTAGTGATTAACTATGTTGATTGAGGCAGTGCTCCACCATTAGACGCTAGGATTCTTTCCTTTAGGGCAACTATGTGTAGCCTTGTTAGGGAATCTTTGACACTCCTGTGCATTGCTAAACAGATTGTCAGGCCAAAGTGTAAGGTCATTTTCCACTTCTGTCCATATTGTTGACCAAGATAGGGCTGACACAGGCGTCTGCACTTAGATGTACATGCTCACCCACCCCAACCACGTACTTACAATTTAAAAATAAATCTTAGAAAAAAAAAAAAGCAAAGCTGATCACAGAGATTATGGGTAAGAGTCATCAGGAGATAGAGGGAACCTGGGGCTTTGATGGCTGTAGAGTCATCGTAGCAGCTGGGGACAGGCTTTCCAAGTGGGTTCTCTTTTCTTGTGTTGTTATAGTTTTGTGTTTGGGTCTGGCCTCTAAATTGTGGGACTCTTGTCTCAGGCTCCTAAGTGCTGAGATTATAGGCATGTACCACCAGCATGCAGGCTCCATGAAGCTCCTTCCCTGGGTTTTCTGTTATCTGCAGCACAAATGCATCGACTCCACCACTTACTATAGAGCCCCCCCCCCCCCCCCCCCCCCGGGGGATACACAGTATCTCGGAGCTTCAGCTCCCTCCACTGAGGGGTCAGGTCATAACTAGGAGCCAACAGGGTGGCTGTGATAGCTAAGGGTGCACAGGACAGTGACTGTGCAGCTGATCTGCCGAGCAGCCCCCTGTGGACTTATACTCTCTTGGTCTCTAAGCCACACCTCACACTCACTAAGTCAACAAGTCTAGTGTCTCAGGGACTTTTAAAGATGGTGGCAGGATCTCTGGTTTTGGCAGCAGTGTGGCTGGTGAAAGGCTGGGGTGCAGGTGAGGATGAAGAAAGTGGGTTGGCGGTGTGCCACAGTGCGCCCCCACCCTCAAAGGGTGAGGTTGGTACTGAGTCTCTGCAGGATTCTCTGAGAACCTCTGGAACATCTGGCTGTAAGAGGCATCGGGAAGCTACTGGACAGATGACTTTGCTCAGCTTGCCTGTTTACAGATCCACCTTTTCCAAACCAGGGAACTGGCTTTTGAGAAGGCTGATTCCATGACACGCTTCAAATCGGCAGTTAGGGAGGTGAAGCCTAAATCTCTGTTTCTAAGAACTGGGCAAGTCCAGGCAAGAACAGGTCTCAGAAGCTGCCCTGCCACCTGGCCTGAGGCAAGGACAATGGGTCAGCAGCAGTTTCCAGACTTCCTCAGTTACTTCCTCAGCCAACAATTGCCAGACCTACCCAGCAAGTTTCTAGCCCCCACACCCTGGTAATGGAATGTCAGTAGAGATGGACCCAACAGATTAACATAGAGGTCACCTACCCAGGAATTCCCTCAAGCGCTTTAAATCAGGCCTGCAAACTCACTTGGATGTATCTCTATCTTGGTAATGGGGAGACCCCAGCATGCTAGACTTCTGCAGAATAAAACACTCTGCATTTATATACTATTTGAGTCCAGAGTGTCATTCTTCTGAGAATCCTGGACCCTTACACTTTGAAACAGAAACTGGAGTACCTACCATCTGCCGTCTCAGACACAAGGCTACTTTTCTCGTTTTTTAAAGAAATATTTGATCAGGGAGCACATCTTTTCTGCATCAAACTCCACCCCACATGCCAAATCCTATTTATGTTGAAGGGCTAAAGGGTGACAGTGGAAAAGGTAAAACTCCACAGCCTTTGGAAGCAGTGTAATAAATTCTCCTCAAACCTGTATTCTCTACAGTTGCTTTCAGAACTGCCATCTTGGATAAGGCAGCTTATAAAACATTCCATGCATCTCTAGTGACCTCGTGGGACACTTATGACAGCCTTCTGGGACAAAACTGAAGCTGGAGTTCAGGGAGGGAAGAAGAGTTGGGGAAAGGAGAGGAGGGGGGGGGGGGAAGGAAACATAACTAGACACCTTAGAAGGTCTTTTCTTTTTTGAATTAGGGCAAATAAAAAAGGAAGCATCTAAATCTGATGTTCAAACAACCCTTTCCAGTTTGATCTGGTCTTTTCTCCTTTAAAAAAAACAAACCAGTGCCCCAGATCTGTGAGCTGTGGACACTCCGTTCTTCCCTTGGCTACTGGGTTTGAAAGACACGTGAACTCTGTTTCCATCTAAATGCCCACGCTTCATTTAGAAATATTTTTTTTTAATTAATGTTTATTGATTCTTCCACCTCATACACCTGACCAATTACATTCACTTCCCAGTCCTTCCATGTCCAGCCCCCTGGCCTTGTGACTTTGCTTCCAACAAAATAAAAACCAACAAACAGAAACAAGTGCTATTTGTATTGTCCATACACTTACTGGAGCTCAGTTAAATTCCCAGTGGAAAACATTGAGTCCTTCTTCCCCTGCATCTCTGCCAGAAGCCATCAACTGTGGAGATCTACATTTCAGCATCCTTACCACAAGTTTTAAAGAGTTCTCTTTGATGGCTTCCTTTGGGTTGGGGGAAGGAGGTTGCTGCAGAAGTCATCCATGTCCCCTTTTCTCAATTGTGCATCTGCCAAAGTGGCTTCCTTTACAGTCAGCTGGAGCTCAGAACATGAGCTTCTTCATGGTTTCTGGTGACAGCACAGACCACAAACATGGCACCCACCTGCAGTAGGATCATGGACCCAGTGAAAGCCCTCAGAGGCAGCCTCAGACCATGGACATCAACATGGCCTCAGGTGGCACTACAGACCACTCGCATCAATATGGCCCCTGGAGGCAGTATGGCTCTCGGACAACAGCATGGCTTCAGGCTGCAGCACAGACTATGGACAGTTGGGTGGCCTTGGGAAGTTAACACTGGCAACTGACATCAACACAGACCTGGGCTGCTTGAGGATCACAGACCTAGACTTGGCTGGCTCTTGGTGGTGGCAGGGACCCAGACATCATCAGGGCTTCAGGTGGCAGCACAGGCTACTCACATCCTTATGCCTTCCCCCTCCCCCCAGGGCAGCACAACCATCTAGATGGCTCCTGTCCACATCAGGACCACTGACCCAGAGAGGGCTCCCAGCAGCATCATGGACCAAGGTGGTCATTCCAGGAAGGTCATTCCTCATCTTGGCCTCCATCATTACCCAAAGCCAGGGGTACCTCAAGGCCAGGTAGAATGTTCCAGAGGCAGAGTCCACATAAGCTCCAGGCTCTTCACCCCCACCTCCCACCCCAACCACACTGGGCAGTGAGCATTCCGCTGTCAGCCTCAGCCCTTTCTTACACCTATCACCGCCATCACATCTCTCATTGGCACCCACTGGCCCTGTGTGCCCTTGAGAGGCTGGAGGCCAGCCATTTGAAGGCAGATGCTCCTTTTAAATTAATTTTTTTTGTTGTTAAATTTTGTCCTTTTACCTTTCACTTGGGAATCCTAGTCCTGCAAAAATCAGAGCACACATCTGAAAGGCTTAAGCATTTTTAAATCTAGTGTAAAAGGGAAGAATACCCACATAATGCCTAGCCAAGTTTTGCTTTTCATAAGTAATGATCACTGCCAATGATTACGGTAGGATGAGAAGTGTGCGTTTTCCTCTGTAGATCACAAAGTAAATACAAATTTCAAAAACGCATAATGTATCTCTCAAACCTGGTGTGAACACACCCAGGGCTGCTTTTTAGACAGCTGGCTAGGCCAGCTCCATTTCATCTGGGGATTCCAGGAAGGGCTGAAGATCTATCTGCCTGTCTTGACCAGCTTTCAGGTGACCAGGTGATGTTGCTGGTCCACAGCACCGCTTTGAGGACCACTGCCTCGCAATATGTCTACTTACTACAAAGTTTCTCTCACCCAGTACAGCACCCTGGAACGGGCACACACAGTATGTCACACACCTTCCTCTACTGATCTTCGCCTGAATGCTTTTAGAAACTGTTCTGTCCTGATCCCTCAGAGTGAAGGATCTTATGTGGCTGAAGGACCTGCACAACGAGTGTGGAACGATCAAACCCATACTACCTTCTGCACTACAGTTCCTCAACTCTTTCTTGAAAGGAAAGTGTGGAGCTGTTTTCTAGATCTCTCTTCCCTTCTGGATACTCTAGAGGGGAAAACTACAAGCTACCATACATACGGTTTGAATGTGGGATGCACAAGTTGTCTCCCTGACTCCTTTGCCTATGGCTCTGGTATAATCTGGCTTCACACTCTGACCTCCATCCACATTTTCTTGACATTAGCAGGAATCCTTTAAGGAGTGTTAATTGCCTTGACCTATGAAATGGTGAGAGGATATAGTTCAAGGCTAGCCCTTCCAGATCTCAGCCATCTGCTAAGTATTTGTCAATTTTAAGTGTGCAAAACAGGTCAGGCTAGCAGATGTTCCCCTCTGCTTTAAAGGCCTCTGTCATGTTCCTAGGAGGTTCTAGTCTAGCTGTGTTGTCATGGGTACTATGTGTAGTCACTGGCCAGACCAAGGTTGTGCCTAACCATGCTCCAGTTTTCAGTGGATTGCTTTCTCCAAGGCTCTCTTGCTCTTGGAAAGAGGAGGCAGACCCCGGAGGGCAGAGGTTCCACAGCTGCTGAGGAGTGCCTGGCTGAGCACATCCTTGCCTCCTTACCAGGTCCCAGTAATGTCTATTCCTATTTTAATAGCTATAAGGGCCAACTGATTCTATGTGCCAACATACAACAGAAGCCACCTTCCCAACCCTTTCCTCTTCAGTGCTGGGCACCCTCCTAGGGTTGCTGAAGAAGGGCATTCCCCAAGGCTCTACAGAGGCTCTATCCAAACAGCAGGCCCCTTCTGGCCTCCCAGGAAAAGTGGAGCTGGGAGGGTTTGCTGACTCTTTTCACAGAGAAGTCTCCCCTATCTCACCTTTCCTGTTGCTTGTGCTTAGGACTAGATGGAAAATGTAGCAAGTCTGGCACTACATCTACATAGCTGCCTCTGACCTTCTCTTCAGAACTGTCTCAGGTCCTCTTACTATTTGAAAGGGGAGGCAGGTTCTGCAGCAACCGTGGCAGGCAGGCCAAGAGCAGACCAGGTTTTGTGATTTCTCAAGCTAGTCTTCCTTGCTGCCACTGCAGACTCTTGAGAAAGTAGTGCTAACAGCTACTCTCATATGTCCATGCAAGCTTCTTGGTTTGCTTTCAGTGACTTTAACAGGTGGAGGCTAGAATCTGGGAATAGTATGGGTCACACAGTAAGACAGTCTTGTTCTGCAGTCACAGACAGGGATAGTGTTTCAAGACTGGGGGCCCCAAGGAAGTTAACACAGCTGGGGAGGTTAGGTGGCAATACAGCCCCACGGCTACTTAGTCCCTCCGTGACACTGGGTTGCCTATTAGTGCGCCCCCTAGGTATGAGGAAAGAAAAGTAGCCATCTCTCATCCTGAGAGCCCCACTCCTGTGCTCAATGGAACTGCAGAGAGCCCCAACTCGCTCTGGGTTAGCATTCTTTCATACACAGATCAAGTATGGAGGATAAGAGAACATTTCACGACACTGCTGAAGGATGTTATTTACAAACGCTATCAGTCCATGAGCTAGCTTTTCTTATCATCAGAGTGTTTGAACAAACTCACACATGACACTGCGCTCCTACGCTAACTCAGATACCACTATCTGTTAAAATTAAACAGACAGTGAGTTATCTAGGAATACTTTCTCTAAAGTCTGGGTCAATTAGACACGAGCAGCTATGCCAAGGATCTGAAGATTAAAGATAAAGTATCTACAACCACTATTAAGAGTGACGTAGGTTATCAAGAATACCCATTAAAGACATTTAAATAATGTTACATGCAAGAATTTTAAGTTATAAAATCCTTCATGTGACTGAAACATTATTATGCAGTATCAGAAACTACAGAATAGATTTTTGACCACATTGCATTTGTTCCTTAAGTGGGGATACCTAAGCAAGGCAACTCAGATGACAGGAAAACCATGTAAAACACTGGCAGTGGCCCATGCACATTAGCTTCTGGTTTATAGCTCTTCGGTGTGTTTAAGAAGGAACGTCAAAGACAGCCACAGAGATTCCTTTCTGTGTTTAATAAAAAGGTCCAGGGCACAGTGCTCAAGGACACCGATTTAGGAAGGAGTGAGTGCTCTGTTAAGGAGCACGAAGCACAGGCTCCAGTGGGCTGTTTTGCTAGCCAACACTGCAACTGACGGCACTTTTGAAGAAGCAGCTGCTCTCTGAGTAAGTGTTCTCGTCGAATGATGCTAAACTGTGACTGAGGACTAAGTCAGTAACTCAGGTGAAGTTCACAGAAGGACAACTTTGGCATATGACAAACGACTAGCCAATGGGAGTTGAGTAGCCACCGAGGTCCTGACTATGGTGTCTGCCAGCAGTACTTAGCCTCACCAGGGCGGGGTGTTGACCTCAGCACACACCTCACTGCTGAGGGTTGTGGTAATAACTCTTCATAATGTAATCCACTCTGTGAAACTGAATTAATTAAAGAGTTTGAAAGCATGTTCTCTGATGCCTTTAAAATATATAGAGCATGTTTATTATTGAAAGTGAATCCACACAGATAATTTACCAAAATGAGATTTTCCCAGATCAGACCCTTGATAATACTTGTTAATTCATTAAAAAGAGAAGGCCCCACCACCAGCAGTAGCTGCTTCTTTTCAGCTACTTGTTTCTGCTGAGGGTTCTCTGCTTTTCTGCGTGTTCCACTATCTTTTCTTCTACGTAGAGGCCCTTCCGCTTCCGCACGGCATTCATGTACTTCCGGGCCTGGTTCTCAGAATCCGCCTTCTCTCCAAAGTGCAGGTACTCCTCCTCGGTGGTTGGCACCCAGAACGGGTCACTGGGAATGACCTTGTAAGAGAAGGTGACAGGATAGGCTAGGTGAGGTGGATGTTAAATTTTATCAGTCTTTGGTTAATGAAACAAGTCCAGAAATGAATATTTAACCTTCCTAGGAATGGTACTACACAGATATGAAGACTCACGGGAGTGGCGAGAAATGGTGCCCATTCAACAGACTTGGAACATCTGTCATTCTGAGTCATTATAAAGGGAAACACTTTATAAGCATGAAAATGAGAAAGTTACCTGACTGATGTCCTCACTAACTTTGCCTTTTTCTCTAATAATGATCAACTCATGAAAACATGGTCTTGTTTACTGTTTTTTTGATACCTCATGTAGCCCATTTTAGATCAGAAATCATTCAATAGTTGAAGCTGACTTCTGACCCTCCTGCCTCTACCTGCTAGGTGCTGTGATTACCAGTGTGTTACCATGTCTGGTTTATATGGTACTGAGGACTAAACCAGCACTCTGTGTAATGGGTACTATCTTGCTGGGACCTCTGCTAAAGACATCTGGGGTTGACTCAGATTTTCTCTTTAGAGGCTTCCAGGGCTGCTGTTTGTATACATTGTCTTCCTTGGAGGCTCCCCGAGGGTCTAGGCTGTAATGATCTTGTGCTGAGCGTGTGGAGATCTGGCCTGGCCAGGGTCTCTGCCTTTATCTTCACCGCTCACACCTGTGTGGTCATCCTGAAGCTACCTGCATCAAGATGCCAAAGAAACTCCAACACAGGGCAGATGGAGTAAGAGAAGTGCAGTCCACTATGACTCTCTAGTTTGGAAGTATAGAGAGGCCCCTCTAGACCATAGAGCAGGGACTGCCATCAGATTAGTGGGAAGGGTCCTTCTTCCTCACTGGTTTGTCTAAATCAAGAGCTAGAGGTGTATACCACCTTTTAACTAACAGGAGGACACCCAAGAGAGTTGTTGCCCAGACACATATGTGTGTATGGAAACACATGCACATGAACACACATGCATACGAACATACATATGGGGACACATACATGCACACACATATACACACATGACACATGCATGCATCTACAGGCATACATGTACACACAAATATGTATATACACACACTTATACATGCATACACTCACACAAAGTTCTAGAGGGGAAAGATTAGGGGTTTCATTTCATTTTGGTCCAGCAGGTGGGAATTACCATACCCAAAATAACCTTTTGGGATCTCTTCTGGTCCCACCTTCCTCAGTGGCCTCCCCCGGGTCACCTCAGGATGAAGTGGTGGATCTGGGGTTGGGCTGACATGTGTGTGACAGAGCTGGCTGATAACACTTTCCCTTCCCTGTCTGTTATTAGCTCCATTTTCCCCCTTTTGCAAGAAGGGTAGAACTTAGAAAGAAATTATGAGATCGCTGACTTCAAAGGTTTCCTCGTGGAAAATGCCTGTAATTTCATTTCCTCTATTTTCTGAAGCACTTTCTCTCAAAAGCTCTTGATTGAAAATTATATGGTATGCCCGAATACAAATGAAAAAAAAATCCTTGGAGTGAGAAGGCAGATCTCACCAACCATGTTATTTCTAAGCCTAACTGGGGGCGGGGTACCAGATCAGTGACATTTAATTATGATGCAGTTTTTAAAGACTTTTAAAGACTTTCAAAGATTTGAAGCTTTTGGAAATAGGATCATGGCAGGTGGCAAGATAAGGACAGAAGGAAGGCATTTCAACCAGGACAGAAGTTTTCTTGACAAAAATTTCCTCTAAAATTATTTATTAAGAGTTAGTTTTTTTAAAAAAAAAAAAATCTGCAGCTGTTCCAGATGATACACTTTTTACACATTACTAAGTGTGTAAATTCAACTCAGGCTCAAAAAAAAAAAAATTCTGAGACACAAGGTATAGTGAATGTGCCATGGCTCCTGTGCAAGGACTCACCTACAGTAAACCTTGGTGCTCTTGCATGTGTCTATTCTCCTGGGTTTTGGGGGAGCAGGGACACTTCTGTAAGAGCTAGACACACCTCAAAAAAATTCTATCTGAACAATTTAACTCTTTTGAAAGCAGATACAGAAAATACCAGATGAGTTGATACAGGCTATATTTTAATAACAGACAACGGGCAGCAGTTTGTGGACGTCTGATCTAGTTAAAGACTACATTTCCCAGCTTCCCTACGTGAGGTCTTGTTAGATGTGGCCATATGACTGGTTCTAGATGATGGGCTAAGGGAAGGATTGGGACCTCTTCTGCAGCCCCAGCCTTTCTGGCTGGGATGAAGCTGTGGTGGAAGGCAGACCAATGGCTGTGACCATCAAGGAAAGACAGGATGAACTGGACTGTCACATGGCCATGTGCCAACTCTGTACTGCCTTTTCAGACTGGAAGGAGAAGTACCCTCTGCTCAAGTGGCCCACTGTATTTTGGGATGCCTCTGTTAGAGCAGTCTTATCCCTTTTCTCCATAATGTATGTGCCAACCAGGAAATGAAGGACAACCTTCAATTTGTGTGTGTGTGTGAATGTACCGCATGGGTATGAATATATACATGGAAGCCAGAGGAAGATGCCCGGTGTCTTCACTCAGGCTGGTTGGCCAGTGAGCCAGAACTCGCCTGTCTTATCCTCCCAGTGCCAGAATTGCAGACCTCTGCAACCATACTTGCTTTTTCACATGGGTGCTAGCCATCTGAACTCAAGGTCTCATGTTTGCATTGCCATGTTTTCACCCCCAACCTTCCTTCTAGACCCATTCATAAATATTTCAAGAGACTCAATAAAATCATTTTCTTTCTTTCTTTCTTCTTCTTCTTTTTTTTTTTTTTTTTTTTTTTTGGTTTGAGACAGGGTTTCTCTGTATAGCCCTGGCTGTCCTGGAACTCACTCTGTAGACCAGGCTGGCCTGGAACTCAGAAATCCTCCTGCCTCTGCCTCCCAAGTGCTGGAATTAAAGGCGTGCGCCACCACTGCCAAGCAATAAAATCATTTTCAAAGGAAGACTCAGTATACAGTTTTTTTCAGGTCATGCCTGGTGGTGTAAACATATAACCCTATTAGTTGGGGAGTGAAGACAGAAGGATCAGGGATCCAAAACCAGCTATGGCTGCATAGCAAGTTCAAGGCCAACCTGAGAAACTTACTCATACCTCCCTCCTTTCTTTTTCTTTCTTTCTTTCTTTTTTTTTTTGTTTTGTTTTGTTTTTCGAGACAGGGTTTCTCTGTGTAGTCCAGGCTGTCCTGGAACTCACTCTGTAGACCAGGCTGGCCTCGAACTCAGAAATCCGCCTCTCTCTGCCTCCCAAGTGCTGGGACTAAAGGTGTGCGCCACCACTGCCCGGCACCTCCCTCCTTTCATGAGCTTTTAAATTGAAAATAAAATATATGATGTATCACTCATCCAATGGCAATGCCAGTGTAACTGCTCTGAAGGCTTATTTAAGGCTGTTTACACAAAGTCCCAGGCCTGATGTATCTAATACCCTCTGTTCAGATCAGAGACAATATAACCCAGTTTCCTGTGCTAGTGCTGACTAAGGCCACCCTTGTGAGCTGGATGGCTGTCATCTATGATGTCAGAAGCCTGAGTTCCTACAGCTGCTTTCAGGAAGGGCAACACCAACGAGACCAGTGCAGCACCTCTCAAGGTTACTACTCAGAAGCAGAATCACGTCACTCAGTCACACACAACATGTGGCTGCACAGCCCTGCCACCACACACCTGGCCACCAGGACTCCAGCAGACAGTTCCTGACCTTCAGGCACTGCCTCTTTAAATCCACTTCTCTCTCTTCCCGCTTTGTGCTTTATGTAAGAAACCAAAACCCAAGCTGAAAAGCTAGAAATGTGGATAAGCAGGAAATGGTTAACTAAAAGCTGAGGGTTAACAGTGCCCTAGATGTTTCTTGACACAATGAGAAACAAAGATGAAGGCTGCTTGGTAAAAAGGTAATGAAGGAAACCATCAGAACATCATTTAGTATTCAAAGGTGTAAAAACCAAGAGGAATTTCACCAAAGAGTCACTGTAAAACACCCCTTAAGCTAACTAAAGAGATGCAGCTACGTCTGAACACTGTTTGGTCCTGTCAAGCATCGTGAACTATATTTTCATGGGGAAAGCAGACATCTAGCACTCTGGACTGGAAACTGCCTACACCTCTCCAGGTGACAGGGACTGCTGAATTAAAGCAGATGTGCCCGTCCAAAGCCAGGTTCTTCAAAGTCACTATTCCTTCCTTTGCTGGACTCAGTTTAAAGAGAAAGGTCTTCCTCAATTATTTCCATTCTTCACTAATCATGTAAATGTAAGCTCTGTGCTTAAAGAATCCCAAAGAAGAAAGGCATGGAGCTACAGGAAGTAAGAGAAGTGCAGACGGTAAAAAGGAAGCCTGGCCAGCAGCAAAGGCCTGCAACACAGGGCTTGAGGCAGGTGCTCCACATGAATTATCCCAGAAGTGAAGTCTTTGCACTGTCTCAGTAAGTGACAGAGTCAGCATGTAAAAACCAGCCCAGCAGATAGTAACACCACTGCCTCCCAAGATACAAACCATCACAGCAAAAGGGAATTAGAATTACTTAGGTTTCCTACAGACAAGAAAACACTGCTTTTTTTTTTGGAGACAGCCAAATTTTTGTTCAGGACTTTAGGTTTTTCCTTACTCAGTTTTCCTGGCCTATGCTCCTCTGACTGAGCATTCTCTCTGCTGGTTAATGGCTAATTTTCCTTTAAGGATCTCTTCAGGAAGGCCTACCTGATGCCTCCCACACACTCAGAACATGGTATTCACAACGCCCTTCTCTTTCCTGTGTGACTGCAGAAGGATTTGCTGTGTGCTTGACTCCATGTGTGGTCAAGGAAAGGTTGTGGTGAACTACACCATTCCTCGGGGAAGCCATGGAACCCTAATCCTCGAAAGACAAACTGCAGATCTCCCTTGAAGAGTTCTCCCCTCCCAATGCTGGGACAATCTCTTGCTAGCCTCCTACCTCCAGGGGAAAAGAGTTCTTCAAGTTTCACATTCAAAACTGCTGTCGTTTTTTCTTTAACTCACTTTATGTCTGCAGGAGAAGGAGGAAAGGGACTAAATGTTCTATCTCTTTGATTTTACGTTATAGACAGAATGCATGTTGTGCTATGAGCCAGCGTTCACTGGCCCCTTGCTTGGGCCCCCACGCCAGTAGGTCATTTTCACTTAGCCTCTGCCAGGTTCTAGGGAAGGTGGGGCTGCATCTCACCTCCCAGTGGCTGAACACCAGCTGGGGGCTAGCCAGCCCGCTGGTCCTCTTCCTGATTTCATCCGCAAAGCCAAAGCTTTCCGCCACAGGCAGCACGGCCTTGATGATGAACATGTCCGTCCCTTCCTTCATTTCTTCCTGAAGCACCCGACCTTCTCGCTTTGACAGCACGGCATAGACTCGGCCTACAAAAACCAAAACTCCTTCAGTCCATCCCCTGATCATAATTTGACCCAAAGCCACAACAATTTACATGCCTAGTAATGATACCATAAATATTTAACTGCTAATTAAAACGGCAAAATTAGAAAAAAAATTGCATATAAAAGATAACGAGTCCAAACTGTGTCCCCAGTGACAATCCCCACCATGCAGTGTGAGAAGCATGGCCTCTAGAATTACGAGCAGGGTTATCTCCGGGCATGAAATCCAATAAGAAGAGTGTGACTGGATTCCTATAACTGTTAAAATGCTTCAGTAACTATGGGTATTCTTAATATGAAGACCAACATGCTGATAAGAGGCCATTTGAGCTCAGTAACCAAGCAACTGACAACGGCATTTTTATGCCAATCAAAAACCGTACCTAGGTAAACATTTGCTCATATTTTTCCTAAACTGACAGCATTTAAGTAGTGTTGAGAATGGGCATTTTATACCCCTGGAGATGAATCATACTTGGAATCTTTACTGTCTGGCAACAATTTCTAAGACATCACAAGAGTCTTAGCAACTTCTCCTGACTGACACAATTTGTCTTGAGGTAAGATTTGGCCTTATACTCAGGAGGGACACATCAGCCCCTTGGGCATGGCATCCTGAAACACAGATGTCTGTGAGTGCTCAGGGCATCCTTTCAACTAGAAAGCAGAATGATCGAGAGCTACGGAGATAAATTAAAGATCACAGAGAAGCCTGAAGAACTCACTGCAGCTAGCGGGCATGCTCATTAGAGCCCCACCTTTCACCTGCAGCTTAAAAAGTCATTGTCATTGCAGCAGTCATCTGTGCATGTATTAAGTGCACGGAGGCAGCTGGCTAGGGTTAGCCTCCCCAGACAGCACAGAGAGCTCGGACGTCGCCTCAATGTAAGGGGACGATGTGTCTGGTGTGGCCACCAGCTCAGAACAGCACTGTCTCACACACGCTTCTCTGCAGATCTCTGCTGGCAGTGATTAGGAAGGAGCAATGAGCCACATGGTCTTGAGGATTAAAACAAGGACCCTATTAGCTATGGAAGGCACTGCCTCTCCATTGTCTGCTACCATTTCTTTTTCCCTGCCCCACATTTCTGAGGCAGACAACTTCTAACTTCTTCCTCAAATGCTCTTTGACACCCAAGTTCTTTGGGCAGCCCGGGGCTCTACTAAACTGCTTCTTGGAGCTGCATGCTAACGTTCACGCTCCAAACCAGTGTGCTCCTCAACCTCACTCTCACGGTCAGTCTGCTGCACTGGGGACATCTGATGGGCACGTATCCTTACACACTTAGCCCCGGGGCCACCATTCTGTTTATTTCTGTAATTCCTGAAGACATAACTTTCCTGTGAGCATTCTGGGAAGCCTCACAGCTTCCTTTGAACAAACTCTGTCAAAGAGGCAAGTCAAATATTGTCTGCATGTAAGTGAATTTTAGGGGAGATACCTAAGATTACCTACTCCAGGCTTCTCACCTGCCCTCCAGTCCAGCTTTACAATGCTAACTGCACTCCACAGTCGAGTCGACTGCCTTCTAAACTCAAGTCCAAGCAAAAAGACAAACTACTCTCTAGGGATAGATCTTACCTGTCATTAGTACTGGGAATGTCAGCTACAAAATCATAAAGCAGTAAATTAGAAGGAACGTGAAAGGAAGCAAACATTACCAGATAAGTAAATTCAACATGTATTACCTAAAGCTGGTTTGCTCCTGGGCAGACCCATCTATCTTTGACAGCTAGACAAGTTCTGAGTCTAAAACCTGAAGATCCTTTCAGTTCTTACCTACCAGTCCAAGATTTACCACATGGGACACATGTGATCCCTGCTGCATAAGTCAGCCTTTCAGCCATCTGAAGACAGATACCTAGCCTAACTTTCAGTGACAAGCTGTGAATTTCCTGTTGTATCCCAGCCATGTTCCTAAGTGAGTCAAGATGACTTATTTACCTGCCTCTCACGATGCAGTATTTTAAGAGCATTCTGCCAATGCTGGAGAAAAAAAAAAAACCCATAACTATTGCTTTGATTAAATAATCTCCAGTCTGCTACATAGTTTTTGTCTGTCACACACACACACACACACACCCCTTATGAAAATACACAGTACATGTGAGCAAGCCATCTCTATTTTATTCTATTCTAAGAAAAACATTTTGTTATTATTATTGTGTGTGTGTGTGTTTATATGTATCCATGCTGGTGTGCACACGACACAGTATCTGCA
The DNA here is from genome assembly GCA_030674055.1 of Rhabdomys pumilio. Lineage (NCBI taxonomy): Eukaryota > Metazoa > Chordata > Mammalia > Rodentia > Muridae > Rhabdomys > Rhabdomys pumilio. Next base: position 76,468,017 of record JANHMN010000003.1, on the reverse strand, counting down.
TGGAGATCAGGGGACAACTTTCATGAGTAGGTTGTCTCCTTCTGTTGGGAGCCGACTTTAAGCAAAAAGCGGCTAGAAAGCAGCTATCAGCTTTGCAGCCATCTTGAGCCATATACCCTGACATGAGACTTGGTTTTCAACAGCCTACAACAGCTGAAGCACACTCTGATATCCCACATAGCTTGTTTTGCTGTTTAGTGCCCCCAGCTGCAAGGAGCACGTGGTATCCACGCCTACAAGGCATGCGGTGCACGTGTTGTCTACGTGCTATCTACGCCATATATGCCTGTAAGGCGCACGTGCTGTCCACGCCTGTAAGACTTACGTCATATCCACACCTGCAAGGCATGTGGTATCCACGCGCCTACAAGGCACGTGGCAAAAGCCTATAAATACCCAGGATTTCCTTGTAGTGAGTGTATGTATGTGTGTGTGTGTTGTGTGAGAGTGTGTATGTGGGGTGTAGTAGTAGTAGGTGTAGTGGTGTGTGTATGGTGGAGACAGTAAAGAAGATGTTACTACAGATCCTCTGGCTTGTCTCTGTTCTTCGCGTCTCTTCCCCTTCTTCCCCCCACTCTCTCTCTTGCTAAACCCGGACCTGTGGAACAGAGCGGGCCGCTATAGTTTGGCCCCCAAACGTGGGCAAGAGTGGTCCGTTACAGTTAGCACAGGGCTTTTACAGTTTGGCGCCAAGCGTAGGGCAGCTCAGGGCTTTTACAGTTTGACGCCTGACGTGGGGCTCCAGTAAGCGAGTTTTTTAGTTTGGCGCGCAACGCGAGGCAGCAAGAACGAGAGATCCAGTGAGGGACATTATTGGAAGAAAGGTCGACTGAAAATTCAGAAGGTGATCACAAATCTGCCGCTTCGAGAAAGGTAAGGAAAATGGGACAAGAAATTAGTCAACCTGAATTCAACTCTCTGTTTTGGTTTAAAATGGGACAAGAAATTAGTCAACTTGAATTCAACTCTTTGTTTTGGTTTGGTTGTTTGCTGCTCACATGTGTTAATTTTCTGCTTTTGTTCTTGAATGCTGTCTTTTATGTTCAAAATAAAAAGAAGCATAAGTTAGAATCTAAAATACAACCAAAGGTTGATGACAATTTGTCAGACCAGATTGTGCCGACCTAGAGGAAGAGTTAGTTAAATATTATGATGCTGGAAGTCCCTCTCCCAGTGCACCTCCGCTTCCAGAGGCTCCCGCTGTGGAGACAGTGGTTGTAGATCCCAGAAAGGAGTTAAAGGACAAAATTTCTACCCTTAAAGAACTAATAGAGTTAGAAAAAGAGTATCAGGACTTAAGTAATCAGCTACAAAAATTAAGGACAGGGAAGAGGTCTCAAGAGACCAACTGCGAAAATCCTCCGACTTCTTGAGTTCCTCAACCCGGAGTCCAAACGCAGCCCCTATTCTCTAGCTTTAGTTCAGCTACAGATCAGCCAGAGGAGGGAAAGGCTGAGGCTTTTCCTGTATCAGAGACCAGAGACGCCCAAGGGGTTGCTTGGAGACATCACACAGGGTTTAATTTTCAAATTATTAAAGAATTAAAAAATGCAGTATCTCAATACGGTGCCACTGCTCCCTTTACTCTTGCAATTTTAGAGTCTGTTGCAGAGGATTGGCTGACTCCTAGTGATTGGAATACATTAGTGAGAGCAGTTCTTAGTGGTGGTGACTATCTTATTTGGAAATCAGAGTATCATGAAAATCGTAAAGAGACAGCTAGGAGAAACATTCAGGCAGGCAATGGTTGGTCCTTTGATGCCTTAGTAGGAGAAGGGCAATTTGCTTCTAGTGATAACCAGATGCAATATGACCCAGGTTTATTACCTCAACTTCAAAATGCAGCCATAAAGGCTTGGCGTAAACGCCTGGTAAAGGAAGACCCTGGTGCATCTTTAACAGCAATCAGGCAAGGGCCTAATGAACAGTTTTCTGACTTTGTTCATAGATTAATGACAACAGCAGGGAGGATTTTTGGTAATGAAGAGGCAGGTGTAGATTATGTGAAACAACTTGCATATGAAAATACCAATCCTGCCTGCCATTAGACCCTACAGGAAAAAGACAGACCTAACAGGGTATATCAGACTCTGTTCTGACATAGGTCCCTCCTACCAACAGGGCTTAGTTATGGCTGCTGCAATGCAAGGACAATCTGTAAGAGATTTTTTGACAAATAGAAACAGAAAGGCATGTTTTAAATGTGGCAAGCCTAGACACATTGCAAGAGATTGCAAGGCAGAAAATGAGTTAAGCCAGAGACAGCCCAGAAAACAGCCTGGGCTCTGCCCACGTTGCAAACGTGGAAGGCATTGGGCTAGTGATTGTAGGTCTAAAAGAGACGCACAAGGTAACACCTTTTCCCATAATCAGGGAATCATAAACAGGGGCCAGCTCCAGGTCCCGAACCGACACAAGCCAAACCAGACAGAGTATCGGTCCACAACAGTTTGGCGCCAAGCGTGGGGCAGAACGGACTTCAACATCCTTCTGTGTGGTTTAAGACAGGGTCTCTTTGATGTTTTTCTGCTGTGTACACCACAGCAGCTGGTTCATGGGGGTCTTACTGTCTCCACCCCCACTCCCCCTTAGTAGTGCTGGGACCCCAGATGCTCACAACACACATCTGGCTTTTGCATTTGCCCTAGGGATTGGAATTCGGGTCCTTAGGCTTGTGGGGAAAGGAGTCATATCTACTGAACTATTTTCCTAACCCCCCAACCCCATTCTAAGAAAAAAAATTAACATAGTTTATGAAAGTGATGGGGAGCAGTAGGGTAAGAAAGACTAGGAAACCCGGTAAACAAGTCGTGATGAAGGCTACTGATAAACAGGTGACTGCCACTGCTCAGGCTGCCAATTTGTCTCCTCCAGGGGCCATAGCAACAGTTGGGATCAATACTCATAATTGAAACTGAATGTAATTAATCATGCACTTTTGAGCCATTCAATTTTAATTCTACTAGAACTATATCCTACAACAGAGGCCTAGTGATGGATCACCCAGGAAGGGAAAACACTGTAAGGAAACTTTCCATAGTCACTGGGCTCCCATGACAGCTGTGCAAAAACCTTGGAAGCCTTTTGACACCTTCTGACCCTACCACTGCTGTCACTGGGGAATCAGCACCGGTTTGTGACCCACACTGCTTGCTGTAAATACTTTGTTATTCCTTCACTGGGACAGAAGCATCAGACCAGTTGGTCCTTCCTTTGTTCACGTGACTTCAGACCTGAGTTCTATAGAAGGCACCTCAAGAGAGAAAAGTCTTCAGGAAAACAACAACAACAACAGCAACAACTCAACTAGAAGGGTTCTAGGCATGATTACACTAGTGGGGCTTCAGCCTGTCCTTGTCCTGGTTATTACCAAGAATTCAGCTCCTGTGACAGAGCCGGCCCTGAGAGCACAGCTGTGAGCCTCCCCAGCCCAAATGCAGTGCTCACAGCTCAGTGTACAGCGGAGGCCTTCCACTCAGAGCCACAGCTCCTTTGGCGTAGACTATGTCACGTTAGGCCAACCCATAAATACTCTCTTCAGATTCAAGGGCACTGTCTGATACCGAAGGCTAAAACCTCTCCATGTCAGCTCCATGGAGTACTGTCTTCACAGCATTACAGATTCACATACATCTTCTAATATAACAGCTTAGATCAATCTACAATTCCTAAAGATGGGAGGCAAAGAAAGGCTTGTCTTTCTCAATATAGGAAAAGAAGCAGCTGTTCACAGCAGATTGTATTCTATAATAAACAAAGATGAAATAATGAATTTCCAAATTGGGGATGATGGGTCAGTAAACATTATAGCACCCCAGGTTCACAGGAATTATGCAGAGGTTAAAATAAAAATTATGAATAAGTGGCCCAATAGAAGCATGCTTTAAGAAGAACAGTAAAAATACCAAATTACTTATACCGTAAGGTCACAACTATGCACAGCACTCCAGGGAAAGGAATGACAATAAATAAATGAATAAACAAATAAAACAGAAAATAAAAGGCTGACCTGCAAGGAAAATTTTTCTTTCATCTCATGATTCGCTATTGCAGGTAACACATGTGGAGAACTTCAGACATACACAGACAGACAGACACTGTGGGTTGTTTCTTAAGTCTTATGAACAAGACCACATGAAAGCTTTCTCTTGCCACAGAGCTACCAGAATGTGAAATCAAGCAAATGAGCTAACAGGATGGAGTTGGCAAGCTGCAGACACTGGGCTTGTGGGCTGCTTGCTACTACAAATAAGTTCAGCTACCGAGTCAGAAGAAGCGGCACAGCAGGCCGACCTATCCCTGGAAGCAACTCTGTGCACAGCTTTACATTCATACTGTCGCTGTCAACAGCCTACAGATGCAGAAGGGAAAATGCAACCCAGAGGTGATATGGAACTGGGAGAGTAAGACATACTCAGAGAGAACTAAGGACCTCAATTAATCGGGACAGAGTTAACAGTGTCATTTTGTAGGGCTTTAACAGCAGTGTCCAGGCTCAGAGAGGGAGCACTGAGCAGTTCCTAAAGCCAATCAGGAATGAGCATTAGTTCAGCTGTGTTCCTGGTCAGGCTGCAGCAGCAGATGCTGGCTGGCTAAGCCTGCCATGACTCAGGCTGGCCAGGCCCACTTCAATATCTCATCACTTTGGAAAGACCCAACCCGTTTCCCATTCTACTAGTCTCAATTTCTCATAACATGTCACTGTAAAACCTTAGTACACTAAACAACCAAATTTTACTCTTAATTCACTTACTATTATTAAACTTTGTCTACTTAACTCCTCCTTGTCAAGACAAGAATCATGCTTGGCTTAAAGATTAACACATGCAGTTCAACAAGACCTTGTTGAAAATTATGATACTGGCTAAACATTCAAAGGACTTCAAATGAGGAAAAAAAAAAAAAAAGGCTTTAAAAGCACGGCGATATTCAGGTGTTTCCAGCTAGTTCCAGTGCATATGCCCTAACAATACCAACACTGACTCCTACATGTCAAATTAAGCCAATAGTCACAGTTGTGATTAAAATTCCAGCACTGTCAGACAAGAGTAAGTATCCTTTATACCTGAGGATAATGCCAGAGAGTAACAGGTCTGATGGAAAGACAAAGACAACTGATTGGTCACATGACAAGATAAGCAGCATCTATGATGGCCAAACGAGCCCATTAAATGAAATTTTCATGGGATAATAATAATAGAGCCATAGATACCTTTAGGAAACTGTTTTTAAAAGTAAAAAAGGATATTTTTTTTGGATCTTTTTCCAAGATAAAGTACTTTGGAAATGAATATTTTCCTACAAATTTTCCCATTTTGATCATATATAATTCTATTTATATAAAGAAGGCTATGTTTAAAAAATCTGTATAGGAATAATTAAGATGTAAAATTAAAATGTAAAAAGTAAATGCATTTTTGCTAAATAAAAAGGATCTAAAATCACTGATTCTTAGAAAATTAAAAGTAACAGTCAACAAAGTCTGAAGTCATTTTGGAAGATCTCCAGATATCCAGGCGAGAAGTAAAAAGGTTTTAGGAACAGAGAATGGTTCCCTATTTCTTTTTCCAATTGATGTTGTGGAGTTTGGAAAAAAAAAAAAAAAAGAAAACAAAAAACCAAACAAACAAAAAAGAAAAGCAAAACAAAAAAATATCGACAGCTGATTGTGTCGATGGACTCTGAAGTCTTGGCCATCCAAACCAAGGAGTTCTCCAAATGCTAGGAGAAAAACAGACCTCAGGGGAAAAGTTCCAGGAATGGGACTTCAAAGCAATTCAGGAGAGGAAAGGGCAAACTATCCAGAACAATTCATGGTGGTGGTGATGATACCCAGTTGGTTTTGCAGACTTACATCTATTCTAACCAAACCACACACATAGCTGCACATGCAAGACCTGGCACCATGGGACTTCCATGCCACTCAGACAAAAGAAAGCCATACTTCACTCCAAAGAAAGAAGAGTGCTAACAACTGGACCCAGATGAGCAGCTGGCTCTGGCAAGCCATAGGCTATGTTTGGTAGTCAGGTGAGGCACTCCAGTGTGAAGATAAAAGAACTAGATGACAGCTGGTACCTTGAAGTATTACCACAGAGAGCATGAGTCACCACAGGGCCAGGGGTGTGGTTTCAGGTGGCCAGTTTGCTGGGACTTTCAACCTGGTAGCAGGACAGTTGCCTCTGGCTTCAGTATTATTCTGAAAACTTTACGGGAAATAAAGGACAAAAGTCAGGAATGCAGCTTGGTGGTGTAGGGTTTGTGCAGAAGAAAATGGCAAGGGTCACCTGGAATGCTAAATGTAGGACTGATGGTTTGGGGAGCAAATGTGCTTCTCTTATCCTGAGTGAAGGCACAAGGAGGACCTCCACAGACTGTAGACTTTAAAAGAACATTTCAACCATACAAAGAGAAAAGAAAAAAACAAGTATAAAACCCAACAAGTGACAAGGTAACAGATCCCTAGGACAATGGAAAAGAAAAAGGATCAATTCCAAACGATCCTTGTGAAAGAAAGAGGTGAGAGCCCATATCCACGTTCTATGTAGGTACATATGCACAGTGGGCTGGGGAGAGCGCTGATTGAAACAGTGTGTCCAGCATGCTTGCAACAGGCTGGACCTACCAAAATAAAAGACTAATAGAGCACAGAGGGCCTTCTCATTGCTCCCAAACAAGGAATCTATCCACAGTGTGGACGAGGTGGTGTGACACTCCTGG
>JANHMN010000003.1:76406685-76461287 GCA_030674055.1 Rhabdomys pumilio | reverse complement strand
AATCTATCCACAACGTGGACGAGGTGGTGTGACACTCCTGGTAACAGCAAGAAAGCACTGTTCTCTACACTTGATGACCCAGAGAGAAGGGTGAGAAAAGACCTTGGTTCTCAGACAATGGTGAGTTGGTAACCAGGGCATCACGGACACAAAGGCCTGCAACCTCACCAGAACACTTGGTTCATGATAGCTGACTTAGAAAAACAAAACAAAAAACCAGAAAAGGACTCCATGAAATAAATTTAAATTTTTTGACCATCTTCTCCTTTGCAAAAACTATATTGCTTATTATATAACACGTAACAAGAAAATTAATTATATAAACTCAGATTATTGATACATAAATACAGGAAATCATGAGACTACCTAGTTTTTTGCAGACTATAGGCTCTCTAGGATTTGAAGGAATCAATGTCTCTTGATTTCAGCTCCATCTCAGTCTCTTTAAGGAGGCTTTCAAGGGAAATGCAGACTAAGGTCTGGGAATGGACTAGTTAGGTGGCAGGATATATGAGGTGCTACATTCAGAAAGAGTGGAGGTCACTGTGTGGAGCCCATACTTGGAGATTTCCATCACAGGGCACACTATTGCTCAGGACTCTCTAACAAATCTACCTAACTAGCTTAGTCATGCTGTTTTGAAATTCTGCTACAGATAGTCAGCTTGTCCTTAAAAGCCTTTATTATGATATAAGCTTAAATTTCTCTTGAGAAAAAAGAAGAGGAAGAGGAGGAAGAAGAAAAGGAGGGTAGGAGGGAAGGAGGCAGGAAAGGAAAGAAAAAGAAAGAAAGAAAAAGAGAGAAAGAAAGAAAAGAAAGAAAGGTAATTAATTAATCTCAGATTCTTCTTTTAGAAACTAATCAGTGAAGGGAACTTACTTACAACATAATTGACTGTGTATTGACTCAAAGGACCTCATGGCCAGAGCAACGACAATAAATTCTATGGTTAACTTTCATCCTTTATATTCTCTTCATCACCACTACAGTTCCAAGATTCCTCCAGAAAAAGATATCTACTCTGTCAGGACACTTTGAGGAATGGTGTTTGTGTTCTAACCTCCTGCAAAGATTTATTTTCCTTGTTCCCTTCCCCATTTAATAGAGGAGAACAAGCCTCAGTGAAACAGTACAGAACAAACAACAAATGGCCACCTTGAACCTGACTCCATGTGCCCGGAGGTTCCCAGCAGCCACCTTGAACCTGACTCCATGTGCCCAGAGGTCCCCAGCAGTGCTTCTTTTACAGAGAGGAAAACCAGACAGTGATCTGATGTAACAGCTGGCAGCTAAAAGGTCTAGAAAGTCCAAATGATTCTTCAGAACTGACAATTTACAGTGTTCCCTTTGTGCTATGAGGACATGGTGGCTCTTCTTACCACCCTTAGGGTGGCCAGTTATCAGACTGAAATGCTGATTCACCTGGGACAAAGGTGCTGCCAAATTGGGGTTATATCCTGACAGGCTAGACCTTTCAACATAAAACTGCTAAGAAGGAAAAGTATGGAGAATATTTCATTCATAACAGCTTTAAAAAGAAGTCCAGGAATGAATTTAACCAAGAAAGTGAAAGACTTCTGTAAAAAAAAATTAAGATGCTGATAAAAGAAAGTCAAGGAGACAACCAGATGGTGGAAAGCCCTTGCATGCTCCTGGGCTAGCAAAATAATTCTGCAAAGATGGTATTTAACCAAAGTAGTCTGCAGATTTAATGCAACACCCATCAAGATTCCAATGATGTTCTTACAGAACCACACAAAACAATCGTGAAATGTGTATGGAAATACAAAAGACCACAGATAGCCAAAGTGACCCATCTGTGAACACATCTGGGGCCACCACATTACACAGTATCTAATTATACTACAGAGCCATGGTGGCAAAGACAGATGACAGCAGACAGAGAATCACACATGTAGACCAAAGGAATATAAAACAAGCCTTAGAGATATACAACACAGCTGAGGACATCTAAATTTTGATAAAGAGACTAAAATCATGAACTGGTAAAAAGACAGCTTACTCAATAAATGATACTGGCAAAATGGGATATCCAACTGTAGAAGAATGAAACTAGATCTGTATCTCCCACTCTATACACACACATAAATCAATGCAAACTTAATCAAAGATCTTAGCTTAAAGAATAAAAAGGATACATTTGCTGCAAAAGAAAAGACCTTTAGTAGCCATGTATTTTCCATCTCTAGATTTTAAGATACAAGTCTCTGGCTTTCAAAAAACTCTTAATTCGTTAGTAAATTAGGTGATCTAGCTTCAACAAAATACTAAATGTGTTTAAGATACAGAGAATCTTTTCACTCAGGAAATCTCTCTGTCTTCATCCTTCTTTCCTTACCGAGGACATCACTGGTGGCCATGATGTCACATGTGTACATAGCTGCCATCAGGCGTTGAGGCTTCACCTGTAGAGCGTAGCGGCATGCTTCTTTCATGGTGGCAATTAGCTGCCCGGAGAAGGGTCCATAGCAGTCAATGACTGGAGAGTCTCCTTTCTGGGAAGTCTCTTCAAAGGGCTCTGGGCAGTCATCTTGTTGCTCTTGGTTTTCATCTCCAATGTGACAGGTTCTGCCTTCCCCCTGTCCCTCTCCTGCCAGATCACAGTGACCCCGGCTCTGTTTATCACTTGCTCCTTGTTCTGCACATTGATTTAGCTCCCACTTTTCTAGAACAAAACAGACCCCCATGAGGGGCTCCTCACACATGGGGCCAGAGAGGGTCGCTAGCTGGAAGCCACTCACAATGCTATTGCCAAAGTCTCGGAATCTGCTGGCTTCTTTTGATTCTCTGCCAGCTGGGCCAGACCATACCGAGTTCTGGAAATCTTCACTTCTACTGACTAGGATGTTGGGCCCACATTTTCTTGGGCCAAATGACCAGATTTGGTCAACAGTGTTCCTCCATTTCCTCCCTGTTAGGTGTTTCTCTAGTTTTCCTTTGAACTCCCAGATTTTCTCTTGGGTCTTCTGATGAATGGCCTGGGTATTTCTACCCTCATTCAAGGAGGATGTCAAAAGCTCCATGGAACGAATCAAGTCGCTGTTTTCTTCCAGAATCCTAGTGACTTCCTCTGGAAGCGGTATAGCACGGACGCTGAGTGTGGCCAGTTTATTGGGTGTTGGTATGGTGATAAGCCCATCAGAGTCCACATGGATCCCATCTGGGATTTTGCTTTGCTCTTCTTTTGTTTGGTGGATGACAGCAACTTTTTGCTGCCTGCCTATTTCTTCATTGACCATGTCAACTTTGGGAGGTTTTGTGATTGTTTCTCTGAATGGGATAATGGGTTCAGATACACTGATGTGAATCTTTGCAAACCTATGAGAGCAAGAAATAGCAGATGGTTAGAATCTTAGCCTTGCATCACAATAGAGATAATATAAAAACACAGAAACATCAAAATCATTTTCTATGAGGCCTGTCATTTATATTCTGTCTCAATTCACAGTGCTTTCATTTTAGACTGAGAAACAACCTCTGATGGGAATGAACCTTGGGGAGCTCTAGGCTTGGGCTGGGATGTTGCTACTTTGCTCATTCCAACAACTAAACCATCTATTTAAGTGAGATTGTTTTGAGTGGAAAACAAATACTGTAATAGGATCTGACACATGACTCCTTTAAAATCAAATTTGTCAGACTCGAGTCTGGAGAAGAACCCAGTGATTATCCCTCTAAAGAGACAGTCAGAGACTTAGGCCAGTCAGAGCTGAATGCATTCTGTATTGACAAAGAGGCTCACGGGAAGCCAGAATGACCCAGGATGATATAGACTAGCATGTCACCATGAGCCTTCTGTAGTGACAGGAAGCTCTCTATCTTCTCTGTGATGATTGAACACCAGAAACGTGGTTAGTATAACAGAAGAAAAATAATTTTATTTAAATGTATATATCCACAAGATGGCTGAATATTGGAAATGTGACTACTGTTTGTTTCTGACCAATATTATTTATACAGCTTCATATGGTCCCACACCTTCACACAGTGTCTACAGTACCATACAGCACAGGGGACCTTCGCAGTGTCTACAGTACCGTACAGCACAGGGCACCTTCACAGTGTCTACAGTGCCGTACAGCACAGGGCACCTTCACAGTGTCTACAGTGCCGTACAGCACAGGGCACCTTCACAGTGTCTACAGTGCCGTACAGCACAGGGCACCTTCACACAGTGTCTACAGTACCGTATAGCACAGGGCACCTTCACAGTGTCTACAGTGCCGTACAGCACAGGGCACCTTCACAGTGTCTACAGTGCCGTACAGCACAGGGCACCTTCACAGTGTCTACAGTGCCGTACAGCACAGGGCACCTTCACACAGTGTCTACAGTACCGTACAGCACAGGGCACCTTCACACAGTGTCTACAGTACCGTACAGCACAGGGCACCTTCGCAGTGTCTACAGTACCGTATAGCACAGGGCTTGAGCCCTAATCTGTCACAAATTCAGAAAGTTGCCCTTCCACACGATATTGGATTTAGTTTCTTTCTTGTCAGCTGTAAGCTCACACATCTTTGTGTGTGCGCACTCGTGCATGTACAAGTACATTATACTGATTTTTGGAATCTCAAAATGGTATCTTCCATGGGAAATTTATTCCCTAAGAACACTGAGTGCTGACAACTCATCCTAGGTTTCTTTTTGTTTTTAACATTTTATAGATATGGGCCAAGTACTTTATTTTATACCTTTTGGTAAATTTGAAAACTCAATAGTTTTTTGTTTTTTGAATGAAAATGGTATCTAAATGGATTTTAGCATACAGAATCTGAAACAGATAATCTGCAGAAAAAAAAAAAAAGCATGATAGCAGGTTATTCCCACCGAGAGCTGTGGTTCTACCAGTAAGGTTTCTTCTTTCAAGGATTAGCTTACTTCAAGTCTGTATGTCTCTACAGGATGTACACAACGACCAGACACTGTACCAATCAGAAATGACTTTGATACTCAAACCTGAGAGTATATACAAATGAAGCTGCTGTTCATTCTCACCAAATAATTCAGATGGAAAAGAGATAACATAATAGCGAACAGCAGTAAGAAGCTACACGTGTGTACGTTTGGCTTTGTGGTGGTCACTTACTACACTGAGTGCTTTACAAATGTGTTATTTCCTTAACAGACACTAATATAATCCTCACTGTGTAGAGGAGAAAACCAGGTAAGCATACATATTGTCTAAGAGGCTGGGGCGTGGAGGATCTAGGATCTAAATCTTGTTCTGGCTTAAGTGGTCGCCCTCCTCACCATGACACTGCAGTGAAAAGTTTTGTTAAACAAAAAAATTCACAATGCTAAATGATTTTGATCATGGGTCATGTAAATTTAATTTGTATGAAATCTGTCAATATAATTAAAATCACATAAAAATCAAATAAAACAATACATGCTAAAAATGTCAAGTGACCCATATAATCCTTATTTAAAATGACAAACCGGCATTCAATGCTTATTCTTTGTTTAAAAGAAAAGTATTTAGATTGAATAAAAATTGCCACTAATGGCTCCTAATAGCTGATCCAGTCTTTCCTAAGTGTGTGACTCTTTCCACTTTGCTACTGTATCAATGCTAGCAAGCCATTCTTGCTGTTAGTGGCTCAGGTGGGAGGCGGGACATGTGGGTGTGAGCATCTCATCCCATCACAGTCAGCACCTGGCTGGGCACAAGCTTGACTCCTTCTTCATCCACTGTTAGAAGCTACTGAAATAGAACTACTGAAAACCCAAACCATTCTTTGTTTCATGTCGTTAGAAATAAAAAAACAGATTCACGAGAGCTCCTTGACTACTTATAAAAAGCATTTACTGGGATTTACGATTTCACGTGGCCACATAACAATTAGCCTGCACTTTGGCAAACAACCAACCAACAGAACACTCCAGGCTCATGATAGAATTCCTTGTTTTGAGAATTCTTGGCTTTTTAAAGTGACTTATTTTTGCCTAAACATGTTAGATAAGGACACAGATCAGGTGTATACCTTGTAGCAGAGAAAATTTCAAATGGTCTAAGATTTAAATTTGTCAGTTAATTGTTGGAGGGTGGGTAAGAAGAGAATGAAATTACCAAAAGAGAAAGAAAAACAAAACAAAACAGAAACAAACTGAGACTTCCAGCCTTATCTCAGATAAGTCTCTAAGGCTGTGCTGGAAATTAATCTAAATGTGTCTTTGTTTGATTACACTGTTAAAAATTTTTTTAATTTGCAAGTTTAAAAAAAGGTTTATTTTTAATTTATGTGTATGTATGTGTACTGTATGGGCTTATGTGCATCATGGGTATGAAGGTGATCACAGAGACCAGAGGGCACAGGATTCCTGGAGCTGTGGGCTGCCTAAGGTGGATGCTAGGACTGGAATCTGGGTCCTCTGCAAGAGCAGTAACTGTTGAGCCATCTCTCCAGTTTACAGCTGAATTCTTTTCTTTTTTTTTTTTTTTGAGACAGGGTTTCTCTGTATAGCTCTGGCTGTCCTGGAACTCACTCTGTAGATCAGGCTGGCCTTGAACTCAGAAATCCGCCTGCCTCTGCCTCCCAAGTGCTGGGATTAAAGGTGTGTGCCACCACCGCCCCAAAATTTATTTATTAATTATGTATGAGTACACATTATTGTCTTCAGACACACCAGAAGATGACATCAGATCCCATTACAGATGGTTGTGAGCCATCATGTGGTTGCTGGGAATTGAACTCAGGACCTTGGGAAGAGTAACACAGTGCTCTTAACCACTGAGCCATCTTTCTAGCCCTGAATTCTTTAAACAGTAAAGTACGTTGAGTAATAGCTCAGTGGGTAGCCGGGTGGTGGCGGCACAGGAGGCAGAGGCAGGAGGATTTCTGAGTTCGAGGCCAGCCTGGTATACAGAGTGAGTTCCAAGGACAGCCAGGACTACACAGAGAAACCCTGTCTCAAAAAACAAAACAAAACAAAACAAAACAAAACAAAACAAAACAAAACAGCTTAGTGGGTAGAGTGTTTGCAGTGCAAGCATAAGGACCCAAGTTAGATTCCCCAGAGCCCAAGTGAAAAAAGCCAGTGTGTTGATTTATGCCGGCAGTCTCAGTGTTGAGGGGAAGAGACAGCTGGGCTCCTGGGGTTTGCTGGATAGTAAGCCTAGTTTAATTGGGTTGCTCAGTATCTGAGGAATGATACCCAAGGCCTCCAAACACACCTACATGCATAGTACATGCATCTCCCAACCCAAATATGCAAATAAACCAATAAAATGGAAGTATGAATACTAAAATAAACAAATAAATAGGAAACTCACAGGAGTGGGAAAATAGTCTTAAAATTATAGAGACTATTTCCTTAGGTACTTTAAAGAAGCCAACGACAAAGCTATTGAAACTGAGAAAATACATCCATACCATTATATTGTTACCTTTTATTATACAGTAACAAAAAAAGCTACGAACTACTTTGAATGTCTGAGGTTCCAAGACGTCTGCTATAGAAATTGCTCACACAATTAAAGCCATTCCATGCTGTGGAGGGAAGTGTGCAGCTGCCAAATCTATGAGGCACCAGGAAGAGAGGTGTGACCTTCCCCCAGCCTTGAGCAGGCCTGAGAGACCATGTTTACCACAACAGACCAAGTGATAGGATCTAGGTGGAGTCACCCACCTAGGCGGCATGGAACTTAGAAGAAAAACTGCCCCTGGGCTTGCCTTGAGATATCCAAGATTATCAGATTATCCCACTCATTTCGGCTTAAACCAGAAAGGGTTTGGGTTGGGCCTTTCCCTTTAAACTGAGAGCTGATCATTAAAACTTTGAGCCTTGATCAGAGAACTTTGTCTTGGTTTCATCTCTTCTCGCCCTTCGTCCCCCTTTTGTTCCCAGCCCCACTTTCAGGTGAACCCAGGTGTTTTGTGGCGGCAGGCAGCTACACAGAGGCTTTGTAAATCACAGCAATGCAGAGCCTGCTGTTACTTCTAAATAGATAGATGATAGACAGACAGACAGACAGACAGACAGACAGACAGACAGACAGACAGACAGACAAAGAGGCAGAAAAGTGCAGTAGGCTTCTATACAGCTGCAGCGCTGCTTCATGTGGGCTCTTGCTCCATCTGCTCTGTATCTAAGATCTCCATGCTGAGAACTCTGACAGCTCCTCTGGCTTAGAGACAACAGCTGACACTTCATCTCTCCCTCTTTTATACAAACCATGGATGGGTGAAAAAGTTGAAATAAGAGCCATGTCCTATGACAACTAAAAAGTCTTAGAAGGTCTTAAGACATTCTTAATATAACCATGAGATGTAGCAGTCACAAAGACTAGTACATGAAGAATCAACTGATCTGTAATCATTTAGGTCAAAGTGAACACCCATGTAAACCACTGCCCAGGCTAAAAACAGTTCCTCTAGCCATAAGAAGGCACCTCACCATCTCTTCCAAATCCCTCATAGACAACCATAACTTTCTATTATAATCTGCCCCCTTTTCTGTTTTGCCTATTTAAATGCAAACACCTAAACTATGCAGTTTAATTTTGTGCATACAAGTATACGTGTGTGTGGATGTGTGCATGTGGACACTAAAGATTAACAATGTTGTCTTCCTCAATCAGTCTCTACCTTAATTAGTGACAACCTACTTATGGTGGTGGATTCCTATAGCTCCAGATACTTGGGAGGCTGAGGCAGAACAATCATTGGAGCCCGAGAGTTTCAGGCCATCCCAGGCCATGTGGTGAGAACCTACACTAGAACAAGAATGTCATCGAGAGCACTCATCCTTGGCAGACATTTGCCTAGCGTTTTTTTACACATACAGAGAGTTAGATATGGAAGATTTGCCAAGCTGAGGGAAGTGGCTGTTTTCTTAGGACACAATACAAACCAGATCCCAATAGTGTACCAATTCCTACTCCCATTGGCTGTGTGGCAAGTGGATCACCCTGCCAGTCCTCCATCACTTGAGAATGTCTTGGGGGTACACAGAGGTATCTCACCTGTGTGTGCACACATGAGCAGGCCAGGGTACAACTTTGGTTGTTGTGCCTCAGAAGCCACCTTCCTTGTTTTTGAGGCTGTGTCTCTCACTTGCCTGGTATCCACCAACTAGATTAGGCTACCTGATCAGCAAGCCCCAGAGATCAGCCTGTTGCCACCATCCCAACAGTTTTGGCTCTCTAATATAGGTCAAGAATTAAATTCAGGTCTTCAGGTTTACAAGGCAAGCGCTTCACCAACTATGATCCCAGTCTCTTACATTGGCTTTAATTTGCATTTTGTCAAGTGCTAACTGGTCAGTACATTTTCGAATACCCCTTTGCCTTTAGATTCCTGTTGTGATGTGCCTGTTAGTGTTGGTCACACTTCCTTTTGGTTGTCAGATATTTTAAGGCATTGTTGTGACATGAGGACATAAGCCTCACATACAAAGGTTAGAGCACACTGCTGCTTTATTTCTCACTCTATCGGCTTTGTTGAGGATAAGCTAAATCTTCAGTCATTTGTGTCTTTAAAATCCAATTTCCTTGCCCACTTCTACACATTCCCTTACTTAACAGTATCTTCTAGACTGTAGACAAGTTTCAGTCTGTACACTTTAACCAACAACCTAACTCACACACTCTTCCAAGTAGGTTCTGAAATAAGACCCCCATCCCCAGATATGAAACTGGGTCACACTGTTTACTGGAGAATCTGTGCTTTCCTCATTGCTCGGTCCTGCAAGCCGTGTTGAGTTTCTATTCTCCTCCATCACTTCTGTGGTCAACATCACAGTATTACTGTGCTCAAACGAAAGGCTGATTCCCAATCTTGTAGCACAGTGACAACACCCAGCTGGGAGTTCTTTGGTTATTATTGGCCCTTTTGTGAAAAGTTGCACACACATTTTCTTTTTTCTTTTCTTTCTTCCTTTTTTTCTTTTTTCTTTTTTCTTTTTTTTTTTTTTTTGTTTTTCGAGACAGGGTTTCTCTGTGTTGCCCTGCCTGACTGTCCTGGAACTCACTCTGTAGACCAGGCTGGCCTCGAACTCAGAAATCCACCTGCCTCTGCCTCCCAAGTGCTGGGATTAAAGGCGTGCGCCACCACTGCCCGGCTGCACACAAATTTTCAAATCAGCTTGAAAAGCCTTATACACATGGGGGTGGGGGAATACATTGGACACATCCTTCAAGGACACACCCCTGGTGACATATCCCTCACCTAACAGGCTATTCAGTATAGTTCCTTCTCATGACGCCTCCTAAATAAGCCCTCACTTATCACAGGGCACTGGGCACTGCACAGCTTTGCCAACACCGCTTGGTTCTGTTTTCTGGCGTTCAGAAGCAGCACTTGTCACTGCCTGACTAAGCCAACAGACCTGCCCACCACCCCCTGCTGCACTCGGCCTCGCTGACCTCTCTGCTGGCCACCTTGATCTCTCCTTTCTTCCGAGAGCCAGGTAACCTCGGAGCTCTGACAGGAAACACTGGGCCTGATGTTTTTCCTCTATCACAAGAGGCTACATGAAGGGAATTATTTTGTCTGTCTTGAGGGAGCGGGCGGTAGGCAGTACTTGCAGAAATGATAATATTTAGCCAAACAGTTAAGGATCACTTCAGAATTTAAATGAGATTGTCAGGCACTATCTTCCCCCACACTCTATCTTCCTGAAGAGGCTGAGGCAAGAGGATTGTGATTTCAAGGTCAACCTGTGTTCTATACAGGGAAACTCTAGTTTTTTTTTTTTGTTTTTTGTTTTTTTTTAAAAAGGAGAGACCTTTTGTGATATTTTAATAAAGCATATATACTTTAAAAAAAGATTTGTTACATTTCTCACTGCTTTCATTCAATGTAACTATAAATTATGTTTGGTTTCTAGATATTAAAATTTTCTAGGAATATTTACATGGAGTAGTTTCCAAAATAAAAATATATTTATATTTATTGAAACTACTTAATACCATGCTAATGGTACATTTCTAGAAAGCTAATTTCTTTTATTATACATATTTGGAATTTTCTCTCCAGAGGTGAGAATCATGAGGTAAAAACTCTTAAGCAACAATACCAATATAGAGCTATTAAAACAAGTTTTGAGTTTAAGGAGAAAATATTTTTCAAAATAATTTAAATGATCAAAGGCAGATTTTTAAGGACCTGAGAATGTGAGATTATTTCATGTGAATTTTTACCTTGTTAGCAGGAGAGTGAAATGGGGGGAAATAACCTAATTCACAAACAGAACAAATACCATTTCTAAAGCTTTGTAAGAAACCTGGGGTCTGGGGTCCTACCAGCCTGAATGCACCCGATCTACTGTCATCTCAGAAGCTAAGCAGGTAGCCCTGGCTAGTACTTGGATTGGGGGAACCTTCTGGAACTGTCTTATTTGTATCTCATGATTTACCCAAACAGGACTTGAGAAAATGGTGACAAGAGATGGAAATCTATTTTAGAGTTTTGTGTGGATCACGGCTATACAAGCAGGGAAGTGGAAATAGCCATAGTAGCGTTCTCAGTGAGGAAGACAAGGCAGACTCTCCATCTAGAAGGAGACCCTGCCTCATCCTACAAGGACACCACTGCACACTGCTGCATAGTCCAGTGCACACTGCTGCATAGTCCAGTGCACGCCTGCCGTGATCCAGCCTAAGGGGTCACTGTTCAGGAGAGGTGACAAACACAGGAACCACATGCTGTATTGAGCAGAATTTGATTAGAACAACCACTTATTATCTAGGTTATCATTATTACCTTCCCAGAAAATTTAAAAAGAAAAGAAAATGGGCTATTACAAGAAAATTCTCATTGTTTTCATTAGTAAACGTATGTATGTATGTATATATATATATATTATAACAAATACCTTTTGTCTTCTAGATTGTGATGCTGTAAGGTTTACAAAACTGTGAGCAGGTGCTTTCAACACTATTGGTAGTTACAGTAGTCAAGGCACTTGCTGTTTGAGTTAGCAGTAACAGCTGCAGAAGCCTGTCATGACCAAATGAGCAGAGCTCGGCAGACAGCTGAACTTCTGTAAACACCTACAGGACTCAGTGGGTTCATGGACCTGAGTGCTCATAACTGTTAGTTCCACATATATCCTGTGACTCTTCACTTTTCTATACTTTTCTTATTTTTGCAAGAAATATACATAATCAACAGAACAAAGAAGAAAAACGTTATTTATAAGGTGATCTGGTATGATCTGGTGTGCTCAGACATGATGATTTACATATGACCTTCACAGAGAAGTTTCCAGAAGGTTTACATTGTCCTAATCACAGCCTGTATTTACACGTTTTTTGTTGCTTTGATATGTGCTGTGTGGATGCTTAAAATCGACATATAGATTTTAAAATGTTTTATGACTTAAGCTAAAACACAAAATTATTCAAATGTATGAAATTCATGTCAGTTTCCAGTTATTAAACTTTAAATTTATGTCTCAATAGCAGTTTTATGTCTGAATCAAGGGCACTGCATTCCTCTTCCAAAATAAACCATAGTCTTAGTTGACTTGTTTGGGAAACATTAAAACATCTCACTGATTTTAGAATTATCATTTCTCCATCTCTAGCATTTTAATCTGACCTTTCTCTTAAGTCATCCAAACATCGCTGAAGGTGGACCTCCCCGGCTGTGACCAAAACATGCTCTCCTGTTTCTTGAATTAAAATCTGGACACAGGGATCAGCTTGGTTTAGCAGTTTCATTCCTTTCACAAGCTGAGGCATTTCACCTAGATGACAAAATGAAACAAAATAACAATAGCAGAAGAACCAGTATGACCTAGAGACAACAGCATGGCTCTGCTGGGGCCATTACAATAAATTAGGCTCCCAGTGGTGTGAAGAACCCACCTCTTATAGCTGACTTGTACAACCAGCTAGGATGGAGCCCACAGAGGCTTATCATTAAAATGCCAAGGCTGATTTACATGACTTACATCTCTTCATCAAATTCTTAGTAGATAAAAGCTATCACCACCATCCCTGTGAAATATATATATAGTATGTATATATACTATACATAATAGATCTAGAAATACAGCAATACTTCTTTAAATAGTACATAAAATTAGCAGACATACAAATCATTTATAATATCTGAAAAACTACTAGAATTTATATTAAAATAACAATTTATAAGACAGGCTTGGTGACATAGACTTGCAATTCTAGCTACTCAGGGGCCTAAGGCAGGAAAATCTTGACTTCAAGGTTTGCTTGGGATACAGAACAAATTCCAGGCCAACATGAACAATTTAATGAAATTCTGTCTCAAGATAAAAGGAGTGACAGGGTTGGTTAGAGGTGTATTTTGATAGGACAGTGCCTGCCTGCTGCGCACAAGGCCCTGAGTTGGACTCCCAGTACTGCAAGAAACAAAATAAAGCAAGACAAACCTATTTGTGAAAGCACTTGAGAGAAGCATGGGGCTCAGGACCCACAGTAGCTAGCTACTGCACCCTCTGCCCTCCCTTCTGTGCAGGAGCCTGGTATATAACCACTTCAACCCAAAAGCACATGGAAGGGGAGGGTAGAGATGGGACTGAGGTCTGCATTTGGGATTTGCTTTTTCTCTCCTACATGCTCAGCTGCCACTGTGGCCTCCAGCCAGGCCATGGCAAGTCTGACGCAGTGTGAAGATCGGGAGGGCGTTCCTATTCAGCACTGCTTTGACTCAACATTTTGCTTCACAGGTCTCCAGTGCTTAATTTCAACATGCGAAGGCACAGGAGCTTTCTGCAAGGCGGAAACAGGAGGACACTATAAGAACTTCAACGCTCTTTTATTTTTGATCAAAAGTTCTAAAAATAACTAACACTATTTATAGTGTTAAAATGCCAGACAAGCATTTTAGAAGTGGACATCATAGAAGGAATGTATGTTCTCAATGTGTAGGTGAGGAAACAGCTGGAGAGAGTGAAAAAAATTTGTGTCCAGAGTCAACAGCAACTATGTGGCAGAACCTGTTTCTGAAGCTGCTTGGCCAGGCTTTGTTCTCAGACACCACAGCCCCACAGACCAGATGGCCGCAAGCCACACTGTAGTACAGGGAATCCCAAGGGAAGGGGGGAGGGGATACGGTGATTTCACCCTCCTGGAGCCCTTTCAGCATATCACGGCTTCCCCTTGCTCACATAGGTAGATTTGATCTTCACTGTTGGCTTGACTGTCAGAGAATTTGAAACCTAACTTCAAAGATTGCTACACAGACATGCTAAGACTCAATACAGGAAGACAGCAGTAACAGGAAGACAAAGCTCATTATTAGTTCTCCATCAGCTGGATGACAAAGCCCAACCTGTATACATTTGTCTCCATTCCTGCATACATAAGTCTATCTCTGAGCTAAAGGAGACAGTTTAAGAGTAAGGAAAGAAGAAAGAAAGTTTTAGAATGAAATTTGAGAATTGGAGTCAACACTGAAATCAAGGATTTGAAAATGTTTCTGGTAGCCATTGTGTGGCCAACATCAACACAAATACTCAATGCATTAACCTTTTAAAATTTAGAGGGTAATTTTCTTCCCTTATTTTAAAAATCTTACAAATGGACAGTTCGCTCACAGTACAGACACTGACACTAGGAGTGTAAGGGAAAGTGACATCAAGAAAAGCAGACATTTATTTTCTGCATTTCATCCAGAACTTGGTGTAACTGATCAATGTTTGAAAATGAACACAATGATTCAGGACAAGCTGCCAGCTAGGCATTTCCCCCCTGAGACTCACAACACTGACAATACCATTAAAATCAAGTGTTACAATAATGGGGTCTCGGCGACACCTCTGGACAGTAACAGCACGACGTGCCGAGTTAAGGGTGGAAATAATGAAGCATTGTTTAACACTGAGCTTTGCAGGCGACCTCATCATCCTGGTCTCCTAACATTCAATGCCCTAATAATAGCAGCAGTGACATTTGACAACACAATATTGTGTAAGTGGTGATGTGTGACTGCCAAAGCTACTTCTGGGCTGGTCAGTCGCTTTTGTCTGATGCAGAACACTAAGTGAAGCGGCCTTTGGAAGAACAGAGGACTGAACTCAAACCGATATACTCAGTTCATGTGAGTGACTCTTGGAAGCACAGTTACCCTGCATGTGCCTGCAACCAGAGTATGTGTAAAAGCCACTGGTTGGTGACTCTAAGCCTTACTGTCTCCAAATTCCAAATTCCTGACCAAAGGAAGAATAAGAGATGCTTTAGACTATTACATTTTGCAGTGTCTTGCCATGACACACTATTACATGACTAATACAGCTACAAAACACAATTACAAACAGAATATATCTGTACCCAAAACTTCACAGAAGCATAGTTATTTTATTTCTCAATTTCTAAGTAATTTATATTTTTGGTGTTTCATCATATATACAAAACAACAACAGAAAAACTAATGTACCTGAAAGCACTATTTTCGCTAATGAGTATTTCTTTTTTCTTTTTTTTTTTTTTGGTTTTTTGAGACAGGGTTTCTCTGTGTAGCCCTGGCTGTCCTGGAACCCACTGGGTAGACCAGGCTGGCCTCGAACTCAGAAATCCTCCTGCCTCTGCCTCCCAAGTGCTGGGATTAAAGGTGTGCGCCACCACCGCCCGGCAAGAGTATTTCTTATTTTTCCTCAAAGGAAAGATTTAGGATTGTCTCTGAGGTAGAACTCTGAAACCTGAATGTAGCACTTATTAACTGTATGACCTCAGACAAATTGGCTTCTTCTATTTTAAAATTATGTACACATGCGTGTATTTGTGCACATGAGTGAAAAGTGCCTCCAGAGCCAGAAGAGGCCTCTGTATCCCAGATGTGGAGCAGCGATGGCTGTGAGTCACTGGACAGGTGCTGGGAAACCCATGTGTCCTCCACAAGCACAGAGTATAATCTTAACCGACAGCCCACCTCTCCCGTACCAGTTTCTTTTGCTTACTTTTCTAACTTTTCTAGTGCTGGGAATCAAACAAATTAGGCTTTGTACCTAGTTAACTCCGTTATGCCTCAGTCACACATACATGAAGATGAGATTAAAACTGCATTCAAGTGGCTGCCAAGGGGACTGGATGAGAAATTCAGTGCCAAATCTGTGGTGTACTGTTGGGATGCGCACAGGATTAACTGATGAGAGCAGTCATGGTTTGGGGGCATTTGTGGTTGCCTGTTGAGTTCTGAACAGTCTTGAGTGTCAGGAGCAGAGGCTGGCCAGTGGGACCTTTGGACCCCACCTCAGGAAATCCCAGAAGAAAAGTATGAAAGCAAATGGGTGTGGCTCTCCATGGCAGAGGAACTGGCAAGGTTCTGGATGAATCCAGTTCATCAGGCTACTTATTAAGTCTTCATGAAAAAGATAAAAGGTCTCAAAGCTAAGAGCTGTGTGCAGGGATAGCAACAGGTCCACCCGTGGCTTAGCAGGCAGTGTTCCTGGGAGTCTTGCTATGAGAGAGTGGAACTTTTTCAGAGTTATCAGACATGGGACCTATGGATGGATGAGTCCCCAAGGGAGGACAAGTATAAGTCAGAGAGCCATGCACAAACACTACATGTACTTTGAGGACTCAAAGACATGGGTGCAGCATGAAGAAGTTTCTCAGACACTCTGAATATAAAATTAGAAACGGGACAGAGTAAAACACTTAGAAACTGAAACATACAAATGGATACTTCAGTAATGCAATCCATGAACAAGGTGTCTCCAGCAAGAACAACATACTTTATGGAAAAACAGCAATACTTCTTTAAAAATTATAATGAAAATTGTGTTCTTTTTCAAATACTTCAATTTAGATAAAAGCTCAGAAAAAAATTAATCAATGGCATATGAGGAAATGCACTTTGGCCTCCAGGTAGATAACTAAATAATTCTCTGTTTAGCTACCTTATTTTTGAATGAAAAAAATTAATATCATTTAGAGCATTCCATGAACAAGAAAGAAGCCAGGTACTGGGTAGGATCTTTCATGTCAAGGAGCGTATGAGGCAGCTCACAGCACCTGTAACTCTAACTCCAGGAGATGATGCTGTCTTTTGGCCTCTGCAGGCACCCCACATGCATTCATGCACACAAATGGAGACATACTTACACACAAATAAAAAAAAATATAAAAAATAGAAATTAGTAAATATTTGAGAATTTAAGCTCTAATATTTTAATAAAAAACTTCTAAAAGGCTGGTTGGGATACTACTTTGCACTATATCATTCAAGCTAAATCAAAGATCAGCAGAGCCAGCTTCTGGATAGTTTCCCAAGATTGTTCTAGGGACCCAGGGACCATGAGCACTTAAGTCTAAGCACTAAAAGAAAAAAAAAAAGTTCAGGTCTCAGATCTAGGGAGAGGAAGGATATACAGGTACAAAAAATAATAGCACAGACCTAGCATTTTAATGAGACCATGAAATTCGTCAGTAGAAAACTGCCTTTCAACACCTGCTTTATGATCCCTCAAGGAAAGGTCTGTAGAATCTTCACTGACCATTACGAGGTACCAGGAACAGCTAGGTTCCAGGGGGACAAATATATACATTAACAAGTAAAGCAAGCTGGGTATGGTGGTCCACGATTTCAATTTCGGCACTCAGGACAGAAAGGCGGGTGGATCTCTGAGTTGGAGCCTAGTCTGGACTATATGGGAAGTTCCAGACCAGCCAGGGGTAGGTAGAAAGACACTGTCTTAAAAGCAGGACCACCCCTTCCTTCCCCCACGCCAGTGTCACAGTCTTCTCAGAACAGCGTCACCTTACTTGGGTGTTTTGGTTCAACAGCAACTCTCACAATAGGGGTGGCTTCAAAGTTGAGGGGAATAAACGGCGGGCAGGATGGCAGGCTGCACAAAGTTGCAGATTTTAGCACAAAGTCCTGGAGGCCTCCAATTCCTGCAGAGAGAACAAGAGCCATGGGATCAATCAATTCTGAACTTATGTACTATACAGTGAGATCCTGTTTCAAAAAATAAACAAATCAACAAAGCCCCAGACATTTGCTAGTTTTTCTTTTACAGATAGGCAAATTCAGTTGCATCAGGTTTAGTGAATGCATATCTATTCTGACAATAGAAACGATCACTTCTAGACTCTGTTTGTGCACATGCTTGTGCACATCTAGGCCCAGTCTGGAAAGTGTCTGCTGTACAACCATGAAGACCTGAGTTTGCAGTGGAGAGAATTTCCTAGAGAGATGAAAGGATATTTGATCTCACATCCAGAATCAGAGTGGACAGGATTTTAGAACGCAGTAAGAAACATGCATGAGGACCATTTGGGAGTCACTGTGTTGAAATAAAAGACTGAAAAAGCAAAGAGGGAAGGAGCAGTTACCTACTTTAGGGAAAGGGTGCTGGAGGAGAAAAGGGAAGTGTAGAAACAACCAAGGAAAGGAAAGCCTGCTGTGTTTACCAGACAAGCTGCTGTAAAAACCCCAGGGTGGGAAAAGGGAGATCATTCCACCTAGTGCAGCAGCCTGCCTGGGACTGGAGACCCAGGCAGGGGCTGGGCCATGCACTGGGAAGGCAGTTCACAGGAATCTCCTTGTTCAACCACACCCATGGAAGCCTGCTTTTGGTGCCTCAACCTGAGCACAGTCAGATGCACCATCTCAGGAAGCCAGTTCCAAGTGTAAGGGACAAAGAGGTCATTCTCCTGTATACGTCTATGCACTCCAGCAAACCCGTTTGACAGAAGTCACAAAATAGCCTCATCTCTGTTCCTGAGGCCACGGTTCAGGAAAACCCCACAGTAAGCACACCCTCTCACACTTCACTCATCCTGCTTCTGACCTCTGGCAGCGGCACTTCCTTCCTGCATACAGCACACGGTTTCACTGGCAGGACAAATGCTGCCCTTTCCTCTACACTACGATGGATATCAGCTGTAGATGGTCAGTGAATCTGACTGCTGGTTTACACTTTGCGACCAAACCTATTCTTGCTATTTAGATCTGCCCACATTTGCTGGCGTCAGAAGAATTTCCCCAAATAGAAAAGTCAATGCAACAGAATTCATAGAAAAGAACATGATCCAAAGAGCAAAAGACCCTTGTTACCTGTATGTAACTTCAATTTTTTTCAAATCCTATTTTTAATGATGGTTCTTAAACACTTTAACCTCCCTTTAGCCCGCCACCCACCAGAGGTAGTGGAAAAGAAAGGATTCCGGGAAGTGGACTTGTTTAGAAGGTTCTTTGGAGCAACTCTCATCTGTGTTGTCTGGAAACTGGCAGTTCAGTTCACAGGTTAACAGCGGCAGCTCAATCCATTCATAAACACTTCACAGATATACTAGCGGTCCAGTCCGGTAGAATAGGGACAGCAACAGCAGTGATATGACCTGGCAGTCAGCCAGACCTCAGCCTTGGCTTGAGTCAGCAGGAGGGACCAACAGGAACACTAGAAGTTCTTGGCTGTGCCTTTCTCAGGAAAGCGAAGCTCAGCGAAGATGAAGACCCACAGTGTTGCACAGCTAGCTGTACCAGCAAGACAAACTCTGTCACTCCGTGGAGTCCATTTATACCCTCCAAACATCACGTGTCTTCCACGTGCCTTGCCTCAGCATGTCCATTCAATTAGCCAAAGTCCTTGGAAGTGGCAACAAACTGCAGGACACCACTCAAGTTTTTAGTGCATTTCTCTCTATGGAGTCCTGACAAATGCAGCTCAACTACGCTATGCAAGGTGGACCGATACATGTGTGCTGTTAGCAAAGAATCTTTCACCACACGTCCTTTCACATGCTTGCTGTAGCAGAACATCCCTTCTTTTCCTGTGTCTGCTTCAGCAAAATGTGTCTTCATGAGTCTGGCTTAGCTTTTCACACCCATGTCCACTTTAACCAAATGTTCCTTCTTCATGTGTTTGCGCCAGCAAAATACCATCCAATCACTGGACTTTCCAAAGACCCCTCAAGCCTCTACTTCACCTGTATTACAGGTTACCGATTTTATTTATTTTAAAATATAATTTAAAGACACAGAAAAAGAATCATTAAGGTTATCTAGACAAATCACAGTAGACTGAAATCTCTGTGAGACTTTCTTGATAGGATACAGGGTAACACTAAGTGTGCAGTTTGGTTTTCATATCAAATACAGTCTGAAACAAATTTTTCCCCTTAAGAATACTGCTATCAAATTCAGTTTTGAAAAAAACAAAAAACAAAAAACAAGGGTCCAGGTAAGCTGAGGATGTTGGTCTTTTTATGGAGTTCCTATCCCCTTCAGGGCCTGCAATCCTTCGTCCTGTTCTTCCTAAGAGTCCCCAAGTTCCATTCACTGTTGGGCTGTGGGTGTGTGCATCTGTCTGATGCACACATATACTGCATCAGATACTGGGTGGAGCCTATTAGAGGACAGCCATGCTGGACTCCTGTCTGCAAACATAACATAGTATATCACGAATAGTGTCAGGGATTGGTGCTTGCCCATGGGATGGGACTTAAGTTGGGCCGGTTATTGGTTGGCCATTCCCTCAGTCTCTGCTCCATCCCCTGTGCCTACATTTCTTGTAGATAGAATAAATTTGAGATTGAAAGTTTTGTGGGTGGGTTGGTGTCTTTATCGCTCCACTGGGGCTCCTGCTAGACTACAAGAGGTGGCCTCTTCAGGTTCTATATTATTTCCAAGTTTTAAGAATTACATAAATAAATAAATAAATAAATAAATAAATAAATAGGGTAGAAAAACTAGATTAAGGAATCTGGAGATAAGTAGGTTTATGGAAGAAGAACTCCAGCTTGGTTTTTTATAACTTACCAAAGGTAAAGGAGTTTGCACACTAGCTGTACGTCATAGATAGGATGGCAGTCACCAGAACCAAATAAATGCTGAGTTCTTCAACTGGGCACAGAGGGCCTGGCTCTCTCTCTCTCTCTCTCTCTCTCTCTCTCTCTCTCTCTCTCTGTCTCTCTCTCTCTCTCTGTCTCTCTCTTTTGGTTTTTCCAAGACAGGGTTTCTCTGTGTAGCCCTGGCTGTCCTCGAACTCAGAAATCCGCCTGCCTCTCCCAAGTGCTGGGATTAAAGGCGTGCGCCATCACCGCCCGGCCTAGGCTCTCTACCATTCATTTTATTCTTCTGAATCAAATATTAGTATTTCATAATGTTAGCAGGCCATTTTTTTTCCAGGTTGTCCCTAATATCCCCACTGAGAAGTAGCTCAGACATAAACAATACAAAAATAAAAAGACCGGTTAAAAATATTTTATAGAGATTGAGAAGTAGGTTGGCTTTCTGTTACATTGGCTGAATCAATCTAGCATCAGGTTGTTCTGCAGGCAGAAAGATGGTAAAGCTATTGCTAAATACTAACGCTTTCTGGGGACAAGCCGGTCAGCTGTCTGTACAGAAAACAACATTACTGTCTTAAGAAAAACTTAGGTTTGTAAAGTACTCCTCCCGGTCTAAAAGAAAAACTTTACTGGGTTTTTCCCAGTAAAAATTTGTTGGAAAATCTGCTAACATTTTAGCTAGCAGATGCTCCCTAGTGTTTAACATTAGCACAGTGAATGACTCCCAGCCAGCCCTTCCCAAGCTGGCTGGGCAGAATTGATGGGCTCTGTTAAACTCTGGAAAAGCTCACTTGCACACAGCCTCAGGTCTGTTTGAGCAGAGAGCCACTTTGGAAGAAACATGGGGACTTCTCTATAGCTTAAGTACATCCCTCAGGATGTGGGATGTCCTTGGTTGTGCAAAGCGACATTCTGTCCTATGCCCGATGCCATTAGGTACCCAAGGAACCCAATCATCTGCCCCCAGGTTACACACCAGTTCTATTTCCTTGTCACTCAGACTCAGCAGTTTGACTCAACTCCAGAGAGTGCTAGTGAACCCACACTTTACAACCCTCATCATGGAGGTGGGGAGACAAAGGAGGGGAGGCCAGAAACATAAACATGCTTTTCCAAAACTGCTTTGCCAGCATTGCTAAAGTTGATGGGTACAGGCTAGCTAAGGTGTTCAGAAGACTGGCTGGCCTGGTAGGTATACTAAGCAAGCCCATGAAATCAACAGACTCTCAGCTTCCTGATGTTAGGGGTGGCCCCAGAGAAAAGTCTTGCAACAATGACATCATAATGTCATTTTTTTCCCCCTTCTCATAGGAACAAATAAGCTAAAAATAGGTCCTAAGCAGGTTACATTAAGAGCTGGAAGCCCTTTCCTCAGAAGAGAATAATGAAAAAACTAATACCTTAAAGAATTATAAATTTTTAATTTTGTTGTATTTTAAGAATAGGGAGCAAATTATCCATTGAGATAGGAGAGTTATAATCATATCACAAAGGGTCTCAATTTATACTCAAGATGTGGTCAAGGGGTTTGGCTGACATAACCAGGCCTGAGAGAAGAGGACTGAAACAGGAAGCACATGAGTGACCAGCACCCGAGAGCTGTCTAGCACTGTGTCAAAGGCAGGTCAGAGAAGACTGGAAGCCTTGCTGGTGTCTCGGTGTTACACCAGGACAAAGCAGCACTGCAGCTAGCCCAGCGAACAAGGAAGCACATATGTCAGTGAGACAGTTGAAGTGGTGTTTTCTGCTAGATCAGCAATAGCTGGGAATGATTGGATGGCTGGGTATGTAAGGTGAGGGAGGGGATTCTAGGCCCAGTCACATCAGAGAGAAGCAACTCTAGTCCTAACAGTCACAAACGCTCAGGGTAGTGTGACACGGGAAAGTACAAAGCTCAAGGTACTGCAGACAGGTGAGCAAGGGGCTGACTGTCACATGTGGACTCTAGTCTTTGGTGTGTAGGCTGTGGACGTCACAGACCAGCTGGATTTGGAACTGAGGTGGGGCTGTCCCTGTGGTGGTTTGTTCGAGGCTGGAAAGAAGAAAGGGAAGAAACAAGGATGAAATTCTGATGCTGCTGTGGGCAGGAAAGGGGAGGAAGCATCACCAGTCCAGACTCTTCTTTAGTTGTGTGATTTCTTATTACTATTTATATTATTCATTGTGTAATAAACATTTGGATCTACCATTTTCCCCCTCTAAATATTTTTTTTCTATAGTTTGTTTTTGAAGTTTTCATATTTGGTGTCTGAGTTTTAAAGTTTGTAAAGTTTTGTTCAAAGAACTGACTAATAAACATTAAATTTTTCTCTAGCCTTTGGATAATATGAGTTTTAAGGGCAGGGCTCCACAACAGGCACTACATAATGATTCTCCCAGGGCTGAATGAACGTGAGTACTTCCTGTCCTCACAGAGCTTGAGAACGATGGAACAAATGCAGAGAAACAAGGAATTACAGTACAATATGACCAGTGTTATTGACAGGGCAAGCTCATTCTGTTTACAGAAAAGAGAATTCAAAAGGTTCTAGGCTTCCTTGAGAAACCGAAATAGAGGGATAAGGAGACAGCCGTGCAGAGCTCGTGGGAGGGCATGCTGGAGAGCTGAAATGGCACCACTGTAGGCCCAAGGAAGAAAGAACACAAGGTCCTCACTGATGGACGGACACAGTGTGGAGCTCAAAACAGGACTGGAGAGACACTTCACTCCTGCGTTCCCCCTCTCTGGGATCCTGCAAATGCTCTCAGTTATTTTCTCGGGTCCACATGTGTGCTTGTTATGTTTGATGTGGAATCAGGGGATTTGAAACTAATTACAGCTCTAACCTTGTGCAATAAATGAAGCAGTGATAATTAGAAAGGTCACGGCAGCAGCTGTTGTGCTAACAGACATGCTCATTAGGTTTTGAACTTATATTTGGTGTATGAAATAAACTGTATTAATCAATCTCATGTATACACTGAAGAATAAGCTATAAAGAATTGTATTCACAATCCCAACCATTTATGGGCTCTGTACCCTGTCCCACTGATTACATTACATTGTGCAGGTAACACATTGCTTTAGATAATAATCTTCAGGATGAGTTTCAAATGGAATAATTTAAATAAATGGAGACACATACAAAAGTCAGCATATAAGAAGCATAAAATGCCTAAAGTAGATTATTGTCTAGAGACAAAAGGACAGAAGGGAAGAAGAGAGGAGGGAAATGGAGAGGAGAGAAGGAGCGAAAAAGAGGAAGGAGAAGAGACAGACACAGAGCTGTTTGAGACAGGAACGTATACTCTACTCCTTCTGCCTTGAAAACCAAATATTTCCAACTGGAAAAAGGAAATGAGTTCCTTCTGGATGAAATGGCAACCCCATCTCAAATACAAAAAGAACCTGACCAAAATGATCAAAGAAACAGAAAGCCATGGAAAAGCTGAATGAATAGGTGGAACCAGAGAAGGGCACATCCAACTGTGAGCTGTTTCTGTTCACTGAGGATCAAATTAAAGAAGACTATGAAGGGTCAGCTCATGACCCTTTTCATAAGAAGGTGGCACAGCTCTGGGGGGCAAGTGCATAGAAGCATAGCAAGGATGGTCTGATAGATGCAAGATCAGTGGGAAAGAATAAGAGCAGACACAGACCAACAAGTATGGCGTGCGAATGATAAGCTCAAGGTGGCAGACAGGAGGGTCCATTCAGCAAGTGGCAGTGAGACTAATACCTGATGAAACAGAAAATACAAAAGCAAAGAACCAAACCCCCCCAACAAGATGGAACACTTAAATCCCACGATTCCATAACACTAGACTCATAAACCTCACTATATTGTAAAATACACTTTTTGTAACAAAGCCCTTGTCCTAAAAAATCTGCCTGAGGCTAAATTGAAGAGTTCTGGATTAGTGACACTGGCAGAGGAGATTTCAAGAGAGTCCAGTACTGACTCTGTCATACGGTTATTAGCAATCACTCTTATTGCATATCTATGATGAAAAGAAGCACGCCGAACAAAAACAGAATACAAAATGTACAGTTTGAGGAGTAAAGGAGCATCAGGAAGTGTACTGAAGCTAAGTCCAGTGGTCAAGGAATTAAAAAGTTTAAAGAAAAGTCTGATGTTAGACGGAATAAAGGCAGTGGTGATTTCAGGGCAGGACACCACCCAGTTAAGCTTCCAACTTGAGAGAAACAATTTAAGAAAAACTTAAGCATCTAAGAAAACCATCCACAATAGAGAGCTGACGTAAATATAATTGAAGAAGGGGGTCTAGTTCCAGCCCCATCACACAGCAGAACTCGGTAGTGTTGGCCACACAGTTCTGCTTTTAAAGTCAGGAACACAGAAAGGGCTTGCAGAATCTTCCTCCACCGCCAAGAAAATGAGGGAAGACAATGAGTGCGCAGCCTGAATTCAGGGCGCTTCTGCATGGAGGCAGGAGACACCACGGCATGGAGTTATGAAAGAGAAGCACAGATTGCCGTAGAAACTCCAATATGGTGAGGATGCCGGTGTCAGGGGATACATGCTAAGGACAGCTGCTAACTGGTTGTGGAACCAGCTCAAGAGAGAGAAGCATGCAGCACACAACAAAGCAAAGGGGAGTTGGAAACAGCAAGGATGCTTTGACATCAGACATAGAGATACAGAATTTGGAATTTTCCCTGCTGAGTTTGAGTCTTGCTTTAGTCTAGTATTTCCTCACTATGCTCCCTTTTGCAAAGGTAAAGTCTGTACCAATGTTAGAAGACTGTGATCTGCTTTTTTATTTTGATTCTATAGGGCTTACAATTATTAGACTGCCATGAGTCTCAGAAGAGACTTTGAGCTTTTTGAATAAGAATGACTCATATTATTTGAATGCTTGGTCACCAGGGAGTGGCACTATTTGAGAAGGATTAGGAAGTATGGTCTTGTAGGAAGTGTGTCACTGGGGGTTGGGCTTTGAGGTTTCAAAAGCCCAAGCCAGGCTCAGGCTCAGTCTGCCTGCCTGCCTGCCTGCCTGCCTGCCTGCCTGCCTGCCTGCCTGCCTGTCTATTCCCATCTCTCTCTCTCTCTCTCTCTCTCTCTCTCTCTCTCTCTCTCTCTCTCTCCCTCCTTCCCTCCCTCCCTCCTTCCTTCCCTATCTGTGGATCAGGATGTAGCTCTCAGCACCACAGATGCCTGCTACTTTGCTCCTCACCATGATATGAACTTAGCATCTGAAACTGTAACCTGTCCCAGTTAAATGCTTTCAAAGAGTTGCCTTGGTCATGGTGTCTCTTCATATCAACAGCATAACGACTAAGATACCCTGGGTCTAAATACTTAAGCAAAAGGAACAGGGATCTAGTTTAGGGCAGAGCACTTGTCTAACATATGCCAAGTCTTAAACAGTATCCCTTGAGCTGGGGAGAAAAACAACAACAAAACCAAAACAACAACAACTTGAAAGCCACTTTCAGTAACTATGAGCAGAAGACCAGAAAAGGTACATTATGATAAATTCAGAAAATGGAATCAACATGGGGTGGGGGGATCCCTGAAGGTGAGCATAGCTCATGGTAGCTACTATAATTCCAATACTGCAGAGCTAGAGACAGAAAGAGGATCACGAACTAAAGATAGAACAGCCTAGGCTACAGAGTGAGACCCTGTCTCAGAAACCAAATTAACTTTCCTCACTTCCACCAAGCTAAAGCAACATGAAACAGCATAAGACAACACAAAAATCACAAACAATATGATGTTACTATTCAAAGGTAACAATCCAGTATACATGTATCTACACAAGGCTTCTGTTTACAGACACCTACTGAGGTCAGGTCCCAAGTACCTTTCAAAGCATGGTAAGTGGAAAACACACAGCAGCCTCAACAAAGTGACTCCCGCTGGAGCAGGTTCCCGACACAGGAAAGACACAAGAAGGGCTCCTTAGGTGACCACTCAATATTAAAAGAAGAGTGGATACAATTACAGGAAAACTTCCAAATCAGTTAAATGCAGATGAATGTGGGCGTTCACTGGATCATTCACCACGTAGATACTGCAAATGCTAAACCGTTGATAAGGCCCTTGACTGCCTTTCTCCATTTTCATATTTTTGTAATGTGCAATATTTTGCTTTTTTCTGAGCTCATCAAGAAGCATATCGTCTGGGAGCTGGGGAGACATCTCGGGGTACTCGCCTTGAAAGCATGAGGACCCAGTACAGTCCCTAGATGGTATGTAAAAGTCGGGATGTGGAAGTGTGTGATCCTCATGCTGGGGAAGCAGAGACAGGAGATTCCTGGGCTGACTGGCCATCCAGTCTAGCCTAATTAATAGCCACCAGACCAAGGAAAGAGTCCCTCTCAAAGGAGGTAAACGTCAGGTCTGAGGATAACATTCAAGGTTGTCTTCCAGCCTTTACATGTGACACATGCACATGCTCTTGCAGACACGTGCATTAAAGCACACCCATGATAGGCACATACTTTAAAGTTACATGCCCAAGTGCATAGTGAAATAAGGCTATGCAGAGGAAAAGATGTACTCAGAACATCAGGAACGTTATCCCTTTGTTCCCACACATTTAAACAAATGATCTCAGCAAAATTCCTACTTTTATTACAATAACATTTTCAAAACCTAAGTTAGGAACAAAACCAGAACAGTCATTTGTTGCTTCTGGATCGTGGATGACCGCTCCCACTGTGAGTGATCACAGAGTGATAGGCCTGGGATTGCGCTTCCAGTGAATCACATTAGTATTAATCAATCTGAGCCAAGAAACTGAAACTGGTCTCTGGACTGTCAGACTTGGATCTCTCTGCCTGGTGTCCAGAGGGAGGCTTGGGTTCCCATCAGATGGGGAATGGCTTATTCCTTGGGTTAATTAAGGTCCTTCCTGAGAGTGAGGTGCTGAAGAACCTGAGACTGAGGAAGGCTGTGCTGACTCTCAATCCCGCCACCAGGCCCTCACCTGAAGCCTACGCTTCCTCCAGGCCTTCGATGGGATCCTTCGTTACTAGTGGGCCTGCACCGCCAGTCAGTCTCCTGAACCCTTTACCACTAGTACTCAACACTTTTCTAATGGACACTGTTTTATTCAAAGTCTATTCAGAAGTCACAGAATTTGGAGTGGCCCGTGGAATCTCTTCAGTTAACACAGTGATTTGAGACTGAACCCAAAGCCTGCTGAAGGAGTACTTCATGCCATTTCTATACTTTTAGAAATTTATTTCACTAAGTACCCACTGATCACTCATGCTTACAGCTGTGCTGGAGACCACAAGACACACACAAAGACAAGATCATTTCTTGTGTTTGGTTTGAGTGGCTTGTTTGTACGGCATTTTAAAAATGCACTTTTTAACTTGATGTAAAAACATCGAAGTTTTATATGCTAATAGGAGTACTATACTATTGACATGTTTGTACTGTGTGATATTTAGACCAGGCTAAGTGTGTCTACCTCCCTAAGATTTATTCTCCTTCCCCTTTCTCTCTCTGCCTCCTCTCTCAGACTTGGTAGTTTTTCCTAGAAAGCAAAGCTCTCAATGGAGGTTTCTGCCCTGATGGCTTCACCTGCTGTAAATGGTCTATCCTACTTCCACTGTCTACATTTTGGGAAAGCAGAACATGTGCCAACCCCAGGCTGTCAGGAAGGAATTGTTAGATAAATTTACAGAAGGTGACGACTTTAGAGTGTGTTACCCAGCATAGCATATGTGTTAAGCCAGAAATGAAAGTCATTCTTGTACAGTGAAAACTTTCAAAGTCTCTGCTAGTTTTCAGAAACCACTATACATAGTCATCACCTGTGGTCACCATCCTAGGCAGGGACACACCAGGAACAGCAGCCTAGTCCCTGCTGGTGACTGCTGGAGCAGTGTTAGAGCTTAGCTCATTACTGCTTGCTTACAGAAGCCCTGACCCCAACTTTGCTTCCCCAGGCTCTTCCATTCGTCTGCATCTTGATACAGCATGGGTATCACTGAACCATATGCCTAGCCTTCCTCACTCAACTTCAAGCATGACGTACCAGTTCAATTCAAGCTGATATCCATTTCCAGAGCATGCATTACTTCCCCAGTAAGAAGCAGGGGCCTGTGCAACAGTTCTGCTACTAAGGCCTGAAGATAAAAGGGAATCATCACGTCTTCTCTCTTGTTTTAGAATTTCAATATGAGAGGAGGCAAGATGGCACAAATTTGATCCCCAGGACCCATGGATGGAAGGAGAGAACTTCCCACAAGCTGTCCTCCAGCCTCCACGCAGAAAGGGTGGCATGTGCTGTGGCACAAAAGTGCCTGCCTCAGAGTAAATACATTTGTTTAAAAGTTTTACATGATAAAACACATTTCAGTTTTTCATATTAATATCAACTTGAATATTAAAAAGATTTTACACTACAGTTGTTATGGGCTTTAATTATGTACTGTAAGAACACTGTGGCTAATGCTGGTAGGAAAGCAACCAAAGTATTAAAAAAAAAAAACAAACCAAAAGGACTGGTATTATAAGGGCTGGATTAATGTTGACTTAATTAAAAATAAGTGAAAATAACTAGTGATAAGGCTCAAAATTGATATGGCTATTTTATTTGTTTCCTTACAGTACATTTTTTGGTAAGGCAACAGTGTTTCCTAACGAGACAGGACCAGGCTAAATGTCAAGAGACTAAGTAAATATGTATGTCTGTCAGAATATTACAAGCCACTAAATAAACTGAATTTGGATGACCATTTAAAGTAGAATATACAATGTTATATAAATAAAATTATATACATAAAACAGAAGGAAAACAATTATAAGCCAAACTATAGTGTTAGCATCTTGTGACCTTTCAAAAATGGAAAAAATGTCGCCAATTTTATACTGAAAACTTATTATTGACAAGCTATAAGAACTTACGAGTTGCTCTTAAAGAGTGGGTACTGTGGAATCAAGTGATTATGAACCATACAATGACCCCAGGAAAGGTGGTCATGTAGACATGTGTGGGACAACAAAGGTTCTTAGCCAAATGCACAGCTCTGCTGGACTCAGCAGTCAACTTTTCTTCCCACTCACATGTCACAAAACAAAACGCAGATTTAAATCTGCTAAGTGAAACAGTGAAGTTATGGAAGGAGTAAGCTCCCAACCAAGTACTATCCAGGCCTGAGCCTGCTTAGCTTCTGAGATCAGATCAGACTGGATCTGGTACACTCAGGGTGGCGCACAGAGAGTGAGAGAGTGAGCACTCATCCTAAATAGGATGTCTTCATCAGACCCTTCCCATCAAGGCTCAGAATCTATGCAGAAGAGGAAGCAGAAGGAATGTAAAAGTCAGAGATGACGGGTAACTCTAAGGAAATCGTCTCCAAACACAACAGGACTGATGTACATATGAATTCAGAGACTGTGGCTGCACAAGTATAACCTACTCAGGTTTAAGCCAGATAGAGTACCAGCAATAAAATGGGGAAATGGACATGGGTTCCCACCCCTAACAAAGAAGCCATTGGCAACTAATATCTACTCACAAAGGGGAAATCCATCTTCTTCAGTGTAGTGTCACTGAGTAAATCAACCACAATCCGGGGCAGGTCCTTTGCTCAGGAGAAGCTGACCTACACAAAATGAACTTGATGGTGTGTGTGTGTGTGTGGGTGTATGTGTGCGCGTGCACATGGGTTTGAATATATACATAGAAGCCAGAGGAAGATGCCTGGTGTCTTCACTCAGGCTGGTTGGCCAGTGAGCCTTGGTTTGATGTTTTTTTTCATCTTATTGGTATTTTTTTTTTTTAAAGAGAAAAAACAAAGTTGGGGTTACGGATATGGGGAGATTCTGAGAGAAGTTAGGAGA
Source organism: Rhabdomys pumilio (assembly GCA_030674055.1). Classification (NCBI taxonomy): domain Eukaryota; kingdom Metazoa; phylum Chordata; class Mammalia; order Rodentia; family Muridae; genus Rhabdomys; species Rhabdomys pumilio. The sequence continues at coordinate 76,430,726 of JANHMN010000003.1, read as the reverse complement.
GGAAAAAACATGATCAAATTATAGAATATAAAAAATTTAAATAAATACAAAAAAGAGTAACCCTTGACTTTAGAGTAAGCAAAGACTTGTTAAATAGGTAGCCAAAGCATGAGTTACAGAACTGTGAAGTCTTAGATTATATTAAAATTAAGAACCTCAGTTTATTAAAAAGACATCTCTGGAGGGCCAAAGGTTACTCAGAGAGGAGGAGGAAGTGTCTGCAGGTTATCCACTCAGCCAGGGACTTCCATGCTGAAAGAAGATACAAAGGATAGCTATAGCTCAAAACGGAGCCTATATAAAACAGTAAGAATAAAGAGTACACACCGAACAGCTTTTTCACAAACAGAATCAGCGGTCAACAAGTAAAAGGTATTTCTTTTAACAAGTCATCGGGGAACCAAACAGGATACTGCCCTATAAAGGCACGAATGGCTCAAATGAAAACAAAAGCAGAATTGAATGTTGGTAGGGTAGGAAGCACCCCGATTCTCAGACGCCGCTGCAGAAAGTCTAGGAAACCTAAATTCTTCTCACTATACACAAGCACATGCCTATTCTATGGTCAAGCAATTTCCCTCCCATATGCAGCAAAACAAAAGAAGCACCTGATTGGTCTGCTCCTCCTTCCCTTCCAAGTTCTCCAGTGATGCAGCATGTCCCTGACTCCTAAGTCCTTATGTTGATGATTCTCCTGAAGATGCCTGGCCTCAAGCAAATTCCTATTAATCAAATATGAGCAGTCTGCCTCCTCCTGTCTGCTGTTTTCTCTCCACTTTCCAGTCTTGGTCTTTGACATGCTGTGGTTTATCTACAGTCTAATTCTTTAAGACACCCATAAGAAGTTGTTAAAAAAAAATTAGAAATCTGTGCCATGATTTTTGCCTTTATTTTTGGAGAAAACAAAACAATGTTGTAGCAAATACATTGACTTCTCTACTGCTGATACTCAACATGTCACCAAAGAACTGCTGTATCTGCATCTATATTACTATTTCCCACTATTAAAATCCAGCGATGTTGAGATTAAAACCTCAGCCTACATCACAGGCAATATCCCCGCAGAACACAGGCCAATGTGCAGGACAATGTGAAGGTCATTTTAAATGTGAAATTTCCACAGATGTAACACGATAGCCTTATGTATGTGGTTTTCAAGGCAAAGACCCCCAACATCCTGATAGGCGGGAAGGTCATTTCTAATCGATCTAAATCTGGGGACTCTGAAGAAGGGAGCGCCAGTGGAGGAGACTCCTTTACTTCATCAGGGACACTGGGATGTGTCTGGTGGAACTACAGGATTTCTGATTCATTAGTCAACTGTTCCTAGTGAAACCTGTTGCAAACTAGGGAACCTGAAGTAGCACAGGTCAGAAGGGCTGGGGTAGTATCTGAAGACACTCTCATCAGGGAGACTAGTGCAAAGATACTTACTTAGGCTGCCAAGCCTGTCTATTGCACTATCATTAGCTTAACAACCACCAGAGTTTACACAGTATCTAACCTAGAATGTGATCATCAGATAACCTGGGAATCCCCAGGGCTGTTCCCCATGAGCTGATGGGCTCACAGTGCCAAAGATTCTGGATTTTCTCTGTGAGCACAGGGGCCATTGCTGTGATCCAATGTCTTCCAGAGGCCAGCTCTTACAGGTGTTTCTCCTATCTCCCAACAAGTTCACCCATAGCATCAAAAGGCAAGCAAACAAGCAAACAAAACAAAACCAGACCTCTTGAGATTAGTGCCTGGATGCAGGATTACCCTGCTATGCCTTTCTTCTTTCCCTCTACCAAGCCTCTGGAACCCGCTACTCCTCTGAACTCCAGAATATAATGCAGCCCATGCTGAAATTGCCCTGGGACTTCACTCCTCACATTAAGAAAATGGCCTATGGCATTTGGCTCAGGAAGGAGAGGACACTGCAGTAATACGACTGAACATCCTCAGAAAGTAGGAAAAACCTCCAGGGAGTCATGGAAGCAGCCAGGTTTCCACATCCAATATCATATCAGGGAAACAAAATCATTTCTCACTCTTTGTTTTAGTTAAGGGATTCTTTTAAAGCTCTGGAAACAACTTTTATAGCTGGCTTGTAAAACAGCATTGTGCCCAAGTTAAATGCATAACCACAGACTATAAACCCACAGGTCCTCAGAATACATCCATCTTACAGAGAAGGAATCTGAGGGGAGGATGCGCACAGGCTGCCCTCACTACACAGTACCTGATGGTTCAGCAGACTTCCTTACTGCCAGGCCAGAACTAGTCCCTTCTACTGTTCCCTCAGTGTCTTGGGCTGAGAGGGCTATGTTTTCTAGGGACAGGGCAGTCATCACATTGCTGCTCCTTTTCAATCACTGGAATTCATGCGCTTCTCTCCACTCAAAGGGGGAATGCCTAATGTGGCTACAGAAAAGAGGAAAGGAAGAGGAGGAATGGCAGGAACAAAGGGGCAGTGGGCCACAGGTAGCACATAGGGACAGGTGCACCATGGGAGATTCTGAAGTAGTAACTCTGAAAGGCTCCAAGGTATGCTCACCATCCTCTTCAGAGAAGCATATGACCAGGTAAAGAAGTTTTGGGTTCCCTGCCTACAAATACCTTCGTGCACGTGAATGAGCAGGCCCTGGAAACTTGAAAGGACAAACGAGAACATAGTGCCTTGACAAGGTAAACTCAAGGCAAGAAAGCCCCAAAACCTTAGCTTGCTCCTCCACTGCAGCGGGCAGCCTCCACTGCCGTTGCTGAGCCTCAGGCAGCTCACACCATTTTGCCACCCGACCTATCTTGCTCAGGCAACTACTCTCAGCTCCACTTCCAACTGGAGCCTTTCTTCTTCATTAGCTCCCCAAACGGCTCTCCTTGGTACCTATGGACCCACTATGGATTCTGCTAGATGGCTCTCATTTGTATGAAATGTTGATTAAAGTGAAGCAAAAATGGTCATTAAACTGGAAAAACAAACAAGGCGCCCATGCAGCATGGTAGAGGATGGCCACTGAAATAGGAAACATGAAAATGGCACACAGTCTGCCATGTGGGACTGGTTTAAAGAAAACTGGTATAGCCTAAACTTCAGTTATCCACAAGGATATGGTAAATCTGACCATAACCTAAACTTCAGTTATCCACAAGGATATGGTAAATCTGACCATGATGATAAATTCTAGGATACAATGCTAATAGAATATTCTCAATATTTTTATTTTAAAAGCCAAGGTAGAATAAAATATCAAGAATGAAATCTCTCCTCCCCTTTAAAGATGTAAAGATACACACATGTCTTATCACTGTTTACTTGACAAGGAAAAAAACCCATGGAATATTGGCAAAGTTTTTCCTCAAGTGATCAATCATCAAGAACTCTGGCTAAAATCATGCTTGGTGGCACAAGCTGGTAATGTGTCCAGCTCTCAGTGTGCGGCCTGCCTAGGCTGCATGATGAACCTGAGGTCAGTCTGGGCAACTCAGCTCTTGCAATTAAAAACAGAGGGCTGTGGGTATGGCTCAGTGGCAGTGCTTCCCCAGCACACCAAGGTCCTGAGTCGAGAGTCACTTTGGGGAAGGGGGACTGAAGGACAGAAAGAGTATCAGCTGGATTCTCGTATTAAAACTATTTAAAACATGCACAGAATCAAATTTTCAGTAAAAGGACACACTGGAAAGTAGGCTCTTGCCAAAGAATACAGGACGGACAAAGCAGCAACCTAAGCTCCCTTGAGCTTTACAGTCCCACAATTCTGCCAGCCAGGTTTCCTTCTACTCATACATGGCACACTACAGAAGCTCTGCAGGGCTTTGTCCTCAGCTTCACTGATGGTGAGGAATGATCCCTGAATGACCAACCAAATTAAGTTAGTTTGTACTTCTGCATTTTACATACAAGTCCTGGAAAACAATTTCTACAAAGCCTCAGAGACTACTGAAGACAACTTCGTGTGAATATACTTGGACACAAGAAGGGAAAAAAAAATAACAGTTACCGGATACACAGCAGACTTCCAGTCTCATGGCAATGGAGAAAACCACAATTCATCAGGAAAATACCAAGCTTAGAAGTAGAAGGCACCCAGCAATCACCTGATGCAACGTAGCATCTCTTAAGGTGTTCTAAGAGGGCCCTGGCACCACACAGCCTTGATGAAGGGCAGGAACTGGAATCCACAGACCCCCACACAAATTCCTTCGGTGTTACACAGTTCTTCTGCTCCACAGTTTGCTGGTAAGCAAACAAACCACCAATGTCTCCACCCAGGTTCTTCCCACTTTCATCTGGATACTCCACTCACATTCCTCACAGCCCCATCAGCACCTCTATATTGAGCTAGCCTTTAAACACAAGCTATTTCCACAACAATTCAGTTTTTATGGCCCACCCCAAGTCCAACTCCCTCCCTGCCTCATGTATAAACTGAACAAAAGATGTTTAGGTTAAAAATCAGTTGCAGCACAGGTACATCTCTAGGTAGCCATTTGTGTAAATGGCTCTTCAGGCTGCGGTTGGCAGCAGGTTAGCAATGAGCTCACAGTCTGAGGCGGCTGCTAAGTCAGTCTTAGGTTTTCTTTCTTGAAGAAATGTGAGGTTCCCACAGCGGTCACCCCAATCTGAGTTATTACTCTATTAGAAAGGACAAGTTTGGCAGAAAGGGATGGCAAGCTGCTTGTAAATCGTATTTCATAGGTATAAAGAACAGGGAAGCAAATGTGGAATGAAGTCAGGGTTAATGACCAGAGCAGCTGGCCAGTGAAAGCAACGGCAGACGGGTAACTGCAAGTAAGAAAACCACAGCCAGCGATGCCAAAGGCTCGGTGCTTTGAATCTTGGCATTTTTAGCAGGTACCTGGTACAAAGAAAACAAGGGGCACTGGTGAAAGGACCAGCTAGCAGGAAGTGACAGACACTTATTTCTAAGGTTACTTGACAAGGGAAACAACAAAACCTATGGAGGCCCTGTCCACATAATTTTATGATGGGATCCCTTTAGATATACGTTAAGTACCAAAAAGTAAGAATCTCAAATGTGAGGAGAAGGAAAAGTTTCTACTCATGCACAAGGGATAAAAATAGACTTGGCAGTAATTTTTTTATTTTCTTAAGCAGGCAGCTTTCACTTGCCTTTTTGGAAAGTTCGTCTTTATTTTAGGGAAATGCTTGTCTTCTTAGCAGGCGGTGTCATGACACCGCTTTGGGCAGCTTTCGTTACTAAGAGTCGCTGGCTCCTTTGTCCCTGCTCCGCAGTAGCAGAGGCGAGTTGAGTACAGGTTTGCTGATACCCTCCCCTCCTGAATCTGATGGAGGGAGTTGGGGAGAGGCAATAATAGCAAAGGTTCTAGGGTGTGTGGGGAAGGTTGTCCCGAGGCTCTGAGGCTCTGCAGAGCTGAATGTCAAGTCCTTTAGAGGACCATTTCTGGGTTTACAATAGGCTCTTGTGTTCTGAGTTTGTGAACAGGGTCAGCTGGCAGCTGTTACATTTCTTGGGGAGTTACGGCAGCCAACATTGAAACAAAACCAAGCATAGGATTCCCTAAAAAGTGCAAAGTGTTGGGAAGTCTGCCCAGCAGAACCCTGCCAGGTTATCTAGCAAGCTCCGGAGCAAACACCTGAGCAACACAAAACACTAGTGAAGGGCTCACTGGCAGGGCTGATCAGTGGTCATGCCTCTGTCCCCATGACAGCTGGTTACCTTCTTTGGGCCTCTGGTACTCTTCAGAGGTGGGAAAAAGACAGAAAGCATACTAAAATAGTGTGGAAAGAAATTCACTTCGTTACACTACATTATAAGTCCTCGATTCATAATTATTCTTTACTGAAGTATTTTTTAATCACCTTGGACGATTATAAAAGTCCTAAGTGTCTTTCTTATCTCAAAAAGACTACTTTGTAGTAAGACACAGAGGATCAGCAAACAGTACTCCGGTGCCCACAGGAAGCCACAGAAGCACAATGATGGCTGACCAAACAGACTGTTGCACATGCTCACCCTCAGCTAATCACAGGTGCTCATCTGCTTCAGGACCATCACTTTACCCACAGGGCGTGAGGGGGAAGCAAAGCCCAGCAGGAGGGATGACCCCTAAACTTGTTTTCCTGGTAGAGCTGAGGGTTAATCCTCATGACCAGTCTTCTTCAGAAGGCCCCAGTACTACTTCTCTTAAGCCACACTTTACTGTCAATCATGATCCAGCTGTAAACCACAGAGGCGGACTAAAACCACATTCCCAAATGAAGGAGCAGACTGGCCCTTCAGCCAACATAGACAGACTCTGCAGAACTCTAGCAGGCTCAACTGCTCTAGTACACTGCCCTCAGGTCATTCTTGGCCTTACATCTCTCATTTGGAACCCCAGTGGAAGCTAAAGAAACGTTAGAAAAAGGAGGAACTGCTCCCATGCTGGCAAGTGGGTTACAGGCCGAGTGGTATTAGACTATATATGGTGAAACCACGTGTCCTTACAAAGGGACAGTCAGCCAGTTTCTTATCTCAACATTTAGAGAAAACAGCTTAAAGAATGGAATGAATAAGAAGTTCATTGCTTAACTAATAAATAAGGAGAGTTTCTTTTCCCAGACTGGGTTGCCAGGAAGCAAATGAAATCTGTAATGTCCTCTATGGTGGGCTCTGTCCTGATGAACTTGCTGTACCTGTGAATTCACAGCAGGTACTCTCTTCCTTAGAGGACACAGTTCACAGCAATGCCACAAGCTGTGTCTCACTTCTCAATTGGTTAGAGCGCATTTTCAAAATAAATAAATAAATAAATAACTAAATAAATAAAATAAAAACGGACCTAGACTCCATACTATAAATGAAGATAAACACCCAGGCAGGTTGAGCAATAACAATACATTTGCAGCTGTTCACAATGAGAGGAGAGGAGAGGAGAGGAGAGGAGAGGAGAGGAGAGGAGAGGAGAGAGGAGAGATTGAGATTGCAAAAATTATAAAGCTTAAAATCATTAAAAGAATGAAAGAAAAAAAAATGGGAAAATTAACTTTATCCATAGCTCCCCCTTCTTCCCTCTCCCATTTTCTCTCATTCTTTCCTTTCCTACGCTGTAGAAACGCTGCATCCTAAACAAGGTTCTATCATACAGCTCTTTCTCTATATCTACCCATTAATTCCTTTTTTTTTTCTTCTCTGGCAAAAGCTACAATACACAAGAAGATGAATAAAAAACTGAAAAAGTAATTCAAAGTACTTACCAAAAGCTAAATACCTTCAACATATATAAAAAAGCTTTTTATCAGTAAGTGAGAACAGTAAAAGAATACAGGCCACGCTGGTATGACGGTGCACCGAGTCCGAGTGTATCCTGGTCCATATATAGTGTGTTCTAAATCAATCAGAGCTACGCAGTGAGATGTTGTCTTCAAGAAAAACAAGTACCTCCAACACATCTGCTGTGTGTTAGTTCCAGTGCACTTCGTAGTTGGAACTTTAGCCTTTGCTGTTTTTCTTTTTTAGAGGGCGCTGTACTTTATTTCCAAGGGAAACAGTTTCTGTCTTCCTCAGTAGCAATGTACAGACTCACAGTCTGGAGCATGTCTGTATCAGGAAGCTTTGATATGCACAATTCCTACTTTTGCCTATTTTAAAATTCTTTTAGGCACTTTCCTTCCTACTTTTAACTAACAGCTAAAAAACAAAGGGTGAGATGTCAAAAGGCAATAGGTCACTGAAACAACAGCAACATGCTTTAGCCCAAAGTACTTGACTCTAGGAAAGCCCAGCCCTGCTGTCTCCTCACGTGCATGCACAGGCGTGTGCTTCCACTGGGCAAGGAGGGCAGAATAGACACTCCCAGGGCTGAAACTCCCCTCACCAAGCAAACTGCTTCCAGATTCTGTGTGCTCTGGTGTCATGGAGTTTTGCTATGGTCAGAAGCAGACACCTATGCCTGATCTAGTTAGACATTTAATGCCTTTGTTTTAAATACAATTTAATGAATTTAATATAATTTTACAGTAACCTCAGCACTCAGAAGGCTGAGGAAGTCACATTGCTGTAAGTTTAGGCCAGCCTGGGCCTGAGACAGGCTGTGTTTCAGAGGAAAAAAAATTAAATTAATGTGCATAATTTAGTCTTTAAAAATAGCCAAGTTTAACAACTGGTTGGCAGAATTTGTGAAACTTAACAACTGGCTCTTGAGAACTGACAGCTCTCCCTGTTTTGTCCTACACAGCCAATCAGATTTTTCCAGAGCTGGGCTTATGGCTCCAGCTGTTTGAAGGCTGCAGTTTGTGGCTTGCTTTGGCTCCTATTCTGGCGTCCGCTTCTGATCTTCAATCTGTACAGTCCTTGAAGCCTCTTGTATCATGGTGGAGGCAAGCTTTCTTTGGTGGTCTCCTGAACACCTCACGGTGCTGGGGAGCCGCATCATTTCTTTGTGATGTGTACTGAGAAGTGTACCTTATGAGACGTCTGTCACCACCACAGAGCTAACTTAAGAGACCTCACCTCCTGACAGGGCTGAGAGGACACAGGCCTGAAGACACAGGAAGTCCCCACTGTCACAAAACACTGCACAACGTTCCGCAGCTCACTTCTAACTAAGGAGGTGTACATGCTAAAATGATAATTACAAGTAGAGGGCTTGGTAAGCTGGTGCCAGTCACTTGTCTTCAAGTACTTGTGATACGAGAACAGAGCATGCTTAGGAGCACGCTGGGCTGCACACTAGCATTACCATACGTGAGAGCCATGTTATACTTGGTTGGGATGACCACCATATCTGTAGGATGAGCAATCTGTCAGCTCCTTTACAGTCTTGTGGGAATCACATCTTCACGAGAGAGGTACCTCAAGGGGGCTGTGACTACAATCTTAGCTAGGCAGCAGCTCAGAAGGTGGATTCTGAGTCTCCTTTCTCTAAAATCTCAGCCTGAAGGTTAATTTCTTGATCTTTACTGTTTAAAGTTCTTGAACTCTGAATAGGAACAGTCATGTCCCTTGGAGCTTGGTCTCAGAGCATCGTGCAAGTGTCTTACTTCACACACCACATAAAGGCTGCTAGCAGAGGAGGTGGTCAGTGGCTGCAGCCTAATAGCTGGCTCTCTTCTTGATCCTCAACCACCCACTGTGCCGTTAAGGGATGTGATGTCCTCCTACATTGACTGAACAATCTCTTTCCAAGCTTTCTCTCACTTCACACGGGCCTCCTTGCTTTGGTTGATGAAGCTGGGTCTCTTTTGTGCATGGTGAGGTGTTTGTGTCTGGTGCTATACAACTGTTCAAGTTTTTAATATTCCACCAAAAAGGAGGGAAGAGTTTACATTCCTTATCGGTTCTTTGCCACTTACCAGATGATCTTGTAGAGTGTACGGTATAAATAGGGAAGAGCTGGCAAGTAGAATCAGAAGAGAGTTTTACTCTTATTCCAAATAATGTTTTCCTTCACATCTTCAGTAACATACGCAATATCAATAGGCCTATCTATTTTACATGCACGCATGCATACATTATTCTCACATATACATACATAGTACATATGTATAATATATTGTATGTATGTCTATAGAGTATACATTATATTTTCTAAGTCCATTTAACACTGGATAAGGCTTGGGTGTAACTCAGCAGTGGAGCATGCATTTACCATGTATAAGGCTCTAGATTTAAAGCAACAAAATCTAACTAAATTCCGAGTGGTCTCTGTAAAATCTCAGTATCTACTCTTGAACACGTGCACCTGAGTATTATTTTTGCTCTGATTCCCTTGCTTGTCCACCGTGGTTTGTTCTCTTCGGCTACTTAAGGAAAACTGAGCTTCCTTTGCTCCGTCTTCCTCCTCAGCCAAGCGTTCATGTTTTCCTCCACATTTACACATCGTCCACACTGCAGTGAGTTATAGCCATCCACTAAAAACAGAAGAGAAGAAAGGCGGACGATAACCAAACCGCGACCTCCAGAGGGCTGCCCAGTCCTAGGACGATTCAAGCAGCAGGTTTTCTTTATAGGAAATGAGGTTTGAAGTTTCACATTCAGATGCAGCCTGTCGAAAACACCTGGAAATGATTTCAAAGTCACTATCCTAATAGGTCTCACTTCCAACCTAACCATTACTGGCCTTTGAAATATAGAAGCTAAAAGCGGACTGGACAGATCAAATACTATAGATAAAAGCATTTTGAAAAGCATGCGGCCCTATGAAAACATAAGGCGGGGGTATTAAAAAATGGATTTAGACATGAAATCTCCCAAGCTCACCCATTTCAATGGTTCCCTAATGCTTGGAAGAAAACAGAAAGCAGGCAGACTTTTCCAGTTCAGCATCCTACAGGGATCATTTCAGGCCAGCCAACTTTAATCAAGCCATGCTCCGTCCACATATGACTGGAGATAAACTGAGGTTTGGTCACGTGCCACCAAGGCCACTGTGCTCACTTTCTTAGGGTCTGGCTGGAAATTATGTGATCAAATCTGAATGTAACTTTTCAAGAGTTGTGTGTGGTCTTTCTAACAAAGAGGAGCTTTATATTTATGGCTGACTTGAAATCTCTTGCCTGTAACTAATTAATTGATAAAATAGTCACAGTAACAAAAGGGAACATAAACCAAAAGAAATGTTAATGTGTTAACTGGATGCAACTTATAATTTATTCTCACTGATCAGATGCAGGCAAGAATATGGAAGAGGAGTATTGGTTTTACAAAAAAACCAACTAAGAGAACTAGTGTTCACCCCACCCCCAAACCAAGTAGAGACGGCCTACAGTTTTACAGAGCTACGGCCTCAATCCATCACAACTGTTAAAAACTAAGGCTGCTTAGGCAAAGAGCTTTAGGTATGCTGCATCTAAAAGAAACAAACACAGCAAGAGACGCCAAGTGTTTAAAAGATTTATGAAGCCCACTGAAATAATTCAAACCTGGGCAGACAAACCTTTTAGAGAAATGACAAACTCAGGTTTCTAGATATCAATTGGTGGTAATCAATCTCAGTGCCTGAACAAACAGAACCTTATTTGGGCTTTGCAACATCATGAACTGGAAAGCCCTGGCATACTGATAAGGGGATTAACTACAGTAATGAATTTGAATATGTGTCAGAACAGAATGTGATAAATTGCCCAAGGACAGAGATTATACACTTAGTGCTTAGTGCCTCTTGACACTGCGTGAGCAAGAGCTCAACACATATCTACTGAGTTGAGCCAAACAGAAAATGTATCTAATGCAACTTTCACAAAACAAAGGAAAATGGGGGTGTATGTGCCTGCTTCCTACTCACTTTATGCCAGAGAAGTAGCTACAGAGATGAGGAGACTTCATTTTACTTAATGATTCTGATTATTTATTTATTTATTTATTTAAGGTTTTTTTGAGACAGGGTTTCTCTGTGTGGCCCGGGCTGTCCTGGAACTCAGAAATCCGCCTGCCTCTGGTTCCCAAGTGCTGGGATTAAAGGCATGCACTACCACTGCCCGGCAATGATTCTGATTAAAAAAAAAAAAAAAAAAAAATCTTTGTGTGTCTGAGTGTGGGCATGTGCATGTCACAGTGCATGGTCAGAGAACTAATGCTGGAGTCCATCTTGCTTGAGGGTGTCTCAAGTTTGCTACTGTGTATGGTGTGCTAGGCTAGGTTACCTGCAAGCTTCTGGGGATCCTCCTGTTTCCAGTTCTCATCTCACCAGTGGGTGCTGGGTTTACAGATATACGCAACTGCACCTAGCTTCACAAGGGTTCTCAGCCTGAACACAAGCCCTCAAGTTTCCATGGCAAGCACTTGACCCAAGAAGACATCACCACAGACCTATTTTAATATTTTTACTGTTGGGATTTATGTGACAAGCATGTATTATTTATTTTGTCAGTAAATAAAAATAAAAGTGTATTAACTAAACTTGTCAACAAAGAATTTATATTAATTTAAAAACAAGACCCTCAAATCATATATTTTTCATGGGAAGCAAAAGAGAAGACACCTGGGGATTGTGCTGTGGTTGGGTTACACTTGACCACCAAACAGCACCCTCCTAAAAAAGCAGCATAGTGAACACAATGATAAAATACACTAGACTCGGCCTATGGGGTGACACCATTTGACAGGTAGTACTGCATGGTGTCCTAGAGGTTTAAAATGTACAGAATGTCTGGATCTAGTTTGCCTTATATACCTCAACTGCAATCCCATACTTTGAACACAGTCAAACAGAATGGCATTTTGTCATTATCAAGGTGTTTACTGATGCAAGCCTCAAGCTTTATTACAGTTGGCAATAGTAACTTGTCCTTATTTCCCCTAACCTGGAGGCACTTGGCTGGTGTAAATCCTGGCTAAGTAAAAAGATTTCTTTTTATCAGAGACTGCAAATGGCCTATCAGAGTACAGACCAGATTCTGTAACTCATATTCTACAAAAGGTCATTCTTCCCTCCTTTGGCACATACTTGACTGATGGTTACTGGATACACCTGGCTGTCTATAATTATACTACTTCAGATAAAGAGAAGAAACTTGTTGAGAAACGCACACTCCTCAGTTGGCTAACTGCTCATAAAGTCTTCAACTTCAACAACTCTTCGCACATCTCTCAAACTATTGTCTAGCTTGTTCTCTCCACACAACTCCAGGTTTTCTCTCTCCAGCTCTGGGACACACTGCTGGTACCTCATAGCTGGCGGCCACAGCAGCCAAGCCAGGGTACCCCAGCCTTCCTCTGCTTGGCACTTAGAAGCTGTCTGGCCCTGGAGTAGAACTTCAACTGAGGGTCCCACACGCTCGGGTGAGGTTGCTAGGGAAGCAAACAAGTTAAAGGGACTCTTTCTAATGTAGGCTCAGCCAGTAGCACTGGGCAGACCACCGGATCCTCAGCCCAAGCTCAGTCCAGGTCCCGTCCCGGGCAGGTTCCTCTACTGTTCACAGAGGAACAAATTTCAATCTCTAAAAGCCGAAATACCTCTGAAGACCTACTCTATAAGTTCCTGATCGGTAACACACTGCACAGAGATGAAAAGAATTAAGTGTCAGTCTCTAAAAATTTATGAAGTCGACATTTTAAATTGAAACATGAAGGACAACATTTTACTATCGGCTTATATTTAAAGGATGATTTGAAATATATAAAACACAGCTATGAATAGATATAAAAATAGGAAATGCCTTCTAAAAGTTAAGACAAAATGGGCTTGAATAATCAAAACTAAGTAAGAGTAAGATGGCTCAGTGGGTAAGGGGACATGTTTCTAGGGCTAATGACCTGTCCCAGGGGCCCCATAGTGAGGGGAGTGATCTGACTCCAGTAAATCGTCCTCTGATCTCCATAGATGTGCTGTAGAATACACAATAAGCAAATGTAAAACAAAGTTGCTTTTTAAAAAAACCAAGTCCAAAATATATCAGTTCTAACAAGTGTGATCACACAGAATTCATCATCCAAAGCAGGAGCTTTAAGAGTGAAAAGGACACTATTAATAACTTTTCCAGGACAGCAAGCTTGAACCAGGGACTCTAAACAAGATACCATCATAAAGCTTTTGTTTGTTTGTTTTTTGTTTTTTTAAATCAAAGACTGGGTGGGTTCGAATGCTTAGCTTCCTTTGCACATTCCCACACCCTGATTTCAGAGTCTAAAAATCAACAGAACACACTGAAGAAAATGGAAACCAAGATATACAAAATTTCTACATACACGTAAAGAACACAGCTATATGGATCTGCTACATGTCAACATTTTAATCTGGCGATGGTTTTGTAGGTCTTAGATGAGTCTTACATAACGTAGAATTCTACGCCTGCAGCTTCACAGTACTTCTGGATTTGCTATAAACCTTCTACCTTTTGGATTGTTTTTTTGACATAAGATCCCAAGGTGATGGCCTGGATGGCCTGCAGCTCACAACCCAAGACCAGGCTGGCCTCAAACATGTGGCAGTCCTCATGCCTGAGCTTCCTGTGTGCTGGCACGACAGGTGTGAGCCACCATGCTTAACTGCTTGTTTGCATTAAAAGACACTTTTATACTATGGAGTGAATTTAACATACTTCGTGCCAGTTATATTCTTGTTTAGTGTAAAGGTTGTATTTCCAGTCTGTCACCCAAAAACAAACCTGGAGATGTATCAAAAGTATACACAAACGTAGCTTTAAAATACCAAACTCACAGTCTCTCTAAAGAGTCATTTTGAAAGAACTGAGGGATTCCAAGTTAAACTTCTTGCAAACAAAGATGTTGAAGGCTGGGAACAGTGTTGGGACACCTTGTGCCTAGTCAAACTGTGTGTGTGCATTTGTGCATGCGTGCGTGCGTGTGTGTGTGTGTGTGTGTGTGTGTGTGTGTGCGTGTGTTCAGTGTATATAAAACACACATGCAAACAGCATATACAAACACACATCCAGCCTCACTGACCACATGAATTTCAGCACTGCTTTCTTGTAGGTAGCTAATAAAGGATGGATAAAATAGTGTAATTTGTTGGCAAAGCAAACCTTTTTGTCCTTTCTTTCCTTTACGAATAATTGCTGAATCACCACTGAAGTTTATCGTGAAGCTTAAAGAAAATCAAACGAAAGTTGCTCACTGAATACCCAACACAAAGTGCCGGGTAAGTGCTGGATAGATGTGGCTGGAGATAGGTCTGAAGTACAATTCTAATGTCGACTAACAAAAGACATGTAAATATGAAACTATATAAATCACCAGACAGTGAAAAGTCAGTAGTTATTTTTGAAAAATTCAAGGCTTGTGGTTTTGAAAAAAAAAAAAAAAAAATCATGCAATAACCCAACTAATTGCTGCTGCTGTGGAGACCTAAAAGGCACTATTCCTGTTTCCACCCTAGCCTAGCCCTAAGGAGTAGTGAATTTACCTTTGACTTTCAAAGCGTATCTGATTTCTTCCAGCCATTACAGAGTCAAATAATGAAGTGGCTTTAGATACAGCAGTGGAAGAAAGCAACTTTGACTTCATCTCTGTATTTGAATCAACAGACGCAAATCCTCTGAAATGTGGTCACCAGGGCAATTATGTCCTGGCCTCCTGCACACTAACAGACAGCCATCTGGAAAGCATGAAGCAAACCCAGTGACTCTGCGCTCCCAACTGCACAGGAGAGTAGTATTAGAAATGTGTTGCGTTCTACCCCCGAGCAGCACGCATTCTTACAAAGCTTTTTCCTACCAGAAACAACTGAGCAAGTCATAATTCATTTCCCTCGATGAAGAGGAAACCAAAGGGAAAGAGAACAGATCACTAAAACCATTCCTTCAAGAATGAGGTGGAGGGATGGCACCAAAGAGATAAGTGGCTGCTTTGAAATCATTCTTTGGATTCAGACAGCAAGCTATACTAGTCTCAGCTTTTCTACATGACTCAGTCATTTTTTTTCTCTTTTTAAATTTAAATTTTATTTTTGACTGTCATCTATGCCTCAGTAATAAAATGTTTGTTTTCCATGTTCTGTGGTGGGTTAGGTAAGGGAACTGTTTATACAAAAGACACTGAGGGATTCTGGAGGGTCTGGCAAAGCCGGACTCTACCAGCACTTAACACCCTTTATGATAGCGTAGCACACCCACAAACAGGAATGACGTTTCTCCTGCTGAGTACCTGCATAGCACACACTCCTGCCAACCAAGTTCTTTGTTCTTTTCTGGTTTGATAAAAATTTGGAGAAGGCTGCCCCCTTGTGTTCACCTTGGTGCATCTGCATCTTACTGGCCAGGTCTGAAAGCACAGACCTTGATTTTTTTTTTGGTCCCAGTTAGGGCCACTGTAATGAGACCATTGCTGGGGGTTTTGTAGAAGAATCAGGAATTCTGATTTGATCACGTCTGGGACAGCTGTTTTGGATCTCTCTGAAGACAGAGCCACAAACGACTAGTTTTTATGTACTTAGTCAGGGTAAGGGCTGCCTTCTTAAAGCTCCAGATACAGTGGTTCCTGTATGTCAAATGTTTCTGGCTGTGTGACACTGACAGTCCACACATACAGGGGAGGGCACAGAAGGCACTAAAACCACAGAGCAATCAAATAATAGGACACCCCAAGCTAAAGTGCAGAAGGCGGGAGGCTTCCAGAGAACCCCAACTAAGACAGGTAGAGAGCTCTAAGTACAGACGTCCTGCCAAGGTTAGCCTGCTGACGGCCCCGGCTGGGATAAGCAGCAGTGCTTCTCTCATCTCATCTAGTTAGCCTACTGGCTGCTGAAATGGGATCAGAAGTAGGAATGACCTACAAACAGTTTGAGAGACTAAACACACATTGTGAGCGTAAAATGAATGTATATGAGCAGATGAGTAGGTTAGAAAAGTAAATCACAAAAGCTTGTGTTTCCAGAATTTAACCTGAAAAAGAGGATTTAAAAAAAAACTTTTAAGTGACTAAGTGCCAAGAATGGTCTAAGACTGAGGCAATGTCTCCAGGTATAAATAAACCTATGGATCTGAGTTCAAAACTTCAGAATCCACTTAAAAGCTGGTCGTGGTGGCACACGCACCTGTAACCAGCGCTGTGTGGGGTGGAGACAGGTGGATTGCTGGGGCTTGCTGGCTACCAGTCCAGTCCTAGGTTCAGTGAGAGACAGCGTAGGCATAAGGGGAGAGACTGAAAGAGCAGGATACACAATATACTCTGGTCTGTGCATGTGTGCACTAGGTCACCAACCCACACACACACAAAAGATGGTTTATATCCTACCTTCCTCCAAGGCTCTCCCTGTCAAATCTCAAGTCTATAGAAAGGTAGGGATTAGGGAAAGGCTGTGTCAATATAGGAAAAAGTTTCATGCAAATGCCAGAGTCTAAAAAATGGAACTACATTAAAGGCCACCCAGGTGCTTAAGAATTAATTCATGCCACTAACACAGCAGGTGATCTCTCTACAAGTTAAAAATAAGAGGCCCTGGGCTTCACAAATAAGCAGCAGTAAGACAGGGAAGAAGTCACATCTCAGGGAAGCCCCTTGAAAGGAGGTTAGGCTGCTGCTGTGTGGCTCAAGTTGAGACAGCTGGCCATGAGAAAGGCCTTGTATGAAAATGAAAAAAGCTTCTTCCCAGAGACTACCACCAGGGCCATGCTGCCTGTTTAAAATTACTGGCCTGGTAATAATGAAATTAGGAGTCTAGAACAACACGGGCAGGGCTCGAACCGCACACCTGTGTTCACTAGAAATGCTTCCATATTGTAAAGTCTCTCAATCTTACCTAACCAATGGATAACTTCACTCATAAAAATTACTATCTAGTATATGTACACACCTATACACAATGTGCTTATGCATATATAAAAGTCTAAGAATTATCCATTCTGCTGATAACACATGCAATAATCACTTTTAGAGACTTGACCTCTCTAGAGTCTTATATACTACTGAGCTTCATAGAAGAATGTGATCATGACTCTGTTCTGCAAACAAAAGGCCTTAACATAGACACATGAACTTGACAAGACAAAAAGGATTTCAAGCTCACTAATATGCAAGAACGAAAGTAAGAGTGTAGCCCCAAAACAACAACAAGCTGAGATCAGCCAGATCCAAAAGTAAATTCATGGGACGACCAAGATGGCTAGATGGTTAACGGCACTTCTTGCCCCTCTAGAGCTTGGTCCCCAGATCCCATCATGGCAGTTCACAACTGCCTGTTTACTCCAGATCTAGGAAATCCAACATCCTTTTCTGGCTTTTAAGAGCACTTCCACACATACACATAAAGATACAATGTAAACCTTAAAGAAAAATGAATTACTGATGTCTTGGTTAGTTTCTGATGAGCCTGACAGAAGCTAGAGTTATCTGGGAAGAGAAAACGTCAACTGAGGAAGTACCCCATCAGACTGGCCTTCAGGCATGTCTCTTGGGTATTTTCCTGATCGATGATTGATGTAGGAGAGCCCAGTTCACTGTAGGCAGTGCCACCCCAGGGCTGGTGGTCCCAGGTGTTCAAAGAAAGCAGGTTGAACAAGCCATGTTAGCAAGGCACTAAGCAGCACCCCTCCATGGCCTCTGTATCAGTTCTTGCCTCCAGAGTCCTGCCCTGCTTGAGTTTCTGCCTTGGCATTCCTAGTGGATGTACTGACTGGTCAGGCTATGTGGGCAAAAATAACTCCTTCCTTCCTCAAGTTGCATTTGGTCTTTCTTTTACACAGCAACAGAAACCCAACTGAGACAAATAAAAATGATCAAAATTAAGTAAAGGAACGGGCAAAACACAGCAGAATAGAAAATACAGCCCAGCAGCAGCAGCAGCACCTATACTGTTTTGTTGTTCTGTTTTGCTTGTTTTTTCTTTCTGTTGAAGTGCCGGAGAATGAGCCAAGGGTCCAATACAAGCAATTTTGAAAATTTACTAATAACCAAAATGCTATTAAAACAGTGGGGAAGGGAGCAGAAAGATGACTCAGATCAATCTGACCAAGTGTATACGTTATCTTGCCCACATTCTAGAAGAGTAGAGACCAGATGTGAGTTATACAACGTAAGATGTCAGGAGAACAATGCAAGAAAGAATTCTTCTTCGAAAGAAGAGAGCTAGGGAATTTAAAGAGTAAAAAAATACAGTGACCCTTACAGCCCTTTGAGGATATGGTACAAAACAACCACCACGTGCCAACGAGCACCCGACTGTGACTGCTGAGCCCTGCCTAACTCTGCTTGGGGAGCTCAAAGGCTCCTAGGACAACTCAGGCTGCCAAAGCCCAAGACCACACTCCTCTGCTGACATGGCAAAAGAGGGAAGAGTCAGAAGAGATTCAGAATTTCCCTGCTCAACAATCTTGCGTCTTTCAGTCCAGACACCATGGGAGGAAGACACATTACTTTCAGTGTCCAATTAGAGAATTCTCAATAATCTCACCATGGCTCTGGGATTAGATAATCTTATTTTACTAAAACAACTGGCCAGGTATGATGGTGGATGTAATCTCAGCACCTGAAAGTGGAGGTAGGAAAATTAGGAGTTCAAAGCTATCTTCAGCTACAGAACATGTTTGAAGTCACCTTTGGCTACACAATGCCCATCTTGAACAAAAAGAAAAAAGAAAAAAGAAAAACAAAGCTACACAACTGCCCTAATATTCTTCAACAAGAAATGCTCAGATCAAGAGAGGACTTTGCTCTCACCCAGCAATGTCTAGTATTTGTTTTCGTGTTTGTATGTACTGTGCACGGGTGTGCTCCCATGTGTGTATATGTACAGATATGTGGGGAGCAGAAACTGCTCTTTTATTTACTAACAATCTAGTGCAGCTAGCCAGCTTACTTTGTGGATCCCTTCTGTGCCTCCAAAGTGCAGGACTACACTGCCCACCTGGTTTATCTGCAGTTTCTGGGGGTCTCACTCTGGTTCTCATACTGGTGGCAAGCCATCTCACAGCCCAGTTCTAGTATCTTTATAAGGGGAGCTAAGCCTCCATCCTTTCTATGTTCCTTATGTGCCTAAGAACACTGTAAGTAGATGATGGGCACTAAGTAGCTTCTGGCTGCTCATGCTTCCTGCCACCTAAGCTCAGCGATCTTATCAATGAACTCATCCACTCAATAATACACATGAAGTATACAGAGCAATTAGACATTGAGACCTACAAGGCCTCGTCCCTAAGACGTCTGCCCTTAGCCTTCCTCTGATCCAGCACACAAAGTGTAGTAGGAAGCTGTAACCTTCCTGCTCACCTACAAAGGAGATCGCCTCTCCTAGTCAAGGATAAACTGAATGACCTGTCCCATACATAAAACCGGGAAAGGGGACTCGTTACTTTTAAAAACACAGTATGTTTTCTTCTACAGAAGAACTGCGTGTTTTCAACACCCTACTGCTCTTAACTTAATCCTGGAGGTACAGATGCTGACGACCTGCACTGCTGTCAGCTTATAAGTATCAGTCAATAGAGTTCCTTTGAAGAAATTACACTGAAATTTTGTGGTCTTTGCATTCATGAAGATAATTTCTCTTCGGAATGTCATTTTAGAAATACATGCTGGTTTATGTCGTTGTAGTTAACACGTTTATAAAAACCAAAATGATCCACACCTGTATTTTAAATCTGTCCCCACTTAGACTACAGTTTGCTGACCAGGTATGTGGCTGCTCACAGATGACTCCAGGACTGTGTTCTCAACCTACTGGTCGTGACCCCTTTGGGGGTGAACAACTCTGTCACAGGAGTTGCCTGAGACCATCTGAAAACACAGATATTTACATAACAACTCATAACAGTAGCAAGATTAGTTACAAAGCAGCAATGAAAATAAGTCTATGGTTGGGGGTCACCACAACATGAGGAACTGTATTAAAGGGTCGCAGCACTAGGAAGGTTCAGAACCACTGCTCTAAGACAACAGAGTCACTACTGTCTGCCTCCTCTTTCCTCTTGTGTGTAACCTATGGTTCTCTGCCTCTTCCAACACGCCAAGCCAAGGCACTGCTTCCGAGGCCCGAAACTCCTACAGGCCTGCTTCCACAGTTAAGCTCCAGCCCAAACCTGGGCTCTGACACTGGTGCCCTTCCAGGAGCTGCAAGGTCCTTATGCTGTTTCTCAAGTAAAGGGCTCTTGCTGCAACCTCAAGCTTTCTCTAAGGTGCTCCCAGAGGGTCGGGTCCTTGTAACCAGAACTGACTACGACTGAGAGGGAGAATCAGAGAACTGCAGCATCAGTGAGCCACCTGACTTCCTTCCTCCGCACTGCTGCAGAACAGCCTTCTAATGACTTCCCTAGAACAGAGTACTTGTTCTGAGAACGCTTGTGAATGGCCCACTTGAAGTTTTTAAATCGATACATTAAATGTATTTATTTAATGTAGCTATGTTTTCTGAACTGTAAGTTGTTTTTTTTTTTTAATATTTGCAGTTAGTAAATCATACTTCACTTATGAGTTTTATTTTGTAGGTATGATTTTTGGACAACTACTAACCAATAATAATATTTCTTATGAAAATAAATGGTAATTGCCACTAGACTTCATTAACAACTCATGTTTTGGTATTTTTGAAATAAAATGAGGCTGTACATCCCAATGAACTGCATACAGCCTTCCTTGATCCCCATCCCACAGCTGACAGAGTGAGGGATCAGTTAAGCACCTGCCCAGTCACTAAACTGGTTACCCAACAACTCTAGCCACAGAAGCTAAACTGGAATTTTAACCTAGAACATTCCATCTCTAAATTAGAGACTTGCATTTTTCCACTCAGTTATGGAATAAATTGTACAAGACAGAATCAGCAAAGAAACCACGTTAACACTATTACCTATGAATGTGTGTGTGTATGTATGTGCATGTGTATGTGTGTGAATGTGTGTGTATTTCTTATGTGCATGCACATGGGAAACAAATGGTATCTAAATAAAAGGTAAAAAGAAAACTGAAAGAGATGACGTAAGCCCACTGCCCAGAGCAGCGGGCCATTACCGGCAGCCATGGCAGTTCCATCTCTCTTAAGTTAATTACCTTGAGTGTGTTGTCTTTTTTTAAAAACCATAGGCACATCTGTCTCTAAATAATCTGCAGTATTTACATGCTTTTAACTTTTACATAGAAATTCTGCAATCTGCTTGCTTTCAATTTCTTTGCAAGAATGTTCAAAATTGATAATATAATATCACTCATTTTTACTCATGTATAACATTCCATTTCATAACAATATAATTTGCATAGACAAGCATTTAATCTGCTGTTCTCTCATGGACATGAGCACTATTAACGTTCTTGTGTGTGTTCCTTGTTTAAGTGCCTACTAAACCCCTCGAGTTA
Source organism: Rhabdomys pumilio (assembly GCA_030674055.1). NCBI lineage: Eukaryota > Metazoa > Chordata > Mammalia > Rodentia > Muridae > Rhabdomys > Rhabdomys pumilio. The sequence continues at coordinate 76,409,037 of JANHMN010000003.1, read as the reverse complement.
AAACTGCGGCATCTGGGTATCATGCATCCTTCAAAGCACATCAATAGTTCCACAAATACAACACAAGGTGTGACCAGATTGTAATATTTTTGCCCTTCTAATGATTATAAAGGAATACTCTATTACGATTTTAAAATGCATTTCTGAGTTGCTACATATCTACTTCTCTGCCGTATATATTCACACTTTAGATCATAACTGAAACATGCTTCTTCATCTACCATCAAGCTCCTCTGAGCCACACTCTGTCTTTTCTGAAAGATTAAGCTGTGTAAGGCTTTCACAAAACTGTCACCACTTAAAACATATCCTTCCTGTGACTACTCAAGTCTCCTTTCTACAAGCTAGCCTCAGGGTCTTAAAGAAATACCTCTACCTGAGAAAACATTAAAAACAAAAACAAAAAAACCTTAATAAATTTACACTTTCCTGTAAAACTTATTTTTAAAATCCGTAAGACAATGTCAAACTGTACTTCAAATGAATGCATCAATTTATGCATTTGGAACTGCTGAAAGATCTGTTTTTATCTAAAGATTATATAGTATGAACTATCAATGGAATCTTGTCAATATTTACAAGTGTCGAATTATTTCCCCATTTTGAAATGAGCTAGAAATACTGAGAACCCAGCTCAAACGTCTCACCAGCTGCCTCTTGAACTGACATTTGCTTGTCCACTGCTATTTCTCTTCTGCTTCTTCACTGCTGACACTGACTCATTGGTATCTTGTTAATTTAGCTAAATCCCAGGCTCTGGACTCCATAGCCTGGCCAGTGTTGGCCCAGCAATTATGTCAAGTAGTAATTACTGACCTCTTCTGTGTGCCTCTAACAAGTCCTTGGAATGGAACAAACCTGAAGTCTACTCATCATTGTGTTCACGTTCTGAGTACAAAGACTCACTCTTTAACTACTGCATCCAACACATGTGGGCTGCAGCTCAAGAAACTGCAAGAAGCCTGCAGGCTGAGTTTGCAGGAGGCTGTTCAGTGGCATGGGAGCCTGCCCCACCCCGGAAGGTGTCAGTAGCACTTCCTCCAAGTTTACTCCTAGGAAAACTTCCAGTTGTCTGGTAATAGCCCCAGTCCATCCCTGACTTCCACTATGCTCAGGCCAACCTTACATTTTCACATCTGTGTGATTCTTGCTGGGTTTCATGTCTTTACTTCTTCTGGGAGCTAGTGCTGATCCAGCTTAGTCTAAGTATAGTGTAACGATCTGCTGGCAAGAGCTCCCAGTTATTTCTCCTTCCATTTACTATGATTCAAAATGTCACTCCCTCCCTCCCTCCCTCTCTCACAAGATGAGCTTGTCTTCTGCAAGGTTGAGAGAGATCAACACACTTCCCATCACTGGTCACTTGCATTTTCACTGACTCTTGCATCTTTCCCTTCTATCGTCTTCTCCCATTCCCCTCCCACTGACTCAACTATGTGTGACACATTAATCTCCTTTATTCCTTTAAGCAATAACTCTAAATACTATCTGCTCCACCTTCCCCCAGGATCTATCCTCTGCTCTTTAAGCTTCATTTAGAAAGAGTAAAAAAGGAAGATGATTGTGGAAGTGTACACCTGGAATCCCAGCAGTGAGAGGCCAATGCAAGAGGACCATAAGCTTCAGGCCAGACTGGGGTACACGTAGTGATACTCTCTAAAACCAAAAAAGAACGACAAAGGAATGCACACACCTTGGAGATGGAGCAGAGGTCTAGTTCTCATATAATGTCTAGAGGGGCAACTTTTAGATTAGGAAACAGTGCCGATCTAACTTTTCAAAAGATCCACGTTCACAGCCAAGTACTTTAGTCAGTGACTATGAGAACCAAGAGGCACAACTTAGTCTACATGATTAGAACTGTATCAAACATACAACAATCAAAGCTGAGGTGACAGAGAAGGAGATGTCTCCTTCCTAGAACCAGCTCAGTGTTTTCCAGGGCTGAAGAGATTGAACATGTCCCAGTGTCACCTGCAATTTTGGTTCAATGTCTGCAAACTGCAAAATTAGGGTAAACATAACAATATAATGATAAGATTAGGAGTGCTGGCTACTGCTTTAGTCTCAGCACTTGAGAGGCAGAGGCAGGTAGATCTCTGTGAGTTAAAGGCCAGCCTGGTCTACACAGCTACAGAGTGAAACCCTGACTCAAAAGAAAAAGCTACATGTAAAGTTAAAGGCATTTAGCCAACATCATATTAAGATTCAGGCCATACATGCTTTAGTTTCAAATGCAATAAATGAAACATCTTCTACAAATAATAGAAAGAAAGAAAGAAAGAAAGAAAGAAAGAAAGAAAGAAAAAGAAAAGAGAGAGAGAGAGAGAAAGAAAGAAAGAAAGAAAGAAA
>JANHMN010000003.1:76313135-76406675 GCA_030674055.1 Rhabdomys pumilio | reverse complement strand
AAAAGAAAAGAGAGAGAGAGAGAGAAAGAAAGAAAGAAAGAAAGAAAGACAGACAGACAGAAATAAGGAAAGAAAGACAGAAAGAGGAAGGGAAGGAGGGATGAAGGACAATTTAATTATCAGGAGGATTTAATAAAAATAATCAGGTTAATATAAAAACTTTTTTAAAGGCAGGTGGAAAAATGCAATGTCAAAAATGATAACTCAGTAAGGCTGATTAGGAGCAAGGGAGGAAAACCTAAATAATATAGAAACAAAGAGGTTCAACAACCACAGACAAAAGCAGCAGCTAAACACACCAGCTTTCACAGTGTGCACCACTGTATTACAGATCCGGAGTCAGTCACTTAGTGTTCTAAGCTTCAATTCCCTGTTTGTGAAATCATCCTCTCTCACCAGCAAGTAGTAAGTAAGACAACTACCAACAAGTACTTAGTAGTTTCTAGTACACAGTAAGTCTGGGTAGACATTAGTCGCTAATGTCATTAACATGGCCCACATTACCAGATCTCCATGACCTGGGCAATCAGTCTTATTATCTATGATGGCAGGAGCACTGATAGACCAGGAAGAACAACCCAGGACCACAGTGGGCTGATATAACTTCAGCACAAACCTGATAAGCAGCCAGGGACAAGTGGTTTCATGGAAGTCAATATCACAAATTTTAAGAATCGGAAAAGCCTATGGCACGTGAACTGTTTCCCAGAACATGAAGGGAAAGCTCTGTAACTTTCAGTTGTTTCATACGTCTACTCTAACGCCAGTGTCTGCTCCACATGCAGCAAGAGGTGACTTTTGCTTAACTTACCTGAATTTTCCAATTTACCCATGTAGAGCTTGTGTCATATTATTAAATTATTTTTAATGTATGGGCTTTCTTTACTCCAAGGGTTTATACATAAGTAAGCATGTGGTCTATTTATGTCTCTAGTTAGGAAAGTTGCTTTGTAAAAAAATATTAAATCTTTTAAAATATTAAATATGGTCAATTATTAAATATTAACTATATATAACATTAAAAATTTAAAGGCAGTTTTGTAATCAAGAACTCAGGTAAGAAGACACACGTGGAATCAGGACGGAGGAATACACAGCATCCCAGACTCCCACAGGCAGGCATGTGATGCACCAGGCACAGCTGCTCCTCCAGTAAGACAGCTCGCATTACACACACAACCAGCTTCACTTGTACAACATGGCTACAGAGCACTGGAAATACAGCTAGTACAACTGATGAAGCCAATCTTATTGTCATTCGGTTTCAAACTATGTAAACATAAATACCTGGAGATATTTAGTGGCCACCAACCAGACAGTGTAGTTCAGAACAGGAAGACGACGGAGGTTTCCTATTTGGTATTTTCATGATTCTTAGAACACTGCTCTGCTGTCCTCATTACATGATCAAAGTCTGGATAAAACACTAACATTAAATCTAACATTCTACTAAAGGAGTGTGCCGTGATCAATGGCTGGGACTTTGTAATCTCTAAGATTACAAAAGCAACTCAATACAATTAAGAAAACTAAGTATAATTCATGACATTAGTTACAACAGGAAAGCCCCTAATACTCTCTCTTGAGAGTCTGAGGATTCATCAGTACAACTCAGCATCATTCCTAGCCTGATAAGTAAGAGTCAGTGAATCAAAGGCGAAGCTGAAACACTAGGCACATCACCATTAAAGCCAGGAATAGCAGCTACACCCAGTGTTACCCATTAGCCCTTATCGGCAATAGAAACCATAAAGAAATAAGATATAACCATTAGATAAAAGAAAAATGTGTAAATAATTATCCTCTGTAAATGGAAAATTAGGTTATGCTACTAAATGTGAGAGACTACTAAAGCTATTGATTTTTTGTTGATCACAATAAACTCTCTCCCATCAGAAATGCTGATAATAATACACATTGTAAAAAATTCTCATGAAATAAATTCAAAGTATTATATAAGTATCACCAAGATTTAAGGACTACAACTACATACTGCCAAGACTTCCTTTGAAACCAATCAGGTCAAACTTGCTGGTAAAATCCTTCCAATCATTCTCCTTTCTAGTTTATTTCACATAAACAGAATACTCACTCTCCTATCTCACACACACGCACACACACACACACACACGCACACGCATACTGCACATACCTTTCCCTACCTCCACCCCCATTCAATTCATACTCATCACTGCCATTGACTTCCTATTGGCCGAGCAACCAACCATGGCAGAACTAAATCTGTTCAGAAAAAGGCTAATTAATATTTATTATTTTCCTTATGTTATGAAGAGAGGAATATCATGTTTCCTTCCAGAATGTGTCCCTGAACTTTTAAAGGCTCAACCATATGGAAGAGATCTACAAGAGTATATGAAAAGGCCAAGGATTTGGAATTCTAATTCAATTTCCCCTCATATTTTAGTGCAAGCCTGTAGCAAACATTTATTTTTAGAGGTATTTTCAGTGGGGAATTGAACAAAAGACTATTGTGTGCTCAACACAGTTCTCTTTGGTCCCATCTATACCAACTATACAAACATCAGGTTGAAATTAAATGACTCTAAGCTTGAAATAAACTATTTCCAGACTACAAAAATCTTTTCCATACTTACCAGCACATACAAGTTTTAAAGTGAGTTGCAGCTGAGTCCAAATGTGAAATCTGCATTTTCAAGTGTTCCAACAAAAGAACGTTGCTGTAGAGCCCGACTACCTAATACTGATTGTTCAAGAATGCTATATAATGTTTTCATTTCCTCTTCCAACAAAACAATTTTGGTCTGCACTGAATGAACCCGCTGCTACAAGGCTTCTGATGGAAAGCACATGGCCATCGGCCACATCACTGGCCACCATTTCTTATTAAAAGGTATGCCTTTTTCTCTAAGTAAACAAAGTCAAAAGGAGCACACAGGCATTCCCTGGTCACTACGAATATCTCTATCTTAATTTGTGATGTGTACAAAATGCAAAAGGAAACAAGAAATTTTCGGTGAACAAGAGTGTGGTAGTTTTAAAGCACTGTCCACAAATCTTAGACAGGCCCCTCATTAAAAGAGAGGTTTAAAAAAAAAAAAAAACCGACTAAAAACAAATAGATAATAGTTCTCCTTCTTAGAATATGGGCCATGGTTCACTTCTAACAAACAGGAGGTGGTGGCATGAAGCTCAAGGCTATGGAAGGCATATCTTAAAAGGTGACAGAGCTCCTGGGCTGGCTGCTGGGACATATCCACAGAGAAAGCTTAAGGAGAGGAATAATATATTTTAGCAAAGTGCTAGAGATCACGTTCTGCAAGTGTTGGTGGCATTGATTATAGGCCCATGCTGAAGCAGAACAGGACAGTGGAGGCAGAGACGGGGACTGCTCACTTCATGGTATGGAGAAAGAGATAAAGGTGGCAGAGCAAGAAAGAGCCTTTAAAGACACATCCTGGTGACCCAGTCTCTCTTCAAGTGTCTACTAATTCCTCAAATAGCACCACCAACAGGAGAAAACACCTAACAAATGAGTCTGTTGAGATGATTTACATTCAAAGTGTAACAAGCCACTCACCTATAAAGCCTCACCAAGGCCAAGGGGTGGCATCAGCTTCCAGCACATGGGCTGAAAGGCTCTTCTTACAACTCTACCCCAGGCTCTGAGCTCCCTCAGCAGACACCCATGGAACATACAGCATCCACATCAAGCAGATGCACAAACTGCAGATGCATTTTTTAAAAAAGCCACCTTTATTTTAAGCCACTAGGCTTCATGGCTTATAATGCAGCAAAGATAACTGGAATTTGCAGATTATTCTACCCAATTCAGCTAGCCTAAGTTTTCATTTCAAACTATAAACAATGAAAAACCGTGTGGATACACCTGGTTTTAGTCAATGTACCTTAGCAACCCTTCATTGTCCTTAGCTGCCAGCTAGCCTTCTGTGCTACCTACCTTTTAAGATCAAAGCTCTCAGCTTCCTCCTCCGCCCCTCCACCCTTGTTAGTTTTGAACAGCTGCTTTTATTAAACACCTTGGCTTAGGAACTCGGGACTGCTAACATATGCTGGATGGCTTTAAATCAATGAAGCAGTGGAATTTGTCTGAAGAGGTTGCTCTACGCCCGTGAGGCTCCAAATCAGTTCCTTGTGTTCTGATGGACTCCCTCAGATGGGTCGTCAGGCCCAAGGGACATGTCGAAACATTTACTGCTTCTTGTGATGAATACTGAGAGAGAAAATGTCCTAATTACTGAAATAAAGTTTACCTTTAAGAACCGTGGACCTGAGAAATTAGAGGCTTTGAAAGAACCTGAATATAGTATAGTTCTTTTCCACCCATGGAGATACTGACAATTCAGGTAAAAAGGGCAGAAGCAGGCAGATCTCTGGGAGTACAAGGCTAGCCTGGACTACAGAACAAATTCCAGGATAGCCAGAGATACACAGTGAAACCTTGTCTAAAAAACAAAACAAACAAACAAAAGAAACGAAAAAAAAAAAAAACTAAAAGAAACAAAACCAAACAAAACCTTTTATGATATAAATATGAAGGACTTCAAACTGACTGTTTTGACTTGGAATATCAGTCTGCTGTAATACAACAGGAATGTCAAACTCAATTTTGTAAGTATCTTATAGCTCTGTTAGTATTTTATAGTTAGTGCAACAAAATGTACTTTGTATATCGCTACCTAATGTTCTGTCCTTCAAGTTTTGGCTGCATGATAAATATAATAAACAAATCATAGATAACAATCTTGAAAAACAGGTATAGCTATTCTGTTTCTACTACAAGAAACAGAATTGTCAGTAATGTTAGTAACTACGGCAGTTAGTTCAAATCATCTGAAAGTCTTTAGGCCCAGCAAGGTTGTATGCCTGGCTAGAAGCCAATCTAACTAGTCTGTGGGAAACTAGGCACAGAATCTTGGTGCCTTTGTTCTTGCTGGTTATGCAGGGAACTAAGATTTGGAAACAATTACTGTCTGTCTTAATTTAGAGGGCAAATCAAAGAGGCTAGCCTGGCTCTAATTCCTTCAGTGTTACACTCATAATCCTTTTGGGGGATGATTTTGCTTGTCAATGTGAAGAAACATAACTTTAACAAAGAGGACTCGGGAATCGCTAGGCAACCAGATATGAGGGGTGGGGATGACTTGGCTGGCAGTGTAAGTTCAACCTCTGAAAACTATTCATAGCCCAAATATCCCTATACTTAATTCTGGTCTCCCTTGCAGTTACCAGGGCATATGACAGAATTAAAGAAACAAGACTACATATAGAAGTTAGCAGCAAGGCCCTTTTATACCAAAATAAAAACACAAACCTTGCCAGCAGGCTGGGATGGTTTCTCTGTTTAACTGGCTCTTGAAATGCCTTGGAAGCTTAATAAAGCATACCCTCGGCTGAATTTCCAGAGACAATCAGATCATGAAAGTTCTGACCCAATGAACAGTTTCACTATTGGGAAGTAGAATTCTGGAAAGTGGAGCCTGGTTGGAGATGGGCCCCTATGGCAGTGACCATGGCTTTACACCTTATCCTTATGCTTTTTCCCATTCCCCAAGGTATAAGGCACTCTGCTGTACTTTCAAGGCTGCCATAACTTCACACCACATGCTCCTGCCACCATGATGTTCTGTCTCACCACAGAACCAGAGTCAAATAGTCAAGGACTATGGACTGAGATCTAAGCAGCGAAATATAATCCTAAGGCGCGCACATACATGCACACACACACACACACACACACACACACACACACACACACACACATGAAATACACCTGTCATTTCTTTTCTACTCCATCTACTTTGCCTTAAAGTAATGTGTCCCTTTGGCATATTCATAAATAGGTAAATGACTAACAATGTTCAGTCCCTTTTACCTGCCTTCACCTCCATTCCACAAGTTCTAGAAGAGGGAGGTATATGTCTATTTTCCTCAAGAAGAAATGAAGCATTCTACCTCATAGTGGCTCTTTCCACAGCAGAGGGTAGAACCATGGCTCCCTTGAGGGATAGATAAGAGATGATTTCAGCTCTTCTATGAACACTTAACCACAAACTTGGACAGTTATCTAGAAACTCAGAAAACCACAAACCACTGCCTGCCATGCTCCTACCAGTTCTACTGGAGAAAACAACACACTGAGCCTTAGACAAGGCAGCATCAAAAAGGTCACCCATGCTGGCCACACCACAGAGCAGCTTCCTTTTTCTGGACGTACGCTGAGTTCCTCTAGGTTACAGGGCCATTTAAGACACAAAGGCTGTCCAATGAGGGCTTAGGAGCAGAGGCAAGATGTTCCTATTCTCCTAAAGTTCTGATGAAGCTGGCTATGGCCACTCACATAGCTAGATCAATCGTCAGCTAAATCAAAACTTCAGTGGCATTTTCCAAAGAAACAGAAACAAAATAAGGAATAGGGAGAAGAAAGGAATTCTACTAATTCTATGTCAAAAAAAAAATTATGATTTTTTTTTTTAAATACACCTGAACAGGAACATGACAAAATGTTTTGGCAAATTTCTTAGATTAGGGCCCACAAAATTCAGGCAAACCAGTAGCTATTCTAGACCAATATTCTTCATTTAATGAGAATTTCTCATCTGAGCAGTTATTGAGTGAACAGCTCTAGAGCTGACAAAGACCTTCTGCTTCAGAATTCAAGCACACAATGAGATACAACATTTCACACCCCGGTTCTGATAAAGCACTCACCTGGAGAGTACCACTAAGCACCTCAATGTACTCTGCATAAGGGGCAGGAATCAAACAAGGAAAAGGTACACATTTACAGGAAAATTAGTATCTATCACTTACTATTAGAGAAACAATTCTTAACAGTAAGAGGCATCTGGGATGGGGTGAGGAGAAAAGGATCAAGTTTAAACAGACCTTTATGTCAAAACCATTTCCAAAAATTAGAATCAAACCTGTAGACCAAGAAGCATTTGGTCATCTACACTGACTTTATATGAGTAAGAATTCTCTTTTTAACTTCTAAACAACTGGAACCCCCATTTAAGACAGAGCATCAGTTTGCTTAAATAGCACCTACAAGTTTGAACTAGATCTCCAAGTTACTGACTCACAGCTGGTGACTCAATTATACTAAGTTAAAGACTCCAGAAAAAAATTGTAACTATGAAAAAACACAGGTTATTCTCTTTAAAAATGCCACTAAACACCCCATGCTATGTTGGATAATCTTCAAGGCTGGAGTGAGAGAGTACCCAGCAGCACCCTACCCAGCACGTTTCCTGGGGGGACTTCCTCCAGATCTTCCAGCTCCCTTCCCATCAGAAGATACAGGTTCTCCAGAGTACAGCATGCCATGTGGGGTACAGGAGGGAGGTCCTCTAGTGGAGCTGAGAAGCCTAGTGGAACCTGTCAGAGAAAAACGGTGGAAACCAAGTGAAGAAGCAGGTAAGGCTCTACAGCGCCCTCCAGTGAGGGAGCAGGTGAGGCTCTACAGCGCCCTCTAGTGAGGGAGCAGGTGAGGCTCTACAGCGCCCTCCAGTGAGGGAGCAGGTGAGGCTCTACAGCGCCCTCTAGTGAGGGAGCAGGTGAGGCTCTACAGCGCCCTCTAGTGAGGGAGCAGGTGAGGCTCTACAGCGCCCTCAAGTGTTTACTGAGCAGCAAGACATTGTACAGTGACCTTTGCCTCTTCCCCAAATGCTCAAAGCTGAAATGTTAGTTTCAATGGATTATGATAAGAAACAAATCACATTTAATGAGTAAATTCTGAAATACTAAAATCCCTCAAATATCCAAAATGTGTCTGAATCTACAACCATAAGCTTTGAGGCTAAGAAATTCTCCTGTGGCTTGGTAGCAGCCATTGTGCTGGTCCAGAGTCCATTGCTAATATGTCTGAGCATTGTACCATACACCACTTCTCATGCCCACACCATGCTTCAATTTCAACATTCATTATTACCATTAGAATTTAAAATTGCTGGGATTGTCTGAGAAAGTTCTGAAAGCATCCAGTAAGAACTGTGCTACTGCCTTGAAACACATGAAAAAACCCGTTAAAAATGCCATGACAAAGCGGAGCATCTGCTAAGTAGCTGGAGCACATTGTTAATCTGAAAGGGAACATATGTTGAAATACTAGGAACACTGATGAGGAGAGAGAGCACACATGCAGAAAAATAAACACAAGAACAGTAAATTTATGAGCCCCTCCCCCTATTTGATTTAACTCATTCTTAAAGAGACACTGTCATGAATGCCCTATAGAACCCGAAGACTGAAAGAAAACTAACACATGATCATCTCATCAGATGCTTAAAAAGCCTTTGACAAAATCCAACATCCCTTCATGATAAAGGTCTTGAAGAAATGAGGGATACGAGGCACATACCTAAAGGTAATATACAGCAAGCTGATAGCCAATATTAAATGGAGAGAAATTTAAAGCAATTTCACTAAAATCAAGGACAAGACAAGGCTGTCCACTCTCTCCATATATATTCAATAAAGTACTTGAACTTCTAAGGCCACGGTAATAAGATAACTAAAGGAGATCAAGGGGATACAAACTGGAAGGGAAGAAGTCAAAGTATTGCTATTTGCAGATGGCAATATATATTAGCAACCCCCAAAATTCTACCAGAGAACTACTCCTATAGCTGATAAACACTTTCAGCAAAAAGCGGCTGGATACAAGATTAATTAAAAAAAAAAAAAAATCGCTAGCCTTCCTATATACAAATGATAAATGGGCAGAGAAAGAAGTTAGGAAAACAACACCCTTCAAAATAGTCACAAATAATAAAAAGTACCGTGGTGCAACTCTAACCAAGGAATAAAAGATCTATATGACAAGTACCTGGAGAAAGAAATAGAAGATATGAGAAGTTGGAAAGATCTCCCATGCTCATGGACTGGTAGGATTAACATAGATAGTGAAAATGGCCACCTTACCAAAAGCAATCTACAGATTCAAAGCAACACAATTCTTTACAGACCTTGAAAGAGCAATTCTCAACTTCATATGGAAATATAAAACCCAAGATAGCTAAAACAAACCTGTACAATAAAAGGACTTCTGGAGCGATCACCATCCTGATTTCAAGCTGTACTACAGAGCAACAGTGATAAAAACTGCATGTAAAAATAGACAGTTTGATCAATGGAATGGAATCAAAAACCCAGATGTAAATGCACACACCTATGAACACATGATTTTTGACAAAAAGCCAAAATTACACAATGGAAAAAGAAAGCATCTTCAACAAATGTTGCTAATCTGACTGGATGCCAGCGTGTAGATGTCAACAGACTCTTATCTATCGCCCTGCACAACACTCCAGTTCAAGTGGATCAAAGACTTCAACATAAAATCAGATACCCTGAACCCGACAGAAGAGAAAGTGGGGAGAGCCTTGACTGCACTGGCACAGGAGACGACAGAACATCAATAGCACAGGCACTAAGATCGACAACTAATAAACAAGATCTCCTGAAATTGAAAGACTTCTGTAGGACAAAGGACACTGTCAACAGAACAAAATGGCAGGCTACAGATTAGGAAAAGGTCTTCACCAACCCTGTATCTGACAGAGGCCTAATATCTAAAATACATAAAGAACTCAAAGAGTTAAATACCAAAACCCCCAAATAATCCAATTAAAAAATGGAGTACAGATCTAAACAGAGAACTCTCAACAAAAGGATCTCAAATGGACAAAAAGCACTTAAAGAAATGCTCAACATCCTTAGCCATCAGCAAATAAGATAAAACATACAAGTGACAGCTCATGCTAGAGGATGTGAAGCAAGGGGGACACCCCTCCACGATGGTGGGGTGCAAACACATACAGCTATTTTGAAAATCAATATGGTTGTTTCCCAGAAAATTCGGAATCAATTTATCTTAAGACCCAGATATACCATTCCTGGGTATATTCTACCATAAGGATGCTTTCTCAGCTAGGTTCACAGCAGTTTTATTAGTAATAGCCAGAAACTAGAAACAACCTAGATGTCCCTCTATTTGTCTAAAGAATGGATAAAGAAAACGTAGTACATTTACACAATGGAGTGTTACTCATCTGTTAAAAAAAAACACAAAAGGATATCCATGTTACAGTCTACAGGCCCAGAGAAGCTAAGTAACAAGGAGGGCTCAAAATGGACACATGAATTTCCCTGAGAAGGGGAAACAGAATAGATTTTGTGGGTGGACTTGGAGTAAGTGGAGACAGGAACAGGAGGGATGAGGATGGAGACAACTGGAATTTGGGGGTATCTCGGGGACAAGCTAGAAACCAAATGCAATGGAAACTCCCGCGAGGGTAACACTAGCTAAGACTCCCAGTAAGGGGGATATGGAGCCTCAACTGCCATCTCCTATATGCTGGCAAGACTTCCAGTAGAGGGATTGGTACATCCAACCCAGCCACAAAGCTTTGGCCTACAGTTTGTCCTGCCTGTAAGATGTGCTGGGGTAAAGGTGGTGCAGAAATTGTGTGAGTGGCCAACCAGTGACTGATCCTGAGGCTGGATAGCCTAGAGACATAGGACAGAACTGAACATGACTGGCAAAAAAAAAAAAAAGTAAATCAATGAACTTATTCCTAATGACATACTGCTATATTCATAGACTGGTGCCTAGCCCAACTGACATCAGAAAGGCTTCATCCAGCAATGTATGGAAACAGACGCAGAGACCCACAGCCAAACATTAGGTGGAGCTCAGGGAATCCTGCTGAAGAGAGGAAGGAAAGATTGTAGGAGCCCGACGGGTCAAGGACATCTCTAGAAAACCCACAGAAGCTACTAACCTGGGCTCACAGGAGCTCAAAGAGACAACAAACAAGCAGGGAACCTGTATAGAACTGACCGAGGTCTTCTGCATGTATGTTACAGGTGTGTAGCTTGGAGTTCTTGTGGGACTCCTCTAACAGTGGGGGCAAGGGCTGTGTCTGTTTCTTTTTCCTCCTATAGTACTGCCTCATCCAGCCTTGATAGGAGGAGAGGTGTCTAGTCCTACTTCGACTTGATATGCTCTGACTGGTTGACATCCCTGGGAAGATGACCATTTTTTAAGGAAAATGAGGAGGGGTGGACAGTGAGGGCCGGGGGGTGGGGAGCGGGAAGATGGGGAGTACTTGGGAGGCTGAGGCAAAAGGATCACATGGTCAAGGCTTGCCTAGGCTACAGAATGAGCTCAAGTCCATCCTAGGTAACTTGGTGAGACCCTGTCTCAAAAGAAGTTAAAAACAGAAAACAATGCAGGCTGCACCTGTCACCTGCTTGTTTCCTATAGCTTTTGCCTGAGTAACTTGACTGTGGCTCTATAAATCCATGAAGATTAGCTATAAGAGTAATACCTACATGTACTTCTTCCCTCCAGCCCAAAGTGACTCTTACTTGGCTTGATATGTAAAAAAGGCCAGAAAAGTTGTTCACCTGCTATTGGTTCACAAATGCTATTAAGGGAGTCATTTATATATACTAAATGTTGCCAAGGCAATGTAACAGTTGACACAGGAATTGGGCTGTCCTTTATCCATTTGCCATCTCACCTGTGCAGTCTAAAAGTTACCATATCCTCAAAATAATGCCCACACGGTTTACTCCCAGCTCTTACCCGCTGTAAAAAATCAACAGGGCTGTACTTGGGTCCCAAGACAAAAATTTTCTTTCCTCTTCGAGCTACGCCACTGAACACACGGGCAAATGCAATAAAGGCCTCTTGGCTGCCTTCTTCCTGGGGTGCAGATTGACGGCTGACACTTGCCATATCTGGTTCATCACCTGCCAGGCACAAAAAGATATTCAGGGCCATGAAAGCTCACATTAACCCAGGAACTGTTCGTATGTACAGAAGAGATAGTGAACACGAATATTTGGTCTGAGAACAGAAACAATATTGATAAAAATTTTGACAAAGTTAAAATATAAGGGACAATGTACCAAGTTAAGGAAAAATGTCAAATACTTTCCACAGAGACCTTTTAGGAATGCTGTACCTTTTGGCTCATTTTCGTGAGGACTTGTTTCAAGGGCACCTCCATCCTGGGCAGGTGCCTGGGGGGCTTGCCCCTGTGCTGCTGCAAGCTTCTCTGCGTGCCTCTGTCTTGCACGCTCACGTCTCTGGGCAATTTCTTCTTGAGTGAGAGGCCTGTAAGATGTCACCAATATGTTACGATGTGGCAGCACCAAACACCTCTCAGCTCTCTTTTGAAAACAAGTGCTCATATGGCTGTGGACGTGATGATCAGTACCAAGTGCCCCATGGAGGCTTCTCTAAGTTCTCTCCAGCAAAAGCTGTAGTGGAAGGCGGCTTTCTGGCCTGCTACATCCCCAGTGGCTTGGAGCTTATGAGCTGGTGCACAAGTACCCATGGCCCCAAGCACCGCCAAGTGCAGTTACACAAAACCTTTCACAGCATCAGTGATGCTTCTGGTAGAGGTCAACAAGGAGAAGGAAGAGAATGGCTAGCAGGCACCAAGGCTCAAAACACCCTGGAAAGTGCGCAAAAGGCACTACGAAATGAGGTTTTCTTTTTAGTTCAAAAGTATGTCTTCATGGAGCGTTCACGAGGAAGGCTGCAATGTCGGGATGAGAACTTGCAACTCAGCAGCACTAAAAGGTCAAGTGAAAACGAGCAGCCACTGTTAGACATAGGACATATTCAAACAGAAAAGGCTATGTGTAAGTGGGATGACTGCCAGGGGGCAGCCCGAGTAAAGGGAAGAGGCATTAGCAAGAATGGAATAATGGTTTTTTTTTTTTTCCTTCATGAAAAGTGACTCTCATTTGTACCAGGCCACAGAGAAGGTACTTAGAGCTTTAATACTGAAAAGAGCTTTATAAAAGGTGAGGTAGAAGCTGGGCATTTGGTTAGGAATCTGGGATGGAGAAGAAACCAGGCAAGTGAAGGGTCCCCAGAAGCAGTCTCCCGAGAGTAGACATTCACATGAACGCCTCCACCTTGCATGTTCAATCACAACACAGAGTTGTACCAGTCCTGGCCCTGGAGTTGGTAGAATCTGGCATATTCACCACTGTATTGGGGCTGAACGTCCAGACTTCTGGAATAACTCTCAGTATGAGCATGAACTACAGGAGCAGAAGCCGCACTACACTGTCTGGTCCCAGCACTGCCTCCTCCCATACTGCCTCTTGCCTTTGACGTTACCATTTCCATTTCACTCGGTAAACCATCCCTCGAAGCCAGCCTCAGCCTCATCTCCCATACTGCCTTGCCTCCTTCCTCTTTCTCTCTGAGCAACAGAGGCTACACAGATAGGCACTGTGCACACAGGTAGGTACTGGACACAGGCACTGTTCTCACTGTCTTCTAAGGAGCCACGTGCTCCTGGAGCTAATGATATGCTAACTCAGACTGTCCACTGCTGTGCTCTTCAGGTATATGCCAGTAGATAGAAACCAGTGCTACCTATCTTCCACGGCAAGTATCTGACCCAGCTCACTATAGATAGTCAAAGTGAGAGGCCTCAGAGCACTGGAGGAGATTAACCATTCCTGAAGGAAATGGCCCCTCTTCACGGGAACCTCTAAACGCCTGCAAATACAGGATGCACCCTGCTTCCTCACCACGGTATGCTACAGCTGCTGCTCTGCCCTCTGCAGCCATGGGTGTGATTTGTCCACTTCCTGCCTCTTTCTTTGGCATTATCAACAGCCAGATCTTCCACTCCTGCTCTTCTGCCCTAAGCTACACAGTTCTGCTGCAAGTCTATTTGAGACAGTCTTTTGCTAAAAAGAAAGGCCAAGAGTAAAATCTGTGATTTGTGGTACACATGTGTAATCCCAATGCCAGGGAAATGGAAGACAGAGGAACCCAGCCTAGCCTACTTGCCAAGCTCCAGACCAGTGAGAGATCCTGTTTTTAAAAAAAAAACAAGGTGGACAGCATCTGAGGAATGACACTGTTTATCTAAACTGATAAACACACATATACCACACACACACACTCATACACACACATAAATATCTGAAAGTATGAATTACAACACAAATGCACAACACTGCTATTATCACTTAGAGTTCAGGGAAAGAAATAACAAGATAGGAGAGTCTGGGGAGAACTGCTCCCCCTAATGGGCTCATCACTGGTCTTCCACCCTGCTTACCACTGCACATGTGTTACAGCACATAACCACCAGAGCAGTTAAAGGAAGCACGCTGAATACTACCACTTCTCGCACAGGAAAACAGAAACCGTAGGAAGCTTAAGAAAGTTGACCCAAAGTTAAATGGATACTACTGAGCCATAATTCAAGTGCAATTTGTTGGGTCCAAACTCCAGTCGTCATCTTCCAGTTAGTAAAAACTAAAAATCACCATCTTAAGAAAGAGAAACCTAATTTTAGCTTTGCTTAAAAAAGAAGTATAATTTTATTAAATCCTAAAGCCCAAGGTCATGACATGGCATAGAATTACCATTTAAGTTGATATTGGTTGTGTACACCCATAGTCTTGGAACTCAGTAGACTTGGGGCAAGAGGATTACCAGTTTGAGGCTAGGGGATGGGTTGTTTGTTTTGGCCAACTTAATATAAGCCCTGTGAAGAGGAAACCCCAATTGAGAAAATGCTTATAGGCAAGTCTCTGAAGCATCTTCTTGACTGTAACTAAAGTGGAAGGTCCCAGCTCACTGTTGATAAAGTTACCTCTGGGCAGGTGGTCTTGGGTTGTATAAGAAAAACTAAAGCAAGCCATGAGGAGCAAGTCAGTAAGCAGAGTTCCACCACGGTGTCCACTTGAGTTTCTGCCTCCAGGTTCCTGCCTTGAGTCCACTGCCTGACTCCCTCTATAATGTACTGTGGCACAGACATATGAGCCAAATAATTCTTTCCTTTAGTTACTTGGTCATAGTGTTTATCATAGCAATAGAGAAGAAACTAAGACACCTGGGCTATAAGATTGTTTTCTAGAATAAGTAAGTAAATAAATAAATGTAAACCAGACAAAAATAATAAGCATTTATAGTGATCAGTTAGTATAAAATAAATCAATGCTTGCTATTTAGTTACCCACTGATTAATACCTACTGTGCCCTGCCCTGTTATAGGCACTGGGATACTAGGAAAAGGAACAAAGCAGGCAAAGGAAAATCCACAGGAGTTATTTAAGTGACTGTTAGATATCCAGTATTTATTCATAACAAAAAGGAATTGTTTGCATGAAATTAGGGCTGTGTGGGTAAGGAAATAGCTGTAGGTGGTGAGTTGGCTAGGTTGCAGCTAACCAACCACGTCCTGAACAGAGGGCAGCCACTAGTACTAGAGACCAGAAGTGAGAATGTTGATTGGAGATGAATGTTATGTTGACACATGGATGAGAAAGGAAAAGAGGCAGCAAAGGAAGCCCGTCTGCCTTCAGGCTGCCATGCACAGTGGCCATATTCTCGCCTCTGATGCTGGTGGGAGAAGAAAGTTAGCAGAGAAGCTTGCTGCAGTCAGTACAAATGACAACCATGTTATAAGGTAGCACAGACAACAGAGAGCAGGTGGCCCAAAGGAGAAGAGGTATCTGTCTGATGTGGCACCCATCTATTCACAGAGCCACAAAAAGGCCAGGAACAGCAGGGTAGATCGCCCTGGAAAACCCCAATTTCTAATGAATTACCATTCAGAACAGCAAACTCAAAGGCATGGAATATACAAAGGGACAAAGGCTAGAGCTGCCTGCTTAGTTAGTGAGGTGCTGACGCGTTGCAGGATGCAGGAAGGCAGGATCTGCGGAATCCTGTGGAAGACATAGGCTTTTAAGCCAGACAAGCTGCATTCAAACTCTTGTACAGTTCCTCTGGTTATGTGACCAGATTTTTCCCCCCTAAGGCTCAATGACCTCCTCACAAGTCAAACTGGAGCAAGAGCTGCTGTTGGACCTAAGTGCACACTCAAGGGTGCTGCAGGAACATCCTAAGAGCTTAATGAACTGAAACCAATTGCTAGTTCCACGGTGGCAGAGTTGAAGCTTGACCTGAGACGTGGTTTCACCAGGTCTGTGCCTCAGAGATGAACAGACAGACAAGCAGAACAGAAGAGAAATCCCTGATACAATCCCACAGAGACTACAGAGAAATCGTCTACAACCAAGGGGGAAAGCTGAGAAAGGAGGGCAAAGTATCCAGCATCCAGCAGGTTTCCCGGCCACATCTTGTTTCATTTTCTCCTCACTATCTATCATTATTTGATATATGCTAATCTACACCAAAGGAAAAGACTATTCTGTTGGCCCTGCCTTAGTACATTTACTACAGCAGAGATGAGAATGGGATCAGATCATCCCCCAACGGCAGATGTCTTCATTCAAAGGCAGTACAACATATACATGAAAAACATCAGCCAGAAGATGGAAAGAAACAAGGTAGGAATGGCCACTTAACTCCGGCATATCTGAAAACACTGTATGGTATTAGATGAGTATTAAAACAGAGTGAGAGGACAAAGTAAATCAGTAAAACGATTTTACAGAGAATTAATTGCTCTACTAAAACCCATGAATATATGAAGACTATTAAAGAAAAATACTCACTCATAGGAGACAAAACAAAGTAGTATAGGCAGAGTTACCATTGTTATCTATAAAAAGACGATGAGTCACAGGGGAATTTTAAGTGGTAAATAAATGTATTTGAGGCTTGGGGAGTATTTCTTCAACTCGTCAGCATTCTCTAGTGTCTGAGACATTTTCAGTGGCTACACGTCAAATTTGCCAGGATGTCTGAAAACTGCCACTGTATGGAGGACTGAAATCTTGCCTGGCAAGAGTTGAAATACACAGTCATACACCAATTTCAGCTATTCACTCACTCGCTTCCTGGTTCCTAACTTCCTCCTCTGCCCGCTCACTGCCCACACTTTCTCTCTTCGGGAGTCATTCATCCCTCATCCACACATTCACCTACTCAGTTACTCTTTCATTTCTCTCCAGAACAATGCTGGAAGAGTCTTATGCTCAAATCACTATGAGAAAGTTAAAACAGAAAATCAAACCAAAACAAAAAAAACCCAAACCAAAACCATGTACACAATCTTTCTTTTAAAGAATAAGCAAAGTTTTATTGATAAGAAAAAAGAAGCTTAGTCTCTAAGATGAGGCAGACAGCATGAAGAACAGGACTTTGTGGATGAAACTGCACAAGTACCAGAAAAAGAGAACAATCTACTGAAACCCATGGCTGGGGTGGGTTATGACTAGACAGACTCATTCCACAGTGATCCCCCAAATTCAGCCACGTTTTCTCCATTAATCTCCATACTTCGTTAATCGCACAATACAAAAAGAAAAAAACTTTATACAGGCATAAAAAAGCAATAAACACAAATACACATTAAAATATGGTACTGAAAAGTACCACTGAACTCCAACAGTACACTTCATCTTTTAGGAAAAACTAGGTGTTGAGAATCAGTAATGAGGCAGGAGCCTTCATCTTTCAGAGAGAAATCTTTGGAAAGATTATTCTGAAGGGCTGGAGAGACGATCCAATGGGTACCACCAAGCCTGAGACCTGAGTTCCATCACCAGGACTCCAGTGGTGTAGGGAAGAACTGGCTCCCACACACTGACCTCTGACCCCACAAAATAAACACAAACAAACAACTGTAAAAAGAAACCTTTAAAAAGGGTTTGAGAAGATCATTCCAGAGCATGGTGAAAAATACACTGGAGAGTCTCAGTCAGAGAATCAGTTCAGAAGTTACTTCAGTGATTTCTAGAGATGACCAGACCTCTAAGAAAGTGTGTTGGGATCCAGTCTCTGCCTCTGCTCAAGCCTCCTCTCCTAGACATCGTCCCTTTGCTAACAACTTGCTGATGTTAACACGTCTCATCTGGGATGAGAATCTGTGTCAAAGGGTTGCTCTATCACCCTCTTCCCAGCCTTCTGCCTAGGAAGCAGATGGTCTGGCCTTGAGCCCCTGCTGTGAACTTCCCCACTCCTCAAACAGTGGGTATAAGAAGTGCCTCCACCATATTACACTTTCTGTCTCTGGTCCTGGGGCCTGAACCCTCCTCAAAGCCCAGCCATGCTGTTTCCCCTCTGTCTGTCCATGTAGTTAATAACTCTTTTCCTCATTCCTCAGTAATGTGTCTTAATGTGTCTCTTGAACCACCTGCCTCATCTGAACCCAAAGTCAGGGGAGGCAGGCACTCTGGGAAGAAAAACACATGGAGAGAGGCAATGGAGAGTAGATAGGTTCTCTGAACTTTCACAAATCCTCTCCACAACCTGTACAGACACACGATGTACAGAGAACTGATGATCAGACATGCAGTCTCCACTGAGGCAGACACACCTAGAGACAGGGTAGGCTTAGACCATACCATGTCCGTCTGCTATCCAGTGAAGGGAACTGTCATTACTACAGCTATTACTAGCCTTCACATTTATGTCAGCTCAAGTCAATATTCAAAAGTTGGTTTCAGCAGCTTTCTACAGATATAAAAGGCCAGATGATAAACAGATTCCTAGTAAGCCCAGGGAAGTGCTCAGTCCCAAGGCAGGCGTGAGAAGACTGGTAATACATGTGCCATCCTACCCTCCTACCCACACTGCAGCAATATGCCCACCAGCCAGGCAATTGGAAGCCTTTCCCCCAGCCCGGCCCAGCTTCCCTCTTCTTCTTACCTTGGCTTATTCTGAGGCAAGGCTTTCACATCAACTGCAAACATTTTGGAAACAAAGATAATAACAGGAGCAGTATCCTCACTTCCACATTTCATAAAAGCTAAATAAACAGGAAGCAAAATGTCACTGCTTTTCTCATAATCAAAAACCTAGACTTTTGTGAACAGCAACTACATTTAGAATATAGCATCATCTAAACATGCAACTCTTTACAACTGTGATAAAAATTCCACTAAAGAGTTTGCAAGAAATGAACAGTGCAGAGAGCAAGAGTTGGAAGACAGAAAAAGCAGCAGAGTTGAAGGGTGGGAACCGGGTCGCTACCCACGACTAACCCAAGTCATTGTTTCTCTATAGCCAAGAGTGAAGTACCGCTTCCAGGATCAAACATCAATAATAGAATTTCATAAATTTTCTATTCCTTTTAATGGCAAGTTAATGTATAAAATAGACAAAAATAATGTGTCATCAGGGCTGGAGAGATGGCTCAGCAGTTAAGAGCACTGACTACTCTTCCAGAGGATCAGAGTTCAATTCCCAGTCCCCACATGTCAGCTCAAGTGATCTGTAACTCTAGCCTCCCACTTCTGACATCAGGCAAGCATGTGGCACACTGACATACACTCAGGCAAAACATTCATATGCAAATAATAATGATGATGATGATAAAATTTAAAAACAATGTTATCAGGACATAACAATCAGAAATAAAGATTCAGTGCTATAAAAAAAGTCAGTTCTCTAAGTATATAAAGTTTAACACAATTCTATATTAATAAATGTCACTACCTCTTTCTCATAATCTACAACAGAGGCATAAAATCACTGGTTACCAGTTTTTAGAAAACACATTATTTCAAATCAAAATAATTTCTACAAAGAATGCAACATTAAAAAAAAATTACACAAGCAGAATGGTTGGTGGTGCACGCCTTTAATCCCAGCACTAGAGAGGCAGAGGCAGGCATCTCTGAGTTTGATGCCAGTCTGGTCTACAGAGTGAGTTCCATGACAGCCAAGTCTACACAGAGAAAGCTCATCACAAAACAAAAACAACAAAAACCAAACAAAAAAACTACAGAAAGCAAGAACTGCAGAGTTTTGCATATGTCAGTCTCTTCACTCCTACTGCAGCAAAAGAACACAAAATCAAGAGCAGATGAGCGATAACAGATGCTTGGCCTGGAGAAACAGTGGAGCTGCTGAGCAGTAGCTGGGCTCTAGATACATGTTAAAGGAGGACTCCGCAGTATTTGCCAATAGAGTAAAGGGGTGTGAAGTCAGTAAGTACCAGAGATGACTCCAGGGTCTTTGGATTCAGTATATGAAAGGGCAGACATAGCTCGAATTACAACAGAATAGTTGGGAGAAGCAGGGTTGGGAGGCCATGGTGTGTCAAGTCTGCAATGCTTCTGAAACAGAGCAGAGCAGAAACAGTGGTGGGCAAGCTATGCAAGTCTAGTGAGTCTGGAGTTCACAAGGCACCTATGCATGCAAATCCAGATGGGAAAACTATCAGGACATAGCTGCCATTCAGAAGGTCAAGTGAGCTTCTGCACCAAGAGTGATTACAGATAATATGAGGTATGTGATTGAGATCTTGTGTGTGATGTACAAAGTCAAAAAGCCGGGGACAAAGTGACATAGAAAATATCAGCACCTGGAAGTCAGAGAAGCCCATATTCCAAGAAGGAAGAAGGAATCAACTATGTCAAATGCTAGTGACATAGCTGGTCTGCTGAGGATGGGAAATGGGACATCAGAATAACAGAGTCCATTGTAGGCCCCACTAGAGAGGTATGTGGATTGGGGCTGTAGAGAGCACACATTTCAGTATAATGAGAAGAACTGGAGACAATGAACACAGGCAGATAAATCACAGTGCCCACAGAACTGGAATGCTAGTAATCCCTCAGCTGAGGAGTGTGCAGCAGCTCCTCGGCATCAGTAATCCTAGGAACCACTCTTCCAGCCTCTAGGAGACAGCATGGCAGTGACTTCATAGCACAGAGAACACATGCTTGGCTATTTAGGAAGACGGGGTAAAGTGGAAGCATACAATGAGATCAGAAGAGCATGAAGGAAGGAGTCTACATCAGTGGCTGCCACCCAGAGGGCTTAGCAATATGCTCTACTGAAAGGGAAACTTTGGGGAGTGGAACAAAAGCCGGTCACGTGGTCAATCTAAAGGTGGTTATTTGTGGAAATCAATGTGACAAACTGTCCTTTCTGAAAATTAACATTCAGCAAACAGGGCAGCCTGGGCTGCGGAGAGTCATTAGTGTAGGACACTGCAGTGTGTCCACCTTCCCTCACCTGCTTTCAGGGCTTGGGTTTCCAGTGGAAGAGACTCAAACGTCTGCGATCCTGTGCATAACAGTTTCTCCACTCGCTCAGCTGTCATGTCAAGGGGACTGGGCAGTTTCTGACACACCATAGCTGAGGCCTGGCGTTAAGGTTCTGTACTTTCAGTACAGAGTGACTCTATGGAAATCAAGACAATCAGGCACATTTATACAGAATTGTCCAGGCTGTAGAACAACTCTGCTTTCTGACTCACGTGTCAAAATTTGCACATGCTTCCAGAATGTCCAATGACTAGATATCTACTTTCAAAAGTACTAGTGAAAAGTTTTATTCTCATATACAGTAAATCTACTTTTATTTTAGAGAATATTGTTTTAAAAGGAACTTACTAGAATTAATATTAACCAACATTAGCACATTAAGGTTTCTAATTATTTAGTACTGCTTCAAGGTAGAATACTGAGTGAAGAGAAAAGACTTACATCGGATCAGAATGGGTTATTTCTAGAGGGTAATTTTGTTGCCAATGAAATACTATTTTTCTCTTATTTGATAAACTCCATCTAATTAAAAACCACTAAGATAAAGGATACCGAGGACAGCGTGGGATATGGGGAGCCATTGGCTGCAAATGGCATTGATCTGGACTTTAGGGTCTGAATGGCGTGCTTCCCGGGCTCCAATTTTTAATCCTAAAGAAGTCACAATTTTATCAATTTTCTCTTTGTCCCTATGAGAAACATCAGAAAAAAGGCATAAATAATTAGCTCAATTTTATTTGATACCTTTTTTTTCTTTGCATGTTGCTTTTTCAGAAGAGGCTAAAAATAAGTGAAGAGATCCTGGCGAGCAGTGGGCAGTGGACTCCCCAAGCTCTACTGGAACACTCCTTCAGAACCTTGCAGAGTACCTGTTCACAATTTACTGAAACAAGCCATGTCTACCAGGGCAGCCTTACAAATAAATGCTAAAGCTCTGATTCTGCCCAGAGGACAATAAACTTACAAAGCCAGCTTTCTTTCCCACTTCACCAGGTAAACTTTCCCCAAGTTCCCAATCTGATCTTTCCCATCACAATTACTGGCTCTTTAAGCTCTGCTTTCACACACCAAGGCTCAGTGCTCCTTTGCAGTCTCTGGTCTCCTCACCCCAGTAGGCCACAGCACAATGCTATTCCAGCCCTTCCTATCTCCCCTACTTGAACTGTACATGTTCCTTTAAACTGTTTCCAAGCCTACAACCAACTCATCTGGGAAGCTCTACGCTCTGGTCACTATCCTGGTCAACCTCAGTTATCTGAGAGACTCATCAGACTGGGAAACGGGCAAATGACCCCACCCAAAGATAAAAAATTTTACAAGAGTCTTACTTTTTCAAGACCGCATCATACAAACTCCATATATTTTCCAGGATCAACTGTACAAATAGAGGTTTCTTTCCTTTGGCCTGCACAGAAGAACACATCAGCTTGTCAACTGTCAGTGTGGCTTACTTCTGCTTGGAATACTTATCCAATGATAAAGACAAAAGTCATTCTCTAAACAGCCAGTAATTCATAAGCAATGAGCCACCATTCTCTTCCTCCAGGAGCCAGAGAGGTGCTGAAATAACGTGAGTTATCTGGAAGCCAATCCTCAGGGGCTGCCCCACACTACCACCAAAAAACAAAAGAAAACACAACCCTCTCTCCCTCCCACATACACACATACAACATCTGAGCTGCAGGCTCATGTCACTAAGTGTGTGGGGCTCTCTTCAAAGGCTTGGGTTTTCTATGTTCATGTTTCTTGTGTTCTTAAATGTGAGAAACTGATCATAAGAACAGGATATTCTTATAACTGTAGATTTCATTTGTTCCATTGAGATAGGCACACATAGTATTAACAGCAATTAAACTGTGGGGAATTAAAAAGCACTTGCCACCAAGCTCAATGAGTTGAATCCTTGAAACTTACATGGTGAAAGGAGAAAACTGACTCCTTTAAGGAAAAGTTTTAGACAAGTCTATTTTTAAAAAACCAAACTACATAAAAAATTAATAAAGTGAATGAACAGTGAGAACTTTGGGTCGTATAAATGCTGCTGCATAAACATGAGATGGAACGTATTTCAAATGCCTCCCTTCTGAAGCGCTACTGGCATTATTATTAGAAAATTAAGAGCCATCGCCTTAAATGTCCAGTTTAAAAAAAGTCATCAAAGGAAATTTATTTACAAAATGTGGCACTTATAGCTTTACTTAGACATGAAAACACAAAAAACACTTGCAATGCCTAACCTTAGACCAATACAAAGCAAATGTGTCTTCAAAGTGCCCAGGATCTAAGATCTACAAAACTCTGAAGGCAGACAGCTTTCTATTCACTTACTGTATTACTTTTAGAGACTGAGTATCATTATGTCTCAGCTGGCCTTAAAGGTCTAGGAACTGACCCTCCCAAGTAGCTGGGACCATACACATACATAACTGTACTCACAGCTTGCTCGCTGTATTTAAAAAGTGAAGCTCTACAGAAATAATGCTTGAACATAAGACTCATGTACCATTTACATCCTGTGCCATATAAAGCCCCCCAGCAATTCATTTGCATAAACGAGGGCTGAGTTGCTTCTACTAGAGCTGGTACAGTAGACGTTTTCTATGGCCAACAACCAAAAGTAACATAGACCATACTACCTGATCGACTTTCATAATCTTCTTAGCCTTCATATTTATGTAATAATCTCCCCACAAGGTTTTCAAAAGAACTTCCTTCTTGATGCCAATTTTTTGACTATAGATTCTTGCAAAGTGCTCGATTCTGAAAGGAAACCAGCAGCACGTTATAGCAGTAACAATGACTACAGCTAACACAACACTGCTTCTTTCCTATGCACGTTCAGAACGCTATCTATATACCACTACTGACCTAGTATTCGTAACTGTTCTACAAACTTTTCTCATCTTATAGAAAAGATTAATGATACAAAGACATTACACAGGTAGTAAGTGAGACTGGGATTCAAACACAAGCAGTGTGACACTGCGGTCTTTGTCACTGTCCAACATTCTATACACTGATAAGAATTACAGTCTAGGCTGCGGCTCCTTTCCTAATTTTGCATGTTTGAAATTTGAGAAAAAGTGCAGAGGCCAAGGAAGCAGAGGTGCCAGCTGCCCATCACAACTCCACTAATTACAGAGATGACTTTCAGTCTTCACTGCTTTAAGTGTTATTATTCACAAGGGAAATAACTCTAGAGACCCAATCTGCCAAAACTAGAGATGTAGCATCCTGGACTAGCAGAGGCATAAACATTTACTCTAATCTAGAGAAGCCAGCTAACAGCAGTTTCAACTTGGAGAAGAGCCAAGCAGTACCAAGGTATAGGACATTCTGTGGTTAAAGGTCTAGAAACTGTGTTCCTGTAGAAAACAGTACTTTTTATTGTGTCGAGAGCTCTCAAAGTACTAGCATCTTAGAAAATGCCTGCTCAGGAACAAGACAAAAAGCTCTTCCCTGCCAAGTTCTTCAACCTGACACTGAGAGCTTTAACAAATGCAGGAAAAAAAGGCTTACTACTATAGAGATGAGAAAGGCAAAACCATTCTTGTTTGAAAGTGACATGCCATCATGCAGAAAAATTCAAAGGACCAGAAGGATTGTCAATGGGGCTATGGAGCAACTAAAGAAAGACTGCAGGCAGCCCATTTGCCAGCTGTCTCAGCAAAGAAGACAGAGAGATGGCAAATAAGTCTATCCAGAACAATGGCACCATGAAATGCAGACGTGGATGTAGAACAATAGTAACTCCATTCACTGCTGGTGCAAATGCAAAACAGTACAGCCACTTTGGAAGACAGTATGGTGGCTTCTTAAATGTCTCAACACTCTCACATGATGTAGCAATGCATTTAAGTATTCACATAAACTGAAAGCATATGTCCACGGAAAATATGCACATGGATGTTTACAGCAGTTCAATTCACAATTCTAAAATTGAAGTAAGCAACAAAGTGTTCTTTAAGGAAGTCAACAGACAAACTGTTGAGCAACCAGAGGAGGGACTATGACTCAGTACAAAGTGAAATGAGCTATTACACCACAAAAACACATAGAGACAACGTATATGCTTTATGCTAACTGAATGAGGCCAATTTGCAAGAGCTATATACCAATGACTTTACTAAACGGTATTTTAGAAAATTCTAAACTATGTGAAAATTGAAATACCAGTGGTATGAGAGAGGCAGAAATGAATAGATTGGGCTATTATGTAAGCTACATTTTCTATTTGATCCAACAGTTATTTATTTAGCAGAGACTTTCTTTGTGTGTGTGTGTGTATGTTTAAGTTTTCAAAAAGGTTAATTTCTCTGTAATCTATATTGTTGTTTATTATTAATTTCTGCAGAAGTCAGACAGTTCTATATGGTATGATGATGCAGGGTACAGAACTAAAAATCATCTCCAGAAGGATCCTGGGCGCCAAAGATGTGTCAGTGTGTATCTGCCAATCACAACAAATGAACTACATCACTGAAGGAGAACGGACACAGTAAATTTACGAATGGACGAGAGTATCGGTGAGACTTGTACTCGCCTATCAGTTTTGTTGCAACCCCAAATCTGCAGTATTTTTAAAAAGAGAGAAGGAAGAATCAGAAGAGGAGGTGGGGGAAAGTGAAAAGGAGGAGGAAAATGAAGAGGAGGAGGAAGAGGAAGTGAAAATGAGAAGGAAGAAGAGAGGGAAGAATAGGGAAGAGGAGGAGGAAGAAGGGCAGACCTGCCGTTTTCTTCACTGAGGAAGGAATCCAAAGTCAGCACACTACAGTCACTTCTTTACACGTCAGCTTTTCCTGAAAAGCACTCGTTAATGTTAAACGAGTTAAGTGATATTACTAAGAAACTGGAGGAGCTGAAGGCAACAATTACAGCAGGAATGAGAAATGCTTAGGTCATCAGGCAGAGGCTCAAAAAAAAAAAAAAAACAGAATACAGCCTGCTGAAAACAAATAGCAATGGACCCTTCTCACTGAGGACGAAGAGAAAGAAAAATAACAGAGACAGAGACTCAAATTAGCTACACCTGCTGGTGTTCTGAAGCTGGTCTCAAGAGCCCCTTACTTTCTCTGTAATTTGCTACGGTGTAAACTTCATTTTCAACTTGATCAAATAGTTACTTTGAAGTTTTCTTTATATTTTTTTAATTTCCCCAAACTTTAGTTTCTATAACATTTATATTATTAATTATTATGTTTTGCCTTTGTGAAATAGAAAACTCTTCTCTCTACAAGTTTTTACCTCCTCCCAAAGCCCTGGAAAGTTCTGCATCTTTCCATTGGGAGACTGCTGGCAGAGTGCGGCTGTCTCTTCCCTAAGGAATGGAATTCCCTGGAGAAATCAGGATGGAGACTGTGCTCAGGAAGCGAGGCTTCCAAGACTGACTCTGGAGCTGCCTACAGGTCTGCAAATCTCAGCGGAGGTCAGCAGCCTCCTTGGCAATCTGCATGCATAACTACAAAGCCACAGAGAATGTCTCGAAGTGTGTGTCTAAATAAAGCTTTGTCTCATAACCAGGGAAACGGAGAGGAGAGAAGGCCTGGCTCCTTTTCCCTATCAGTGCAGTGAGCAGGTAGATCACCGAGCGGAGCTTCCCAGTGGGGGTCAGCCCTGCATCGCAGGCAGGGGCAGGAGAACTCCCAGGCACCATCTTTTCCTGTGCACATTTGACTAACACATTCTAGTACAACCTTCAGTATTTGAACTCTGTTCATTGGGTTTTAACAACAATATCTTTCATGTGGCAAGCTTCTGGATGCTTTTTTCCTTCTCTTAATGAAGAATTTTATGTATTTGCCACACCTGTTTAGATGAGGAAGATTTCTAGGTAATTTTTTAAAACTTTTATCTGCTTTTATTTTATACTGAATTTATTCCCGTGCTGTAAGGTTTTGTTTCTTCAGGGATATCTTTTACTTTGGTGCAACCTCCTCTTCTGGCTTTGGAATAATCTATTCCTTTTCAGTGAGGATCACTTCCGCGTGGCAGGGGAGTGCAGACGCGGGTTAACCCAGTTATGAGCCCTGTGAGTCAGTCTGCACATCTTAGGTGCTCTGTTCACTGGATATATTCAGTGACTAGAGAATCTACATCTAAACCCTTATGTTCAGCATTACTTTCTGCACTGGTGAGCATGTGCAGCAAAAATTCAGCACTCTCTTTTGGCCACTAAGCCAGCCTGTGTTCAGTCCCATTGCTTGGCCTGGGCATGCCTAGTGACTCCACCATTACAGTCCCATGGAACACATGACTTCTTTAAAGTGGTATCTTTCAGACACTTGGTGGTTTTTCAGATATGCGCACCCTTGATGACCTGGGCAGTTTCATCAGGGTTCTTAAAGTGAACATGAAGATTTGAACCTCTGGATTTGCATGATTTTGCGGGTCATCCTTACAGGTCACCTCAGGCTGCATACAGGCAAAGATCCAGGAAGGTTTTTACTTCATGTTTTCGGATTTTAAAATATGTTAACTGTGTTACTCAAATCAAGTCATATTTTCTATTTTATAGTAATGTCATATAAATGCCCCATTTTAAATTCTAAAGGTGGTAAAGATTTTCATATACGCTCCATCAGAACTACATATTATAAGATCTTTGTCTTGCTGCTCAGCCCGCCTCTTGAAAGCGTTCCAAGTCCAGCAGTTGAGAACAGGCATGAGTTCCATCCATCCATCTATATATCTGACCTTGTCTAGCACAGAGAATACTGACTAGTCATACCTAAAATGGAGAAATCTGAACGGGATATAGAAGTTACCCTTATTCTCTCTACTAATCCTTCTCCACTCAGAGCAAACTTCTTCCAATTTGTAAGACTTAGACTCAAATGAAGATAAAAGATGAAATTATGAAAATCGTTATTCTGGGCAAGCCCTCCACCTTGTGGTTCTCTAGCAGACTGCTCACAAACTAGCACAGCAGGCTGAGATGGTAATGTAACGAATGCACCATTTTCCTCCCCTCCCCTCCCCTCCCCTCCGCTCCCCTCCCCTCCCCTCCGCTCCCCTCCCCTCCCCTCCCCTTCCCTCTCCTTTCCTTCCTTTTCTTGAGATAGTGTTTGGCTAGAGTTTATGTTGACCCAGAACTCACTATGCAGCTACCTCGCACTCCCCTCAAACTTCTGACCCCCTTGCCTCAGCCTGAAGAAGTGCTGGGTTATAGGTATGACCCACTATGCCTAGCTGTGGTACTTTTTAAATTAGAAAAAAAAATTAGAAATCATTTTAGCCTTTATTTCTCAGAATGGGACACTAAGCTACTGACCAAATGGGGAAACGTTCGTTCTCTCTGTACACTCGTGCCTACATTTATTTAGGTTTGCCATAACCTTTTAGGCACAAATAGAATAAGGTACTTGGCCCTTGTATGCACATAGTCAGGGTTAGGTCTCTATCCCACAGGGAAGTTCTAAGAGAAATACCATGTGGGTGGGGGAACCACATGACCCAGTAAGGTTGTTTCATGTACTAACACAACTACATACATAGGAATTCTCCCCAAGACCTTTTATGTTCAGCCTCAGTCAAAGCATGGGTGCACTTAATATACTGGGTAAAGTTACTTTCAGACTGTGTGTGTGATATAAGTGAATACTGGATTAATAATTTGTATACAGGTAAATATTTAAAAAAAAAAAAAGAACCAAATTATGAAACACTTCTGGTTCTAAGTATTTCAGATAAGGCCGAATCAAACTTTAATGTGTACAACAATTAACATTAGCATCTAGAAAATTATGCTGAGTAAAAAAAATAAATCTTAAAAGGCTACAAGTTATTTGGCTTGATTTCTGTAGTATAGTGTTTTGATTTAATTTTTCTAACATTCTTAAAATAGCAAATTACAGAAATGAAGAACATTAATGGTTTCAGTGGTTATTCAGGGTTTGGGGGAGAGAGTAGACTGTGACTACACAGAGTATCATATGGAAGCTTCATGATGACAAATGTTCTCTAGCACGACCATGTCCATGTTACTGTCCTAAGTGTGACACTGTATTGCCATGCTTTACAACATAAGCACGGGGCATGGCAGGGCACAAGATAACTGTATATATTATTACGGTATAACAGTATAAAATTACAATTATAACTAACAGAGTAAGCACCAATGGTCTATAATCACAAAGAGACGAAGAACCAGAATGACTTACCCAAAGCCCCAGCCATCTATGGCACTGGTAAATACCACATTGCCTTGCTCTGGCGAGAAATACAATTGTGAGTCATCCACGTCCTCCAAGCCTGCACTCCAGTCATACACTTGCTCTCCTTGTTCAGAATGTGGCTTCGCCTGGGAGTCTGTCTCTCTCTCTGCTCTTTCTTCTAGGACTTTAGAAGTAAAAAGAGTTCCTGTAAGTGCGTTAATCTAGGAGAGATGGTGAAATGGCAGAGTGTCATTCATATGCTAGGACACATATGGGTGGGAACATACCTTTACTAAGGCTAGAAACCATAGTCAGAGTTTGAGTTAACTGTAGGTGACATAATCAACAAACAATTTACACATATTAAACTATCCTTTCAAATTCCAACAAATCTGAGGCTTATAAAAGGCTTCTGAAAGGCCATTTGTGTGGACTAATCCTGCGGAGTGTCACTAAAAACTCATCCTATCCAAATCCTTGAACTTGACTCAATCCTTCTCCTATTTCCCACCCCAGCTGTTAAGTCCCCAGTGTCTAACCTTCAAAGAAGCAATCTTATTTCCTATCCCAGAGAGAAAAATAAAGCCTGCTACTCAGAATTCCTACAGGTCCCCATACCCTGCTTACATCTGCAAAGACTGCTGTCTCTTCTCTTGCCACTCAATGTGGTGAGCGTTCTCCTCAGTGTTTCTGCAGCACATCTTATTTGTGCAGGAAGCTGGTTCAGGCAGCCATTCCCTCTCAATGCCCTCCATTTGTCTTCCTTCCCTTTAGCAAAGAAATGTATCTATCCTGATCTTGAAGTTCAAATTCCTCTGTCCGACACAGGCCTCACTAAAATGCAAGGCTGTGTTGTTTTTTTTCTGCCAGGTCCCATTTCTTGTCACTTCTTATCATGACCTCTCAATTCTTCAGTGATCACAACCAATTTCCTGATGGAAACACTGCCCATACATTCTCTAGGCTTCTCAACATTGCGAATTTGTTTTGTCTCCTTAAACACTCATCCTCTAACTTTCACCTTGGCAAACACTATGGTTCCTCCATCTCCAGGTCTCACTGTGAGACTTTTTCCTTTCTGGCTTAGATTGGGCTCTGAAATCACATGGGGGTACATAGTTAATCTCTAATCTCAACTGTGTGTCTCACTCACTCCACTGGGAACTCTTAGAAATCAAGTCTTTTGGTGTGTCTATTATTCATACTTATCATCCCTAACTGGGCATTTGCCACTACATACATCTACATATATCTACACAAATGTCTGCTAAATAAAGAAATAAATGCCTAAAAAGTTTTCATCTAAAAATAAGTAACATAATATCATACAGCCTCTTGATATCATTTCACTTAAGAACCAAACTACAAAGTTTTAAAGACAAGAGCCTCTAGTCCAAGCCTGACATAGACAGGTTCTAGAAAACAGAAGCAACTCCCAAGAGCACACTGCTCTGTCCTCTCTTCACAGTATGGTGACTCCAGGTGACAGGAATTATATGAAATAAGTTTCCAAATCAGTGTATTTTCCCTAATACCACCTCATATTCAACACTTTCTTACAACTTTTCAGCCCATTTTTTAAAGTACTAAAGAATACAGTACCTGTTCTAAAATATTCTTGAGGTGAGAATAGGCCTCTTGTGGGGTGAATTTTAGTTCCACTATCAAGCGGTCTATCTTATTAATCACTAAAACAGGACGGATGTTTTCAAGCCAGGCTTGTCGAAGAACTGCCTGTGTCTGATAAAAACAAAGCAAAAAATACACATGATCTGCAACGATACTAAGGCACATAATAAGAAAGTCTCAAGTAATAACATTCTCAGGCTACGTTATAACCTAGATTAAACTATGCAGACACACATGTTCACCAGGCAATCTATATACAGACACACCTAGACATCCAGATACAGACACACACACACACACACACACACACACACACACACACACAGGATTATAAAACAAACACCTACCAATCTAGCATATAGGTCAGAAATCCAACAGTCCCAGAAGCCCCTGCTCATCTCCCTGAACATAAGGTTTTCCATGTGCCCACTATTCTGCTATCCTAAAGTCAGGTGTCTTCACTTCACCCATTCTGTTAGATACTCCAGACTCTGCACAGAATGAGGCTCTGTGTCTCAAGCTGAGACATCTGTGGCCCCTGGGGAACATACACAAGGGCTGCAGGATAATCAGAGCACATCTTCCTGTAACATTAAATCTCCTCTATTTAACTACGTTAAACCTTTTATTATTCTTTTTTTAAAAAGAATAATATAAGGAAGCATTAAAAGACAACATATATACCAAGGAGAATTCAAAACTGACTTTAAAGATGGGTATTTGTTGGGCTTTAAAGATGAAATGCAGGTTTTTAAAAAAACTGTTTAAAGAAATGAACTAGCCTCTCTGAGTTTTAATACCACAAGAGCCACACATTGACTCTGGCCAAATTCTTCCAACTTCTGTGAGACTAGAAACACCGGAGTAAGAATGCAGAATAGTAGGGGAATTCCTAAAGTAGAAAGGATGTGTGTTTGTGTGCACACTGAGACTCCAGTAGAAAAGAATTACTGTGTTTCGGGAAAACTATACTGTGTGACCCCTCTCAAACCCAACATTCCCCAGCTTTTGACAAGTCCCTCTTCTAAGATGACACCACAGTCACATCTGTAAAAGTGTGGCCATTATTTGACCTCATGATCTCTTTAAGACTCTGGTGATAAACTTCATTCTGGTCAGGAACACTGACAGACATGAAATATAAAACCCACTGTCTGTCAGCAGCACAGCAATCAAGTGTGTGCTCTCTCTACATGCTCTATAAGGCATTTGTGGCTCACAGCTCTTACCTGTGGACAGACCCCCTCCACAGCATCCACCACAATAATGCAGCCATCACAGATTCGAACTGCTGTTGATACTTCTGAGGAGAAGTCTACATGTCCAGGAGAGTCTATCAGATTAATCAAGTACTCCTCATTACCTAAAATAAAATTTGAAGATACATTTACAGCTGTGCAGACAAGCAATCCTTCTAAGACAAGACCAAAGAGCTATCATTCCAATGTTACCACTGAACATGTGGAATCTGACAGCATCTAGGTCATTACTGTATTAAGAGCTTAGTGTATGCCTGGTACTGTGGAAAAGACTTTTAATGCACCAAATACATACAGGATTATTAAACTATCCCTATGAGATAAATACCTCTATTCTCCTTTTATACATTAGTTAGTTGAAATGGAAAGCAATCAATGCTTAAGGTAGTGGTTCTCACCCTGTGGGTCACGACTCCTTTGGGGGTCAAACAACACTTTCATAGGGATAAAATACCAGACATTCTGCGTATCCGATATTTACATCGTGATCCATAACAGTAGCTAAACTGCAGTTATGAAGTAGCAATGAAAATAACTTTATGTTAAGAGTCACCACAGTATGAAGAGCTATATTAAAGAGCTGTAGCAATAGGAAGGTTGAGAACCACTGGCCTGAAAGTTCAGAAGTAAAAACTGTTCAAAGGGGGCCTCAAATGCCCACTTAAGACATTACACAGCAGGTACCAAATTCAGACTCCTGTGATTTCTCAAGGAGCAGTGTGTGAATCTGTAAAACCAGCAGTTAGACTCAAACTTAAACGGCACTAAACTGTGAGGAGCAGCTCCTATGTGCAGGGAGGGTCCTCCTCTCACCTCCTTCAGCATTCCCAACAAATGCAAACTCTAGTGTGGGAGCACTCATCTTTATTTGTCTGGTTTCAGCACTCAAATGCACACATACCATCAAAGCCCCAGGCTCACCAAGACAACTGGTCTTCGACAAATACAGATTTAACACTGTCACAATGCAGTAAGCCATGTGAATACTCATACTACAGGACGCTGCACCGAACTCCCATTCCTGCCATATGTGATATCATTTCCAAGCCAAACTAATTATGTGAATGCTCAGACAGACATGCTTTTGTTTCTCCCCTTCACTGGGCGTTCAATACCTGCAACATGTTAAAGAATTACTAGAGAGCTAAATGCAACAATCTATGGCAAGAAAGACTTTTCTGGAATATTATTCTAGTAACTTTGCTTGTCCTGGGTGAAATTACAAAGATACAGTACGACAGCAGTAACACAGCCAGAGCTAATCTTTGAGGCTCACCTTTGTGCCTGTCACTGTTCTAAGTATATAATGTTCTCTTACAGCCCTCCACAGTAGTAGCCAACGTTAAACCCCTTTGCAGAGCTAGATACAGGAATACATAAAAATACCTATCCTGAGGACATCCAGCTAGAATCTCACTCTGCACTGGTGAAAGAAAATACAGTTCAAAAAGGTAGAGGCAGCCAGCATGTGCCAGTAACTTGGGAGGCTGGGGCAAGATCTCAATTAATAGTTTGTAGGCTAAATCCCATCTAAATGAATAAAGAAAAGCTGAGACTTGTAGAAACCACACCTTTCACCACTACACCTGGGCAGCGTGTTGCCCTCTACATGCCAAAACTCCACGGGCAGTGAGCTGCTGGATTCCTAGGACCCCGCTTCATCTGCTTCCCATTCAGCATCCCTTTCATCAGGGATGTCTACACCTCCCGGGTACACAGGCACAAGGTGGGATGTCTACACCTCCTGGGTACACAGGCACAGGGTGGGATGTCCACACTTGCTGGGTACACAGGCACAGGGTGGGATGTCTATACCTGCAGGGTATACAGGCACAAGGTGGGATGTACACATCAAGCATTCATGGACAAGAACTCAGAAACAAAAATTTAAAACAACTCCTTAGTACACATTAGCATTTACTATTTAGTAACAATTAAAACAAATGTGCATAGTAATGAGATAGATATACTGATTTATTTTTACATCAGGAATTAAATTTTGGAGGAATACTTAGTAATATAAAACATGTATCTTTCATGTTTTTCAGAATTGATCAATATTTTGATTTCATAATTGTCAATGCTGAAAAAACCCACTTCATATAAATGGTTGCTACAAACTGTCAGAAATATGCCTAAAAGCCATTTCAGAAATAGTTGGGAGTTCTGTCTAAATCCCAAGCCACACTTTGTTGAATGTTTTTTTAGGAAGCCTCAGTCATTTCTCAAACAGCAATATTTAAAATTAAAAATTCTAACACAATATAATTCAAAGACATACTGATTTGATACTTCACCGAAGAGGAATAGTCTTTGTTTTCCATAATTAATCTGCTGTTCTCAAAAATGCAGACTGAAGTGGAAACTTAAGGGTTCTTTGGAAAGTCAGTTGTATGGTGTTTTGCTGGGGCAAACATGTGGAGGAAGGTTTAGCTAAAGTGGACACAGGTGAGAGGCTAAGGCAGACTTGTGAAGGGATGTTTTGGCTGAAGCAGACACAGGAGAGAGGACGTTCTCTAAGGCAAACGCGTTCTCACAGGCTGACTCCTATGAGAGGACACATGATGAAGGATTCTTTGCTAACAACACATGTATTGGTCCATCTTACATTGCATAACTGAGCTCCATTTGTCAGAACTCCATAGACAGAAACGCACCAAAAACTTCTAGTGGTGTCCTGTAGCTTCTTGCTGCTTTCGAGCACTTGGGCTGATGGGCAGAGTGATGTCAGCTGAAACAGATGCACATGCCGAGGCAAGATCCACAGAGCACTTGTGATGTTTGGAGGGCGTATAAATAGGACTCCACAGAGGCTCAGCTTGGCTTGCTTACAGAGCTAGCTGTTCAAAACTCGTTGGTCTTTGCTGATCTTCACTTTGCTGAGAGAGTCACAGCCAAGAACTTCTCCTGGCATCCCTCTGGGTCCCTCCTGCTCACTTGGGATGAGGCTGAGGCCTGGCTGTTTGCTAGGTCATGCCACCACTGCTGATTCATGTTTGCTAACCCGACTCTATCAAGCTGGACTGCTGGTGTATCTGTGAGGTATTTGTGAGTGGATTGAGCTTCCACTGCTGACGTCTGTGAACTGAACTGATTTCCTGACAACACAGATAGGATTTGCTCCAAAGAACCCTTTCTAAATAGATCACTTTCCCCGTATCCTTGCTTTTCCACTACCTCTGGTGGGTGGTGGGCAAGAAGAGAGGTTAAAGCATTTAAGAACCATCATTAAAAATAAGGCTATGAAAAAATTAAAGTTACAGCAGACAATTTCATGTGTCCAGTAAAAATACTGGAATTTATACAGAGAGCAGTCTCTAACCCGAGCTGAGGTGTCTCAGTGTGGCATGACAGCAGACACAGTAAAGTGCACACTGTATGCTTAGATAGAAGGCTGAAGTGACACTGTGCCATGCAACAAGGTCAACACTGCCACAAACTCCTCAGATTCCTTACTTCTTGATTTTGAACTAATTCTCGGTCACTGTACATTCAGGACTCTTCCTGCTATTACTAGATTCTTCAACATTTCCATCCTTAATTCCATCATCTCGTATGGGTCACAAGACACAATTTATGAAGCTAGACTCCAAGAAAGACTCCCAAAGTGCACTAGAGTTTAGTAGGAAAAAACACATCTTGGCTAGCAACATCTTGCTTATTCAGGCCTTGCAGCCTTTTCAGGGAAATTTGAAAAGTCAAAGAGCTTTCAATTTTTCAGAGCTCTGCGGAGCCCACCACACAAGGAATCATTATTAAACAGTGCCTTAATAATGTGTCTTAATAAAGACTTTTACTGCCAGCTCTCTTGGGCCAGGTTCCAGTCATCATCTTAGATTAAGCACCATGGTCTCAACCAAATAAGCCAAAGAAAAGCAAACAGTCTAGCATGGCCACACAAAGCAAAAGCTGGGAGACATGGGACCATTCAACATTCTTAGCTCAGTGCCTTCAACCTTCTAAATGTTGGCCCTTTAATACAGTTCCTCATGTTGTAGTGACCTCCAACTATAAAATTATTTTATTGTTACTTCAGAACTGTAATTTTGCCACTGTTATGATTGTAATGTACCAATCTGATAAGCAGAATATCTGCTATCTGACTCCTAAGGGGGTCATGACCCACAGGTTGGAAACCACTGTCTTAGCGGAATCATTTACTGCAGAAATATCCTAAAGCCCTCAAAAGGTTAAGAGTTATCTGTGGCCACAAACACACTTGAGCACCTAACAGTTGGCAATCTCTCAAGTCTTAGATTGTACTTTGCAGGTAAGGAACTAGACTTGCTTGTTCATTTGCCAATTTCCAGATTCAAGGGTCAACTAATTAACAAGTGCTTCCTTTCTTTAGAAGCCAGAGCTGGGAGAAGATAGACACAGATGAAAAGATGCTAAGTGGGGCCTGAATTCAGAGCACACGTCTTTCCTAAAGACAGAAGATAGACAAAGATGTCATAGCTACATTT
The DNA here is from genome assembly GCA_030674055.1 of Rhabdomys pumilio. Classification (NCBI taxonomy): domain Eukaryota; kingdom Metazoa; phylum Chordata; class Mammalia; order Rodentia; family Muridae; genus Rhabdomys; species Rhabdomys pumilio. The sequence goes on along the minus strand of JANHMN010000003.1, from coordinate 76,370,204 downwards.
TAAGGGATAAATGGCAGACCATTAAGACTTCTTCTCTGCAGTAAAGAAAACAGCAGTGTCTGCTGAGTCTGTGAAAAGGTGTTTGAGGGGTATGTCGAAGACTGCCAAGGGGTTTCAAATAGCTGTTGGGGAAAATGAGCAAGGCCTCGTGGGAAAGCAATGGAAAGCTGGCCTGTAAGGCTGAAGAGGAAGAGGATTAGGGAACAACCTTTATCAGGATGAAGTTTTGTTAGAGGAAGTGCTAGACGGTAAAGGATGCAAAAACAATGCTGGATGAAGATGTGGGAAGACGGTTGGTCAACAGACACCCCTGTGCTGTAGAAGGCACAGATCAAGTAAAGGAGGCTGATGGGGCTCAGAAAACTCGGAAATAAAAAGTGGGTGCTTCAGCATGTGGGCAAAGGAGCAGGGAAAAGCCAAGGCAGTAAAGAAGGGGAGCAGTGAAGTTTGACTGTTCTTACCACTGACTGGGTACATTTTCACTCCTCAGTGGGTCACTGTTGAACTTTCTATTGCTCCTGAGATGACATCTATGTAGTCCAGGCTGCTCTCAGACTCAGAGGCTGGAACAATCCTGCAGATGCCTGAGTGGGTGAGAGGAGTGTGTCCTATCAGGCTCAACAAGTGTTTACATTTGAAATGACAAAGCCAGTCAGTTCCAGGTGATGCTGGAATCCAGAAAGCAGCCATAGCATCAGGTAAGGAAGTTGAAAACTAAATAGCATTGTTACTGAAAGGCCAACCCATAAAAAAAGTCATTTTAGGCATGGTAAAAGCTATCTTGGAGAGTTGGGAACAAGCCAAAAAAAAAAAAAAAAAAAAAAAAAAACCAACCAAACAAAAAAACCCCACAAAACTTATTCTAAGTACTACAATTTTGTTTCCAGAAACTAAATTCAAGGTCCCAGGCTGGGGACTTCTCTACAGCTGAACAGCTTCTGCTGTAAACAGTTGTCTGAGGCCAGACATCTCAGGGACAACTTATGAGACAATTGTCTGGGTCCATCCATCTCAAAGACAACTTCTCCATTTTCATGGCAGGGTCAAACAAGTTCATGTTCCCAGGCCTAGGAATGAACACTAACCCCACTTCTCCAAGTTTTCTTAACTGTCTGTTAATTGGTAAAGAATACAGAAATTGCTGTTCTCTAAACCAAGGTGCGTAAGTTGTAAAAATATATAACTAACTGCCCATTATGCCAACTATAAGCAGCTGACCCATTCATTCCTTTGTCCCCTTATCACTCTGAACTCCTAATGTCTAGGAGTATGAATTAAGGACTTTAAAGCCAGGTGCCCTGGAGATGGCCCAGTCTCCAACGAGTACTGCCTAGCTTAACCCATAATGTCAAAATACAATCTGATAACACTCAATTGGATACCCTTGCTTTGTACTCCTATACTTTACAAGTGAAATATAGCTTCTCCTCGGGGACAAGGCTCAGAGCTTGAAATGGCTGCCTCCCTGAATACTCAAAAAATAAAGCTTTTTGTTTTAAAGCTTTTGCCTCTGAAGTGAGTTTTCTTGGCTTCCTTCCTGGACCCAACAGGAGAAGTCACACATAAAAGAAAATTAGGAGTCAGGTGTCAAAATCATCTGGGAGTGTAATCAGGAATTTATAATACTGAAAAAAAAAGGAGCAACTGAATGGCAGGAGTCTTTAAGGAATTTAAAATAGGACAGAATTAGCATTGGAATAAGATTTGGGTAAGAATGGCAATCCCATGTCCTAATTCAGACATAAGAAACATGAAAGAAACGTAAGGAAAGAAGTGTGGTCAGCAAGGAAGAGGGAACATCATTAGTGATGTTAAGGATGTGCTCGTGTTTGCCTTGGAAAGTCTGCAGAGGAAGTTTTGGTAAAGAAGGAATAGTAGGAGGTTCAGGGACATGTTAGACTCACAAAGGAACATGGAAAAGCCACCAAGAGAGGCCAGACCGTGTGGCTTACATCTTGGGCAATGACCAAGGACAACAGTGATGTGGGTAACACTGGCCACAAGATGTCCAGGAGTAATCCCAGTAAATCTGTGGAGGAAAGAAATGAAGCTTCAGGAAGAATTAGTCGGAGCCTGGCCTACCTTCCAACAGACTCCCGATCCAAGTGAACAGGCTGGAAATGTAATTACTTGGCCTGCTACTGTATTGTAGAGACTACTGTCCTTAATCTCTGAAGTCCAGTTTGCAGGTAAGTAAAATAAGGATGACCATCTCAGAGGGATGCCAGGAGGATTAAACAAAGGCATCTAGCTGGGAATTCAACCACCATGTTTTACCTTAAGCCTGGCATCAACTACATGCCTCACAAAATGAAAAAAAAAAAAATAGCCATAGTAATAAGAGGGGAAATTAAATCCGATTTTTCAGTCAAAATGCACAAAAAGGGAATCCTTCCCTCCTAGACTAACACATAAGCAGGAGGAAAGGGAAGCCTGTGGGCCTTGTATCGATAGAGGTGGGTGGGGTGTCAGTTCCCCGTGGTACAAAGTTAAAGGAAGGGAGAGCCAAAGGACAGAAGCCATCATGGGTGTGAATTCTGAATCTGCTTACCACACCCAGAAAAAAGAACCTGCACCCGGGCCTAGCTGCAGAATGCTGCTGGATCTCCCTTCTCCCCTATCAAAGTAAATCCGGGCACAAGTGGCTATCACTTGGGTAAGGCCCAAGTGTCCCACATAATCAAGTTGCTACATGCTTACATTTACAAAGAAAAACACTTATGAACTAAACTCTATTCCAATTTATTCTGCAGAGAACTTTAGACATTTTAAAAAATTACCAAAACCCTTGTAAATGAAAATTCCCACACATAATCAATGAAGCTGATATGGTACTGGCCCCTAGTCCATCAGTCCCACCCAGACTGTCTCAGTCAGTGATATAAACACCAGTATCAGTTCAGAACCAATAAAATCATAAGTAACAATGATATTTGACTAATGTTGGAAGCCATGAACTATGTGTGGAGAAGATAAGTTATATATTTACTCCATTGTATACACATAGACGCACATAAAAATTCTGGCAGATTAAATATAAAAGCTGAAAAAATAACAAGGTAAAATTAAGAGTGATTTGTATTCCATTCTTGTATTTCACTCAATATCCTATAGTAAAACATACTATGTATTATTACGAAAGAAACAAACTTGTGAATTTATTTAAAATGACTGAATAAAAGATGAAAATGCAGCGGCAATATTTCCTCACAGATATTCAAAATGTCTATACAATAGAAATGTCAGCAATATGCCTTTAGAGACTACTCAAAGACCAGTCCACAAAATTCAAATTGTTTAAAATTTAAATATAGATGCTATATGTGCATTCTAAAAGATCCCAAGGCACTGTATCATCTGAGGATGCTGAAAAGCAGCGGTTCTCAACCTGTAGGTCACAACCCTTTTGGGGATCAATGACCTGTTCACAGGGGTCATCTAAGACAACTGGAAAACAGAAACACAAGACATTTACATTTCAATTCACAACCACAGCACAATTACAGTTATGGAAATAGCAACAAAAATTATGTTATAATTGGGGATCACCACAACATGAGGAATTGTATTAAAGAGTCTCAGCATTAGGAAGGTTGGGAACCACTGCTGTAGAGAGTTTGTAAATTCTTGAAATGACAAGATACATCAATGGTATCTTGGTATAAGGGACGTGAGTGATGGGTAAAAAAACGGAAACATTTCACAGTAGAATTCTAGTACTTACAACAAGTGCTGGCATAACTACATACTAGACTTCATTTTCCACAGAAGAACTGGACCTCTGGAAGATGCAAGACATGGGATCATTCTGATGGCTTTCAATCATTTCTAGATTGTTCCAAGATTGTTAACTTGTCCTTTTAAACTCAAAGACTTTCTATTTCAATCAAAGGAAAGAATGAAAAAAGTAACAAAATGGAGTCCATTTCATAAAGTGTCAGGCCAAAAGAAAGGACTTGATATTTCATAAAGATTTCTGAACTAAGAAGGCAATCAGATGGGATGGAAAGGAGGTGATAAAAGCAACCCACGGGGCTACTTTAACCACAGCATCTCTTTTCCCTCCACCTAGGTTCTTCTTTAGACTGTCCCATCTTTACAGCATGAAATACCACTCTGGAGAATCAGTTCTTAACTACAGAGAGGAAACATATTCAGTTCTGAGAAAATGTCAGTTAACATTCCTAACCAATGTGGTAGATTAAGAAAATTAAATTTTGTGTTATTAAGTATGGTGAGCCCTGGCTTCAAGTCCCTTCTGGTTGTCAGTCAATGCTCATAGAAAAACATGTTTGATATTTATTGAACTGAAGAAAAACTAATCCACGGGTGCAACTTCTGCAAGAGACTCACAGAAAAAGAAAAGCCCAGTCACATCTTAAGCCTATGTGTTTGGGAACACAAGAAAACAAAGCAGTAAGCAAAGGAAATGAGGTAAAGAACAGCAAGTGTGAGGACAAGGAGTCAGACACAGGAAGGGACTAGAAAAGTGATGCAAACCTGTAACAGCACACAGCATAAAGACATAGATAAGAAAAAGACAACCAAACCTAAAGACAAGAGTAGAGTTCCAAAAGGAACATTCAAAAAACTGGCCTGATGTGGTCAGTCTGTCTTATGCATCAACACGGTGATGCATGGCTGTAATCCCAATACTTGGAAGGTAGAGGCAGGAAGGAGGAAGACAAGGAGTTCAAGTCTAGCCTCCACTAGACACTGAGTTTCCAGCCAGCATGGGTTATGAGACCCTGAAACTAACTAACAAAATGTCACTCAAATAAGTCTAAATTTTTTTCAAAATTCTTCATGAAAAGTATCTCTAGTTATATATGTACATTCAATAAGCCATCCCACTCTAACTCAAGGCAGCTTGCATCTCTGCTTCTCTACAACCTAGGAAGAAGCATGTACCTGGAGCATTTTAATACGAAGCTTCCCAAAGCCAGAGTTTAAGAAAACATATTAGATCACTCAATCCCAAGGTTCTATAAGCCATTTTCTCAGTCTCTACCAGAAAGACTGAAAGGATGAGAAATAGCTGAATTTCCTGGTATACAAGCAAATCTGAATTAAGTAGTTCAGGGTGGTGAGAGTGAACAGAGACAAAGTTGGGGCACAACCACTAAAGTCGACACTAGAGGACAGTATGTGAGTGAAAGATGACAAGGTAAAATCTTAAGTCTATAAAATAGCATGGCAAGATCCCTGGGCCACAGAATGGGAAAGACCCCTCAAACTACAGAGGTAGCATTTAAAAACAAATAGGAGCACTACTTGAAATACTACACACTATAAACTGGTGTGCTTAAAAGTCCCCAAACTATTTGATATAAAGATGGTTTGAAGACAGTAATGTCAATGAAAATGGCCACACACCACAGATACTATACTGTGAAGGATGAAGCAACTGGTCACTCCATTAGGAAAATAACTCTTTATTATTTTCTTCAAAATATACATGTTGCAGCAAGTTTTCTAACAATGCAAAAATAAATATTTTGAAAAGCACAAATTTTATCAAAATCTAGTTTCTGGAGATATCTACTGGGATAAGTGTATCCCAGTAGATAAAATGTATCCTTGTAGAAGCCTTTCTTATTTGCATATATGCACATTCATACCTCACAGAAATACTTTGCTTTTCTGTCTCATTTTCTATATAATTATAAACATATAACCTATATAATTATAATTCTATATATTTAAGCATTCAACAGCTATATAATACTCCACAGCATGAATGTAACAATTCATTTAGTTGTTTTCCTCTTAACATTTAAGTTTCTGGCATGTTTTCCCTAATACAAAGCTTTTGTGAACATACATCTCACGGCATTTGTTTGACCATTTCTGTCAGAGTATTATGTGTTACTATCAGAATGACATCTGCATTTGCAGATATCAAGATAGTACTGATCAGAGTAACAGGTAGGAAGTGGTCAGAGCAACCCACAGTTACAGAACTAAGGCTCCAAATCTCATATACAGGCCATGGAGCAGAAGGAGGATCCAGTCAGGAAATGAAAGGCTAAGGACCAGCCAGAAAAGTCCTAGCTTCTGACTTTCCTTGTGAAGAAATCCACACAATCACCTGCAGAAGGGAGGCAGGCAGCTGTGAACTGCCAGTTCTTCTGCCCTCAAGCCAGTCAGAGGTCCCCATCTGCATCCAAGCCTGCACAGCCTGACTCTGACAACAGACCATCTGGAGAGGCCAGAATGAGATGCATGGAACACAAAGCAAAGAAACCGAGGCATAGGGTTAATTCAGAAAGAGAAGAGGCATGAGAACAAACAGACAAACAGAACACAGTTTACCTTCTGCATAATGTAGTGAAATGGCACTGGATTTCATGGTGATCCCTCTGACCTGTTCATCTTCTCTGCTATCCATGTACCTTAACTGGAAAAGCACAACATATGTATCATTACTTTCCAGTGACTAAAATGCAACATTAAAATGGGCTTCGTTTCATTTCAACATATAAGCTATATACAGCTCTTGGTAGTGTTTAAGTGGTAAGGTGCTGGCGAAGTGCAGTTAGTCATAACACTGAGACAAAAATGAAAGGCATCGCCACAAATGCACCGCACACTGCATACTCTTAGTGTTGCTCAGCCACCTCAGCCACGAAGGATTCAATAGTTCATGGAAATCCACAAAGGGAGCTGAGGTTCTTTCTGTTACACATAATGAATGCAGCCTTGTTTGCCTATCCAGAGGTACTTGATGCGATCAAAAGAAACAGGGCATCTTTAGGGGGATGAGACTTAACTCTTATCCAAAGTAACAGATTTTAAATGTGCATTGGCTTTCTCCTTTTTAAAATAATGACACAGCAGAAAATATCTACAATATCAAAACTCAGCAGATGGCTTTCCCAAAGCTTTACTCCTTACAGATAAAGTCCCACTTGTCACTACATCAATATTTCTCTCTATTATAAATTTTTAACTTTATGTAGTTTCATCTCTTTCAATCAAAATCCTTGAGAGTAATGTGCTAATACCAATTGCTATGCTTTCGCATCCTATATGAATTCCTTGGTTTTCAGAAACATGTCCATTCCCACAGCTACTCTAAACAGCAAGCTTTAAGCCTTATATAATAGAAAACATATAGATGATATAGAGATGATAGATATATCAAGTCACATTTTGGTGCTCGATATTAAGTTCCCAAGGCAACCATTTTGATGGATGTACCTACGAGTCACTCATTATTATAAGATTCTCCTCCTAAACCTACCACATTTACTGATCAGTCTATTACTGAGAGACACATGTAAATTCACTCTTTTTAAGTAATCTGAGTGAGCTGATAAGAAGTTTGGATTGGGACTGGAGAGATGGCTGAGTGGTTGAAAGTACTGTCTGGTTCAATTCCCAGTACCCACATGGTGGCTCACACCCATTCAGTTTCAGGGGTTCTGTGCTGTCTTCTGGCCTCTGCCAGCACTGCATGTTCAGGGTACAAAGACACGCTTACAGGCAAAAGCATCCATATACATAAAGTTAAAATAAATAAATATATAAAAAGATATTGGTATTTTATTTCATTTCCTCTTACTTTGGTTACTGTCATTCTGCCTTCTCAAGTTGGGGGATCATAAGTACGTCATTACTATGTCCAACCTGCCAGCTCCCACAGAAATGGCCTCAAATTTACAATCCTATCTTCTAAGTTTCCAGCATCTACTTTGTTGATTCAATTTTGTTTCCCTATTTTCCCATCTCATCTCATTATTCCTGATCAATCCTGTTGATTACATACTAGGCCCATTACAGAGAGAAATATCTCTTTATTTTGTTACTATGAATTATTCTAAACTCTTTAAACTTACAGGTAGAACACATACTCTTTCTCTTAAAAGTTACATTTGTATTTGTGGGTACGTGTGTATGCACACAGGAGTGGTCTGCCTCACTGTCAAATGCAGGACATAAGGCCCCACAGCAAGCACCTTTCCCTACCAGGCCATCTCACCAGCCCCTAAAGCAGTATCTTTAACATGATCCTCAAGTCTTTCTTTGGTTCTTAGATTACTGAGGCTAATCTTCAAGATCTTAGGTAACTGACACATTCTGTTGGTCTCTTGGCAAAAGCTCCACTGAAACAAGTATAACACACAGAAACTGGTCTTTATTCTTCCCATTTTCCATCCCATAATGGCTTTTCTGCCTTACTCTCAAATCAGCCAACACATCGATTTGTAAAAACTTGCAATCATGTAACAGCTGACTTGCCACATGTCAGTTCTGCATTTGTATAATATAGAATTAATACAAATGCAACAAAACACAATACGGAAGTGAGCTTTTCTCAGCATCTATTGTATATGAACTTAATGGGTTGTCAGTTCCTTCTACATGTTTCATCACTAAAGGACACAGCAAATGGATCGTGACCTTACAGAAAGCTTACTAATACTCATCAAAATGCAACAAGCATTTACCAACACCAACAACATACCTTGCCTGCCAGGCGGCTGGAGATGATTCCATTACTGGATATAAGACAATCAGCAAGAGTAGTTTTTCCTGTTAAAACAACAGTAATTACAATACATTTGCTTAAAGGGGTTAGCATTCTATAAAGCTGTATTATCTCCCTGTAGACCTCACCAGTCTCACTTAAAAAGTTGTCAGGATTAATTTTAAGCACAGAAATTTTCTTAAGTTGAGGCAGACTTTCCAGAGTAAAATATACTAATACTTTTTTATGTTTATTTTTTGAGAATTACACACACACACACACACACACACACACACACACTGTAGTGAGTTTTGAACAACTCTACAACCCGCCCTATATCACCTTCAAATCTCCCGTTCTCCCACCACTTTTTTTTAATTAGATATTTTATTTATTTACATTTCAGGATTTAGATAGGCATTTGGAACAACAGACTGATGCTCTTTATGCTATTCAAGTTATTGGAAGGAGGTTCAGAGTTTGAGTAAGGTGCCATCTCGAGTGTCATGCCAAAAACCATTAGATTCATGTTAATTCTAAAATTTACAGTGGTAGTCATTACAATTAGGAAAAAGTTTAAAGACACTTGCAGTGTATTTGGTATAATTCTAACACTTCTCTGATGTTTTAACTTTGCATAGTATGCTTATGAATTTCAAGAATGCTGCTCTGCTGAGTGTTGATGTAGCAGATACTGCTGATAAAATTACCCATGGCCTAAGACTTTTAACTGATGAGGCAAACCATTATGAGAATCAAAATATAAACCACCTCTTACAATGTTTGTATTAGTTACTATAATCTAGCTTTAAGAAATCAATCAAGATTATTATAACTTACCAACCATCCCATACAATTAACTAAACTTACAAACTTAGGCTCTAAAAGCTCAGAAAACAAAATGACAATACAGTTTAGCTCAGAAAGGCATTCTGGGTAAATCATCACCAGGAAACTACAACACATGGTCTTCTGTCATATTTACCTATGTGTGTGTGTAGGGAGCCGACTTTTAGCAGAAAGCGGCTAGAAAGCAGCTATCATCTTTGCAGCCATCTGGAGCCATATACCCTGATAGAGACTTGTTTTTCAGCAGCCTACAACAGCTGAGCACACTCTGACAAATATCTTGTTTATCCCACATAGCTTGTTTTGCTGTTCAGTGACCCCAGCTGCATAGTGCACGTGGTAAAATGTTTTCACCTGTGTTCTCCTGCTTGTGCTTATAAATACCCAGGATTTCCTTGTAGTGTGTGGTGTAGTAGTAGTAGGTGTAGTGGTGTGTGTATGGTGGAGACAGTAAACAAGTCTTGACTACAGATCCTCTGGCTTGTCTCTATTATTCGTGTCTCTTCCCCTTCTTCCCCCCACTCTCTCTCTTGCTAGACCCTGACCTGCGGAACAGAGCGGGCCGCTACAGTTTGGCCCCCAAACGTGGGCCTGAGTGGTCCTTTACAGTTTGGCGCCAAGCGTGGGGCAGCTTGGGTCTTTACATGTGTGACCCTGGTTGACATTTGCCAGTTAAACTATTATACTTATTTAATAAAAAAATTTGTTTTCCTGTTGTTGTTTGTGGAGGGCTACACTGAAGTAGCTAATGCAATCCAGTTAAGAATTAAACCTAGAATCTATTGTAAAATAAAAAAGTCTTTGCATAATCAGATATACATATACAGTTACCTTTATTAGAATACTGCCAAAGTTAATACAATTTCAAGCATCATAAACAGGTACCCATGTTTAAAGAATGATATGGGCATATTCAATTTCCACAGTTGTGTGGGCCTAACAAATGTTGAATTTTTTTCCTACAATAAATACAGCTTTCTGTTGTCTTGTAAATATATAATCTGTGGAATCTGTATAACAGTATAAACCAGAGACTAATCAACGAGACCTCTGAAGATCTTAAAGAAAATGTTAGTATATAATCCTAGAACATCACTTTCCTGCTGTGCAACAGAGTAGAATTCATTTAAAGTACAAGTATGGCAAACATACATCCATTAGAATGTACCATGAAAGAGGAGACTTTGCATTATTAGGTAAGGCTGAATTCCTTGGTCAACAATGTTTGATATTTGAAATATACACACTAGTTAATCTGCTATTTAATTCTCAGAGAAAAAAAAACAGAATTAACAAAGAAACAAAGTAAAACATTAACATTTGGCTAGATCTCCTATCTTCCAAACATGTACACATAATCATAAATCCATGGGCAGGCTAGTACCTGATACCTTATTTGTATGTAAAACTCAATATCAGCTGGGTCTTCTTACAAGTGATTCACCCTCTCTCTGTTTCGGTACTACGTTCTCTTCAGAGCTCATGCTAACGACAAGAGTCACCACGCCTCTTTCCTGCCTTTCAACCCACCCAAGCACCTTTCCCAGTCTAATCTAATCTACAATTTGAGTACTTTGCCCTTGCTTTATTTTTTTTCCTAATGGCTCCCAACATGCTAATAAAGATGTTAATGACCATTTTCACGATTACCTGTTTCATCACCGACAAGAGATTCTCATTATCCTCCTTTTACTAGGCTGTACACTGACACTCAAATGTAAAGTCATCCGAAAAGACCTCAGAGTTCAGATGTCTAACCAGAGCTAGAGAACTTAATCCTTTCTTAGAGCCTCACAGGAATGGTGAGGTCTGTGTCAGGATGCTGCCTGCTTCTTCCTCACCTTTAAATGGCTAAGTAGTTACAGGATTCTAAATGCTGAGCAGCTGCTACTAGAAGAAAGAGTTTCAAATGAAGAGTAGACTCAGAATGAAGCAGACAGTAAAGGCAATGTCTATCCAAAGCCCACCAACAAGCATCTGCACAGTAGCAGCATCAGCTTCCTTCTGCCCATTTCCATACCTCCATGTGTACCGCTCGTCTCCCCCTATGACCTACAGCCCCTAAGGGGCATGTCTAACAATTCTTTTAACCAGTCTGCCTACCCAATCCTCCAGTTCTCAAAACTCTTATCCACACCCCCACCCATATCTCATCATGGTGCCCTGATCTATCCCTAAAGCCTTTCCAGCTGGGCAGGTGGCCTAATAAATGACTAGCTCCGGATAAATCTAACAAAGCAAACTTAGCAAATGCTTACTCAGTGCGTGATAAATAAATAGGATTTATAGGAGATACATTCTACCAAGACCACAGACATTTTATCATCTCCAAAAACGTTTCCATATTTTCACAAAAATTCAAATTCAAAAGCATTGTGTGACATACTGTGCAGAACACTAATCACCAGTTAATCCATTTATTTCAACCGTTCTACAGTATGCTTCTCTGACATGACACACACACACACAACTTCTTAGCAAGCATCGTGTCCATTGTTCCAATGAAACAGAGACATTTCTCCTTTGTTAATAAAAGCCAATTTTAAAAGTCTTACCATGGTCAACATGAGCCAAAACACATATATTCCTAATGTTGGCAGTGTTCTTCTGAAGTTGAATCATCTTATCAACACCACTGAGCACCATGGTTACTTCCTGTTACTAAAAATTAAATACAAATTAAAAATGGTACAAAATCTAATAGGGGGGTGCACAACAGCAAAAACCAAATGGGCAAACTGAGAGGTAGATGCTGAGGCTCACAAACTGCCTCAGATTCCTTAACTGAGAACCCAATGAATGTTTAGCCACATCTATTTCCTTCTGGCCCTGAGGGGATATAGTCGTTCAGGCCCAAGTTCCATTGTAAAGTCTACGAATCTTGCTGACAGTACTTGTGGAGTGCGCTGGGAGTTTCCGGATCTGCAGAGCGATGAATCACGCAGTTGAGAGTCAGGTACAGAGACGCCCTGATAAGTCACACACACACACACACACACACACACACACACACACACACAGACACAGAGTCAGGTACAGAGACGCCCTGCTAAGTCTCTCTCAGTCTCTCTCTCTCTCTCTCTCTCTCTCTCTCTCTCTCTCTCACACACACACACACACACACACACACACACACACACACACTCTCACTCACCCGCCCTTCCCTACTTCGGCCCCTCCGAAAGTCTGTCATTCTGTCAAGCCCGGCGGCTTTCACCAAATCTAAGAACTTCGGCCCTGTGACTGCACTGAGAGTCCTTAAAAGTTTTGGATCACGTGCTTATGAAGACAACAGGTGCACGACACATTTTCTATCCCTCTCTCGCAAAGCGACATCTGCATGTCCTGCCTCTGTTTGGGTTCCTGGAGTCGTTGCCTCCGAGGGTCCCGGGTCCATACGAGGTGCAGCCTCTCGGGACCCTCCTCGCTCAGCCCTACCGACACAACCTCCCCCCAGATCTCCTTCACCTCACCGTCTGGTCTCCAGCACTCCTAGTAAGTTCCCCCACTCACCGGCTCCACGCCACACTTCACCCACGCTTTTAAGGTTCCAGAAGTAGCTCAGACCGGAAGTCGCGGGAACCGGAGGGCGGAGCCTGTGGGCCTGTGACCTCTGACCCGCGCGCGTCTAGAACGCCACCGGAAGTCACGTCGATTCCTTTCAACTTGGAATTCCGCGGTCGCCTTGACGACGGCAGACGCTGTAGCAGCTTTGAAGTGCCAGCTGAAGCCCTGCGTAGAAGGACGCTGGAGCACAGAGCATGAGGAACTGGTGTCTGTGCCAGATTTGCACCTGCGGGTAAGAAACATCCGCCTGGTGTGGCGTCAGCAGAGCAGCGAGCCCCGCGAACACTTCTCTGCGCACACCCCCTAAGGACTCCCTTGCCTGAACGTGAGGAGGGCCCCGCTTATGCTCTGCTAAATGCGCCCCTATTCTCTACTTGGCTGCCTGCTGGGCAAAACTTTTCTTTGCATTCCCCGAGGCTGCCTATGCAGAGATTTAAGCTAAGATACAGTTCAGGCCAGCTAAGTAGTATGAGCAAATATGGCTGGTAAGTGATGGAATCACCCACCAATTCTATTGGTTAATTTAAAAGAACATTATTTAGTTTGCTATCCAGAGCCTTCCATCCTCTAAACTTTATTTTTATTCCTGTCCAGACAGCATTCTCTTGGGGTCTTTCTGACAGACAAAAATGGCAATAGTCCTCACCTCAGGTTCGGTTTGTAAGTCCTGCCTAACAACCTTACACCACCAGTAAACACATTCTTCTCTTTCCTCAGCCTCACTGTTGACCCAGAAATTAGATCACCTTTGCTAAGTAAATATGAGTAACGCCAAGTCCTTTGTATTTCTAATCCCCTTCTAAGGGCAACCACCTACAACACATGTTGATTGAGAGCAGTTTCTCTGCCCCTTTTGTAATAAACATTGTTTGTGTGTTTGCAAGGACGGAAACAACTTTTAAGGCTTGAATCTTCAAAATCTGGTGTGTAAGAAAAAATGAATTTGAATCGGAATTTATTTATAAACTAAGTTATTTTCTCATCCACCCATCAGGAAATTCATTATATTAGAGACTTTTCATTCTTCCAAAATAATATCACTATCCAAAGAGCATTGGTATTAGCATGGCTAATAACTTGTACTGAAATGTCCTTTGCAAAAGCGTAGTTGTTTCAAGAGCACTGCCTTGACTGCTTTCAGTTTTATAACTGAGGTACAAGAATCTTTGACAAAACGGGTGGTTACTATGACGTACATAGTTCCACCAAGTCAATGGTTTTAAACTGTGGTTACTTCCATGGGACACTGTCTCAAAATGGGGCAAGGAGTCTTCATCATCATTCCTCCCCATACCATCTCCCATCTTTTGCCTCCTGGCCTGCCTGTTGGAAGGAAAGAGGGAAGATCTGTGCCTATTCTTTTTGTTGTTGAAGAGTATCACTTAAATATATTTGTACCACTGTGGTAGCAATACCAGACAAAAACAGAGAAAGAAAGGTCTATTTGGGCATACAGTTTCAGAGGGTGCAGTCCCTGGCAGTTAGGCATGGTGGAGTTCTTGTTTGTAGAACATGAAGCAAGGCTATTTACATGCTGGAAGACCAGGAAGTAGAAAGCCTTTGGAATCAAGAGCCAGGCTCTAATCTTTTTTTCTTTTTTTTTTTTTTGGTTTTTCGAGACAGGGTTTCTCTGTGTAGACCAGGCTGGCCTCGAACTCAGAAATCTGCCTGCCTCTGCCTCCCAAGTGCTGGGATTAAAGGCATGCGCCACCACCGCCCAGCCGGCTCTAATCTTTCAAGAGCTACTGTTAACCACTTACTTAACCAGGTAGATGCCAGCTTCCAAAAGCTTTCCAGAATGTTTCCATCAGCTGGAAAGCAAAGGTTCAAAACACGTGAGCATTTCAGATTCAAACCATGATGCCATCTTTTCTCTCTTATGAAAGTAAAATTCAATTCCTTTGATCTTCCATTAGGGACACCTGATTTCATCATTTCTGTGAGCTGCTTTTTCAAAAAGACAGAGAAGTTTAACAAGCGTAAACAGCTATAACTGGCAGCAAAACTATAAAGCAGAAGGAAGAAAATTGTCTTTTAAGGATTGCACATGTTAGACTAGAAGGATTTTGCTTTCTTTTATAATTTGTCTGCACTGTTATGTCTTATATCTGTCCACAATCTTAGGTAAGTTATACTGTGATTGCATTGCTTTCGTGAACAATAAAAGCATTGACAAATTCCAAGGTTTCAACTTGTGTCTTGTTAATTCATGCAGCTCTATCAGAACTTTTATATAAACATGATCTACGTACTCTGCTCCTGGATTTTCCAAGTATCTTGAACCCTGTGTAGGACAAAATTACTTCAGCACTTTCCAACACCTCGTTTTCAGCAGACATGGCAGAGTCTCATGAGTCTTCTGACTTTAAAGTTTCTTAGACACGTGGAAGGATAAAGGAGATGTGTAACCAGGATGCTGCACAACAGCTCCCAGCTCCAGCCTCTCTCGGCCTCTACCATATCCCATGCCCACTACCACTACTAAAAAACAGATGCTGTGCTCTGCCGCCTTCTTTTTCTAGCTATATTTTGATTCAAAGTAACATGTTAGTGTCTGTTGTAGGTAAAACCTAAACAGAAAACTCATGTGCCAGACATCTAGGAAGTTCACTTGCTAGCTTTCCTGCTTCAGTAACATAAGAAGTAGCTAAACTTTTATGAGCAAAATCATTTTTTCTATATTAAGCTACACTATGATTTATTATTTTTATAAACACCAATACAGAGGGGAGAGCTATGCTAACGTTCAGAAGTTGTGCTAAAGTCTTTGGGGACCTGTTAACATGCAATGACCACTCAAGATGTTCTTAAGGGAAATAATGTTTCAGTTTATTTGTTTGTGCAGACGGCATCGTTGTCCACATGGAATCACAAGGGTTTATGAACATTCTGGCGTATCTTGCCCCACTACGGAGTATTTGGAAAAATATCCAAACTATGGCGATGTTCTTCCACCTCAGAGTCTTAAACCAAAGCAAGGATTTCAAGCATACCGTGGTAAAATGGAAGGAGTAACCACATTTAAGTAAATATTGAAAAATGGTTTCCTTATTTTTTGCTCAACTCCTCTGGTCGTAATAAGGTTTTTTTTTACTATTTAAATTTGACTAGCTATTTGACTTAAGTTTAATTTGAGAAGCAAGAAATTAATTCACAACTTGAAAAAAGCAGAAAGATAAAAATTAAGTTACATTGGCAAAGAGAAGAAAAGGGAAACCAAAAAGTTCTATTGACTTTTTAAATTGACTAAAATAGCTCATATTTATGGATTTCGCACTGTTACCATTGTGTAGAAGAATTCCTCTACTCCCTAATTTGTGTGTGTGTGTGTGTGTGTATGTGTGTGGGTATGTATACATGTGTGCTAGTTTTTGCATCTCTGTTTGGTATCTAATATTTTAGCTTGCCACTGCAATCTTTTAAGTATACAGATTTAATTTTATCATGATCCTATTTGAAATACTTTAAACTATCATTAAGCGTAGACCTAATTTCTTCCATAATTACTGCATAGATTATCAAAACCTGCTTACTTCTATACTTCAGCTTCCCTGTTTGGAATTCCCCCTCTGTCTTTCCATAGCTAATACCAATCTATAAATATCAGCTAAATATCTTCCTTTGTAAATGTCATCTCTGCCACTCTACTTTTTTTATTTAGCCTTTGAGGTCTTGTAAACATCCCTCTTATAACTTCTGAAATACTGTCCCAGTTATTATTGGATTCATTTCAGTGCTCTCTACAGCTGCAGGATGGGCATCCATTGTTTCCTCAGCATTCTGTTTTCAGAAAACTAGTACAATATCCACTACGTGGAGTAGGTAACCAACATTCCTAAAAGCAGGAGCTTAGAACTCCTGTGTGATTCATTCGTGATGATCATATTAACTAGAAAAGGGAAAGGTTGCTTATCTGCAGTATAAAGAATAAGTGTCATTCCATACTGCATGTTTCTATAATATAGGAAGAAACTGTCGTGAACTTGTACCAGACTTTTTATCTTAACATAATTGTAGCTCAGTTAGGTAACTGTCAAAATTTACAACGTGTATTTTTAACTTTATGATGTACATGATATGTGTAAAGATTATCCATCTTTATAAAGAAACTAGTGCTTAATCCAAGGTTATGCAGCTATTGAATGACGGAGCCAAGATTTGGATTCAGGAAGTCCCAATAGCCTTGAATCTCTGGTTTTCTCCATTCCACAGGACTGTCTTAGACCCTGAAGTACCACCTCTGTCATAATAATGGTATATAATATACAAGATGGCTAGATTACCATTTCATTCCCTTCCATGGCCAGGGCTTCTGATAGATCCAAAATCTTAGAAAGGCTCACATCTGTCTGAGCCAGAGTTGGGGATCAATTGGACAATGAACAGGAAGATACTGTGACTTCCATAGGAGGAGACTCTGCCTAAATACAGTCTATGTAGAGTATGTGACCTTTGGAAAAGTGGCTACAAAGCTAATCTTGACAAAATTTTCAGCTCATCAAATCTTTCTCTTCAGATTTCCTTCTATATTAGATTTAAAAATCCACCTAGTTGAGAATTTTACTCACTTAAGATCAAATTGAGGAGATGTTATTTCAGTTTTTAAAAACTAGGATTTTCACATCTTTTCTTAACTTATTTGTCATTGAATAGAAGCTTATAAAAGAATTCAATTATTTCTTTCAAATAATCAACTAATATTTTAATATTGCCTTTGATTGTTCATATACAGAATTGAAGATTTTAGTGTTGAAATAAACAAAACAGAAGAACCAGTAGGCTGTGTTTTTACATATATACATGTATATATTTTCAGGTCAGATTATCGCCCTTATGAAGTAGTCAAGCAGCCTCGCCATATACCAGAAGAATACAAACCCAAACAGGGGAAAATTGATCTTGGTACTACCTACAAGCGAGATTTTAATCCTTACAAAGTACAGCCTTTGGTAAAAGTCCGGCCTGTGGAAAGACAGCAAGTTAAAAAAGGAAAGTTGGACACTGTCCCAACTTATAAAGGTAACCTGTCATTGTAAAAACAAAGGGGTCCCAAACCTAAAACTGCCATCTTTGACCTTTACAATCAAATTGTCATCTTCTTGTATTGCCATACTTAGCAACAGTGGTTAGAAAAGAGCATTTTTTTTGTTGTTGATGAAAATAATATTGTTAGCAAAACCTAGTTACAGACAGACAAAACTGACTATTGGGAGTTAGGAGTCCTAGACTCTTCTCCAAATGTGCCCCCTAAGTTGTCTGTATCTCAAAGCATATGAAAAGCAAAGGACATCACTGAGCAAAGATACACTTGTCACTTTGTCACAGTTAGTCAGTATTGTCCTTTCACCCTGTCCTTCCTGAAATGAGTTGAAACTGCCGAGAATGTTGGAGTTGTTGAAAAGATAAAACAGCAACTGTCCTCTTGATTCAAATTCCAGGTCAACCTGCAAAACTATGGAATTAGTAGATTGACAACTGGAATATTATTTTTATAGTCTGAAGCAGGGTTTTCAACGTCCCAGTGCTCCTGTCCTGTAATGTTCCTCATGCTGAGGTGACCTCCAACCAAAAAATTATTTCTGTTGCTATGTCATGACTGTAATTTTGCTACAGTTATGAATCATAATGTAAATAGCTTTGGAGATAGAAGTTTGTCAAAGGGGTTGCACCCCCAGCTGAGAAATGCTAGACTGTCCTACAGGCTAGACTGAAGGACAAAGCTCTGATCTATGAACAGATTATTCTGGGAACAGGACTTTAAAATAAAATTAACTTGTCCATCCCCTGTCAGACAGGACCAGGTGACAACAGACAGAGTCCCCTTTCTAAGCTTTACTTGCAGCAGGACAGGAGTGAGGGCTTTCCCTTTGTTAGCAGCACACTTAAAAACATGAGCACTGGCAACTGCAGGACCTGTCTTTTTATTTTTCCACCAAAAAACTACATTATTTAAAGATTTTTTTAAAAGACTACCTTTTGAAAGTCTTCATTTAAAAACAGACCATCTGGACATGAGCTATTCTCTTTCCTTCTCTTAGTAACACAGTTGTACATACAGGTTTCTATTCTTTCCATTGGTTATGTGAAAGAGCTGAATGGGTATTTTCAAATGTAAAACCTTTTGCAAAAATAATAGCATCTATAGTTAATTAGGTAATAGCTAATGACTACTTATAAGATTTTTACCATTAAATGGTTAAGTAAAGTGCAAGGTACCAATATCCTGTGATCTAATGGGGAAGTTAGGAAGAATGTTCTTCCTAATTTTGAAAAACTGAGTACATCCACTGCCATAGAACTGACAAGTTATAAAGACTGTAAATGGCAAGTATAGTCAGATACAGCAAACCAAATTACTGACATGCTGATGTGCATAAAAGATAATTTTGACATAAAAGACAGTCAGTGGAAATGACTTTACTTTGACATTTATACAACAATTGTAATTTTTTCCATGTACTATATACTAAAGACAGTAATACTGATGTCCCTTGATGCTGTGTGCATATATATAACACACACAGACACATAGTATAGTGCTTCAGGCTTTCAGGCATGAAACAACAACTTCAACTTTACTTAATTTTGTATGATTGTAACTCTGTGTGTATAATTCTGAACACTTTTGTAAGAACAGGTATCTATACAGTCTAAGAGTGGAGGACATAGGGAAGACAGAAATAGAATATTATAAAGGAGAAAACACCCTGCAATACAATAAGCAGATTTATATTACGAACACGAGTTTTTGTGAAACAGAAATTTGTCTGTCCACAGCGTAGAAATTCACTGACATT
Organism: Rhabdomys pumilio; assembly: GCA_030674055.1. NCBI lineage: Eukaryota > Metazoa > Chordata > Mammalia > Rodentia > Muridae > Rhabdomys > Rhabdomys pumilio. The sequence continues at coordinate 76,350,518 of JANHMN010000003.1, read as the reverse complement.
AAAATTTAAATGCTGGCATAGATCAAAGTGACTTGATCTTACTCCGCTCTGCACTTGCTATTATAGAGAACAGAGAATGAAAAGTCAATGCTGACATTCTAAATTTTATAACCAGTAACTAAGTAAGTAAAACAAAATCTCTATACTGAAAACTGTAAAACCCGGATGAAAGAAGGGGAAGGCTATCTTGTATCTATGGATTGGAAGCAATAGTATCATTAAATGTCTATGATACTCAAAGCCATCTACAATTGAATGCACCCCATATAAATCCCAGTGGCATCTTATCAATAGAAAAAAAACTGTTTTCCAAAATTCACAGACATCACAGAAGACTAATAGCCAGAGCAGTTTGGAGAACAAGTCTGACGTGTAAAATTTCGTGATCTCTAACTATGTTATAAGGCTACTGTAATTAGTATGCTAATAACAAGAGGATGGATACACAGACCCATGAAACAGAATCAAGGGCTCAAAAGTATATAAGTATGTATAGCCAGCTGTTCAACAAGGGATCTATAGATGCACCATAGAAAAAGAGCAATGTCTCTTCAATTAATGGTGATAGGAAAACTGGGTAGCCACCTACAAAAATAATAAAAGTGGATCTTTATACCACATTAAAAAGTTAAAGCAGATGAAAGGCTTAAATATAAGACCTGAAGCTGAAAAACTTCAAGAAGAATCACTGACTTTGGGATTGATTTGGTTAGGATGCCAAAAGCACAAACAACAAGAGCAAAACCATATGAGTAGGATTACATAAAACTAAAAACTCTGCAGCAAGATGTTACACAGCTACCTATAGATTTTGAAAATATTTGCAAAGCACACATCAGATAAGATATTAATATCCAAAACGTAAGGAACTCAAACAATTTAGTATAAAAGCCAACTTTATTTAAGAATGGCCAATGACTCTGAATAAACGTTTTTCCAAAGAAGAAACAAATGACCAACAAGTATGTGAAAAGATATTCTAGTTCACTAAGATAGGGAAATGCAAATGGAAAACTAAGTAAGATTCACTTCACATCTATTCTGTTGGAAATTATCAAAGATAAAAGGGAACCCTTATTGATAAGAAATAACTTGGTGCTCCTTTGGATAGAAATGTGAATTGGTACAGCTATTTTTGGAACAATCTGGAAATTCCTCAAAAAATTAAAAGTAGAATTTCAATATGATCTAGAAACATCTAATCAGGACTTATAACCAAAGGAAATGAAAATCATTACCTCAGAGATGATATGCATTCTTAGGTTGAGTCTAGCATTACTTAAAACCACAACATCTTTTTAATAGATGACTAGTTAAGAAAGCCAAAAGTTACTGCAGCAATTTGAAAGTTTGTACTTAGTAGTTGTTAGTTGTGGCATATGTCTGTAACTCCAGCAATTAGAAGGCCAATAGAGGATTCCAAGTTCAAAATCAGCCTGTCCTATAAAGTTCAGGGCTAGCCTGGGTTAATGCAGGAATAACTGTTATCAAAACACATTTTATTTGGTAATATATCCCTTCAAGCTGTCCTATAAATGTTCCTAAGATTAATGATTATTCACATATAGGAATATGATATATTCCTATATACTAAATATACTAGTGTATGCTATATACTAGTATGATATATACTAAAACTGATATAAAATGAGCCAAACCTGATGAAGTGGTGGGAGGTGGGGGATTGTATTTCTTCAGTGAAGCTTCTGAGGATCAGGCGGAGACTTAGAAACTAGCATGAACCCTATAAATGCAGGTTGATATCATATTGGAAACAGCCTTGATTGACAGGCTAGACACTTTTATAACCATTACATTTTAAAAAAGAATTGTTTAATGTAGCCCAGGTAGGTACTGAACTTGCTGTGTAACAGAGGATGTCCTTCCTTGACCTCCCAACCCCCTGTCTCATCTCCCAGGTACTACATTGCAGGTGTGTGTCACCATACTCAACACTATTACACATTTTTCTAAGTTCTTCTGAAGGTAAAATGTATATATTGAATAGTAGAAAACCATTGGTTTTATTATAACAACTAAGAAAGCAATATAAAATATTTAAGTCTTTTTAATAGCTGACAGCTTGTGCAGGAAAAGAACTAAAATTCCATAGAGTGGTGACCACCGTATATGAGCTCCAGATTTCATGAGCGTATTTGCCAAGACCAAGGCTAGGCTGAGGCTTGAACTCAGCTTAGCCAGAGTCAGTTTACAGTGGAAAAATAAAACAAGGGATCCCTTGATACATGAGCTGATCCAGGTTACAGTCTTCAAAACCCCAATGTGCATGGTTTGTTTCTTTGTGAAACTTGCACTGTTTGATGGATGTGGTAAGCAGAGAGACTGAACCCAAAATTTCCACCAAACACCCAAGAAGTTTATTTGGGAGTAGATGCTTAGTTGTAAAAGCTCCACTAGAAAGAAGTGTTTACCACACTCAAATCATGTCCTCCAGACATTTAAACATAGGGCATGACTGTGTCTACTTAGCTCAATTCTGAATTGAGGGGATATGCCCTCCACCCTACCTGCCAAATACCTGAGGGAACAAAATTTCTCCTACTAAAAAAGGTCTTAGTTTCTGTCATTCCTTAATATATACAACATCTATTAAATAGTAAAACATTATGAGACCTATGGAAAAATCAGGAAATATCTGCAGTGATAAACAGATGAGAAACTACTAAAAATGTGTGATAGGATCATTTTATAGATTTAAGTCCCAAATAGATAAACACAAAAGAAACCACCTCTAGGCAAATGCCATTTTTAAAAGGTAAAGAATTCTTAAAGATGATGAGGAAAAAAATCTCTTTTAGAGAATTAAACCAGACATTTTGTTGGAACCTAATGGAATAGAGATCCTGGGGCACACAGCCACAAATAGTATGTATATATCAAGCTCCTACCCTCAAGTTCCAGGACTTTATTTAGAAGAGGAGGCAGAAAGATTTTAAGAGCTAAAAAAAGTGTCTGACTTCAAGGAAACAAGTCTTCCAGACACAACAGGGCTAGTGAACATATGAACTAACAGAGACTGATAGCATACATAGGACCTGCAGAAATTTAAGGCCAACAAATCCCAGCATGGTGCAGGGGAAGGGGAACTAAAGTCCCACCCTTAACTAAGAAGTTATTTGTTTTGCTGTTGATACCTGCTTACAGAAGAAAAACCAATTTTTTCCAATTGAGTGATGCAGGGTATATCCTCCCAGGCAGGATTCAGGCTCATGAGAAATTGATCCAGTGTGTGTGTGTGTGTGTGTGTGTGTGTGTGTGTGTGTGTGTGTGTGTGCACGTGCATACATTAGTTAGGACTTAGTAGGTTTTTGCAGTGTTTTTGATAGAACACATAGTTGGATGGGTGGGGAGGCAGGACAATCTAGGAGGACTTTGGGGGGTGAATTATGTGATCAAGCATAGTGTATTAAAGCAAGTTTTTCAAATAATTTTTAAAATGTCATAAGAAAATATTTAAATATACTGAATCTCAAACTCAAACTAGAAAATGGTCTTCAAAATTTGACAGGTTGTTTCAAACAAAAACTGGGAGATTTTGTTAGCAGCACAGCAGCACCACATTGTGTTAAAGGAAGGTCTTGTAGTTGGAGGAAAATGATTCAAATAGATGCATGGAATTGAGGAAGAAATAAAATGTACAAATAGGAATATGTAGGTAAATTAATATTGATTTCATAAAACAATGGTATTTTCAAACAAATAGGGGATTGAAATATGTTAGAACAAAAGTATTAAAGAAAACAGAAGAAAAATAGTATTCAAGAAGTGTTCAAAACAGCAACATTCCTGAGCCAGGAAGATCCCATAATGAGTAAAATTAAGCATTTTTATTTAAAAGTGCAGAAAGGCTTAGTAAAATCATAGTAAATAGAATAATAAAAAACCTGTACTAATGAAAAGAATGTAGGGACTAGGTCGTATGTGAGAGGAAAGAACACATGAGGGAAAACAAATAGTAATATCTCAACTGAAGCCCACGGTGTCACTGGCCGCATTAAATAAAATTTAGAGTTTTATGTCAAGAATTTATAATTTACAACAAATTGTGAATTTTTTGAAAAATAGGTCAAGAAATACAGTTCAAATAGACATGTGCTAGAGAAACTGAATTTGTAGAATCGCAGGTGTAGTTTAAAATAATAAAGATCATCTAGGATTTCCAACTTCTGAATAAGATGCAAAAAACTGAAGAGAGTGTTCTCAACCAAACAAGGAAAGCTATGTAAGTAGGTAATGTATAGAATAAAAAATACCCATGAGTCCCTGAGAAAACTGAGCACAAGTCCACTAACAGAACAAAAGCATGAGTACTGCAGAAGAGGCATCAGTGCAAAGGAAGTGTTGCTGTTTAGAGACAGGAGGAAGGAAACAAGAAGCAAAACTGAGCTTCTTGCCATGAAAGGAGGAGCCGTTCCTGAGAGTCAGCACTAGAGATCTACTGTAAATGGACAGGAGCATTGCAAAGCTGTACCCATGCAACTCAGGGTAGATGCAGCTGGAAAAATCAACAGATACGTGTCCCTATACACACAGCAACACCATCTCACTTGAGACGGACTAAAGTCAACTCGCTGGTGAGAAGGGGCAGAATATGGAGATACACATTTCCTGAATTATAATAATATGAAGATGGAAGAGATAATAAGAAACTTCCCAGCCCATCATCCACCAACCTGAACACAGAAACAATATCAAAGTCATTTGAAGCTGTGGGTTTACTTAAGGTAAGCAAAACAATAAAGAGACCCAAAATTATGGATTGGACCAAATCACAATAAAGCTCTGGCAAATGAGCATGGGTTAATTTCTAAATATAAATGTCATTGATGTAAGAATCTATGGTACATATGATGTCTAGTTTTCAAATTATAAAAATGAGGGGAAATGAAAAGGGAACGGGGGGGGGGTGCTTGTGATGAAACCATAGGAAAAACCCAATCAGAAAGGAGCATTGGATCTAATCAGGGAATCAAAAATTTATGACTGATGGTCAGAAACTTTAAGTGGAAAAAATTAACCAAGAGATAGAAGCTACAAAGAGGAGGGTGTAATAACTCCAGAAATAAGAGAGGTGATAATACCTTGTGTGGGTGTTTGAGTAGATAGCAGTACACTCATTGGGAAGAGCAGTGGCCTTCAGATACATCTACATAAACAAAATGTATGCACAGGAAAACATGAAGCACAAAGTCCACCAACCACATTGAGCCCTTAGTGAAAATATCCTTCATATATTATCTTTTAGACAAGTGGAAAGCATTAACAGTAAATGCCATATGAAGTTTTAAGAGAAATTCTTCAGGTAAATGGAATACGAAGCAACAGAAACTTGGCCTTTATAAAGAGAAAAATGGCCTCAGAAATAGATGCTGTAGAGCACTTTGAAGTGGACCTAACGTATATGTACTTGGAACGTCAGAAAATGGAAAAGAAAAAAAGAATTACCTGAAGATTTAATAAAAATTTTTATTTCAAAAATGAGTGATATCAAAATATGGACCTGGAAAGCTTTAAAAACCCAAGCAGGTTATGTTTATAATTTAAAATTATGTAGAAACATACTGACTACTTAATGTGAAAGATGCTTTATAAACCCAAGCATGGTCCTACACACCTATCATCCTGGTACTTGGCAAGCAGAGGCAGAAGGAATCAGAAGGTAATGATATCTTTGCTTATAGAGTGAGTTGAAGGTCAGCCTGGGCTACATGAAACTTTGTCTCAAAAACAACAAAAAGATACATTAAACAAAAAAGCAAATTAAAAACAAGAGTGAGGACTAGGACCTTGGAAACTAGAAGATAATGGAGTTACATCTTGAAAATGCTGAAGGCTAGGACACAGATGGAATCCACCGCACATTGAACCCTTAATGAAACTATCTTTCATAAAGTCTTTTTCAGTCAAGTAAAAAGAATTATCAGTAAATGTCATATGAAGTTTTAAGAGAAATTCTTTAGGTAAACAAAGTATGAAGTAAAGCGGAAGAGTCCTCAGAAATAGATACAATGACAGTATAGTATTTTTCTGGAACAAAAATTCTATCAACTTTGACTGTTTTTAAAAACTAATTATAAAAGTACAAAGTAGAAAAGGTAAGAATTGGAAATGTGCTGTACCTTAGTTGTTAGCCCTCAGCCATGTGCTGTGTAAGTATCCAGTCAACAGCAGAATGCTTTTACAACAGTCACTAAAGTAATATCATCTAGTGAGATCATAGACATTGGAACACTGACGTTTCCATAGTGAAAGAACAATAAAGATGCATCTCTCAGTATGTCCCCATTGTTAAGGTGCAAAATTATGTATGTAACTCAGAACAATATTACTCAAAAGTAGACTATGATTTGTTAAAATTGTGTATTGCAAACTTTAAAGCAGGATTAAACAAACAGGCCTGCAGGCTAAATCCACCCCCATTTTCTTTTTATGAATATGACACTCCCATTCTTTTTCATACTATCTATTCTTGCTACCTATTCATATTTCTGCATTCTCACAACATTGATAGAATTAAGCAGTTGCAGTAGGCAGTATACATTTCGAGATTTGCGTTTAAGCTTCAAAGCCTGTGACATTTTCTAGCTGGCTATTTATTACAGAAAAACATTTGTCAACATCTGCTCTGTGACAATTCTATTACTGAGATTGAAAACTTAAAAAGAAGTTATGTGTATAGTACTTTTCACTATCTTATCTTTCCCCCCTCCATATTCTTGTTTCTTTTTTGAAAGCCCGAGTTTCTCTGATACTGAGAAATGCTTTATTCTATTCATCCACATATTCACCTAAAATCAGCATTGTTTGTCTCTTAGTCACGTTGGCAGCAAAGACGTTCCTAGTATGACTGTGTCAAGCTATAGATCTTCACTAAGATCTCTCATTTCCTTGTAGTTACCAGAAAACAGTGCTGTAGTTGTAATCTGTAGTTTCTAAAGAACAGAAGTTTCTTCATGGTAGCTCAAGAAGAAGACTCATGAGAATTGGAATTGGAAGGTTGTCAGGTACAGAAGGAGCTGGAGGGGAGTGCTTTGGCCAATGAGTACATGATTCCACTAGTAACATCTTTGCTTCCTTCATAACTCTTCTCTGTTGCTATCCTACTGTATGGCCTCCTCAAGTTTCTTATTTCTTTGTTTCTATACAAGTCTGCAAAAATATGGCTTCCATCTGCCGTCAGTCTGAACACTACCCCATGCCATTCATCTGGTTCTTGGTTTTCAATCTTACAGTCACAAGATTGGTCTAGTTCATCTCTTCTTGCCATGCGGCTTCACAGGATTCAGATAACTTAAAGACTGTCTGCTTTTTGGCTGGGTTTCCACTCACACTAAACATCAGTAGCTTAATAATTTAGTCTAGAACTCAGTATGAATGTCTAAGAATAAGGACAGTTTCTCTTCACAGTTGGTAGCCACATGGTAAACATTCAAGGTTTAACTATTCCAGTTGTCATTCTCTTGATTTTTGGTTCACATTCTATTGTCTTACCATATATAAACTTGCTTTTTATACACCAATATTTGGTATTTAAAAATCCTTTTGGAGATGCAGTGAATTTTACATTTCTCAGCTTACTACATTAGTATGTAAAATAATTGTCTTTTATAAACTCATTTTTGGTGTTTTAAAATACTTTTGTGGGGTGAGGTAAATTTTACCATATTACTCAGCTTACTACTTTTCTATCTAGAAATAGACAACATAAAGAATCCTTTACTAAAATATAAACACTTCAAATTTTCATCTATGGTTTAAGTAAGCTGCAGGTATTAAGCTTCTAACTCTCAGATCTTGGGTCTGATATTCATTTCTAAGTTACACATACAGTTTTGAATACACTGTTTGGCCTCTTGGTCTCTAGATGGTCCTGTATCTCTCTAGAATTCCTTAAAGCCCAATAATCCACGGAGTCTTTATTTTTGACCAGAATAGCATTGAAATGTGAAAGTTCTTCAAATTGAACAACTGGTATATGTAGTCTTTAGGATTTTTGTTTTTATTTTCAAAATTCCAAAGGCCATTTCTGTGAGTTATCAAATACTTAAAAAGTTAATCAATTGAGTTCTTCCTCTTGGAGGCTTCTTATTTTAAGCTCTGGATTTTATAGCTGTCCTTAATATTTTATGAGTTACAGTCAAAATCCTAGCCAGTACATTTTCTTACTGTCTTCATCCACAATATAATCCAGTTAGTTTTCTATCCACAGTCAGACTCAGATGTTTCATATGCCCTTGTATGTAATCAGATGAATCTGGATGTAGAAAATGATGAACCAAAAAGCCAAAAATGATCAAATAGGAGGAAAACCTCATACCTTGATACTACTGTTTGTGGATCTAAAAGAAATCAGAAGATGGTTGGCAATGAGAGGAATTAGTCAGGATACTTTGAAGATAGTTTTTACCCTCAGTATTTAAAAATATTTTGTTTGTTCTGATTTTCAAGATGACTATAGATCTTGGGATGTTCAGAAATGTGAACTGTGTAAACCAGAGCAAGCTAACCATCCCCCAGATGTGAAATTCGGAAACTCAACAACGTTTCAGGAGGACTATGTTCCGCGGGAGATAAAGCCTAGGCAAAGCTTTAAGCCCTGCTCCGTGGTCACGTGTTCTGTAGGCCCTTTTAATGGTGATACGAGTCATCGTCGTGATTATGTACCTCATCAGCTAGACGTCAAGTTTGCAAGGCCAAAAGAAGTTTATAAGCCTACTGACCAGCCTTTTGAGGATCTCACCACTCACCGGAATGACTTTCAGGGTCTTACTGGTGAAACTGCAAAAATCTGCAGACCTGCCTATACCAAAGTGGCCCAAAACATTCAGTTTAAAGGAAGCACTGAATTCCGTGACAGTTTCCAACCATGGGAAATCCCACCACCCAAAGTCAAGAGAGTAGCCGAGTATGTGCCCCCTTCAGGAAGCATGCAGTTAAACAGCACCAGCCACCTTGACTATGTTCCCTATCAGGCTAGCCGAGTTGTTGCCATTAGGCCAGTTTCTCACAGAAGGCAAAGCAATTTTCCTTTCCAAGGAAAAAGCACCATGAAGGAAGATTTTCCAGCATGGGAGAGTTGTCGCCAAGGACTTATTAAGCAGCAGCAACAGATTCCCAACCCATCTGGAAAATTTGAGGGTTTGAGCACTTTCAGATCGCACTTTGTGCCACATGAATTGATTCCAACAGAGAGCTGCAAACCTTTAAATGAAGCTCTTAAGAGTTCAGTTCCGCTTGATGATGTCACTATGTATTCTATACAGTTCACACCGAAGAAACTGGAAGTCTGCCCAGCTAGCTACCCTTCTCCTCCTGGTTATATATTTGAAAATACAAATCCCCAAGGACATAAATTCTTTCGCAAGATTATTCCTGCAGTGAAGGCCTTTTAGTAATGAGTGTTATTTAAACACTTCCGTTTAGGAAGCTCCTGAAAGTTCATTCTGTAAAGAAACCCCAACTTTAATAGTGAAAAATATCATGAGAGCTGTAGTTCCGTTTTTAGCTTTCTAATCAAGTTGGAACATAAAGATCAGAATTGAAAAATTCATTTCTTTTGAACCAAGGTCGTCCTGTTTAGCACACGCTGCCCTGGAGCTTGCAGTCTTCATGTGTCAATCTTCTGATCCAAGATTGCTCTTTAACAGACATTTCTGAAGGCTAAATGATGGGCACACTTATTTACACATGCTATCTCATAGCTTGTCCTCAATCTGGAATCATGTACACCTCATCTTACACCTATGCAATTATACATCTACTCTCATTATCATTTATCAAGTACATTGGGACTGTCTAGAACAAAACTGAAGATGAGATAGAAATTATTCTTTTTATTTTAAATCCAGATTTTAATCATTGATTGATTGATTGATTGATTGATTGATTTGTTCATTCATCTTCAACACATCTACAGAGCATAGAACAAGTCAAGTTTTGGTTAATGATGTCAGAGACTACTGCTCTGTTTCTTGCCCTGTTCAAAATAGCAAGAGACATTGTGGCTTGAAGAGGAAATGTCCCATAGAATGGGAATCAGAGGACCAGAGTTCAAGTACTAATATTTTCTGTTTCTGTTTGAGCTACTATAAACAATCTCTTGCATACACACTTCTGTCATTCATGTGTTAAAGAATATTGGTTCTGCCTCCCTCACAAAAGTTTGTTGGGAGCATCAAGTTGTATAATACATTTGAATGCAAAAAGTACAAATGTAAGGGGATATTAACAAACCCCCAGATAACTTTGTGTACTTTTTCATTTTCAAATAAGGATAGTTACAAGCTTAATACTCATTACTTGGTCTCCGCACAGCAAGAACTGTAAAATAATCTAATTTGCTTTGACTTTATGAGTAATGTGTGTTTGTAAGAGGCATTTGCCCACTATAGCTTCAGAAACACCCTAGAAGTTATAGCAGAAAATAGAGATTAAATGCTTGGATGTAAATGGCTATATTTTCAAAAGGAAAAATATTTGCTGAAAAAGTTGTAGGGAAGACTTCCAGTTCTGACAAAATCTTCAGGATAAACTAGGTATCTGTTCATCCAGTGGCCACATTCAGAAACACTGTTCATTTATAAGGGCCATAACTACCTTGTTCACGACTGAACGTATAAAGTGTAAAGAAGGAAGGGGAAGAGATACCAGTAAAGGACCTGAAAATAGCATACTACACTTATAGATGTTGAACGCTTCAAGTGAGTGTTTTAATAAATGATCATGTATGGAAAATAAGATTGACTTTAAAATGAATTGTAATGTTTTCATAGTTGTTTAAGAATATTACTAAGAGTGAATCTAAAACATTTAATAATTATTTATAATTAATTGAAAGTAATTCTCCATATTTGCATTTATTATAAAAAGATAATATCTGAAAATTTATGTTTTATGTATAATCTGATTAATAAAATGTATTGATTTTCATGAAGTAATTTCTGTATCATTTTATTTGAGATAGAACTTCTAAGTAAATTCCTATCTAGATATACCTATACATGATTAGATAAAAACTATTTTAAAAATAGAAAATACTATTATAATAATCAAAATTTAAAAATTGGTACTATTTCACCATTCTTGCTATTCTGGCTGTGTTCCAGTGTTTAATATTCAAATCTCCCATAATCTGATGGGATTGGTCTCTGCTCTGAACAATGGCCACCCTTAAGACATCTACTGGCATTTTTTGAAACAGTTTTCCTTAAACTAAGAACACATGACATACTGCTTTGTCTCACTGTAACCTAATGTAATAGGTATGAGAATAGGGTTTGGAACAGAGCATAGCATAAGACATTCAACTGGGAGTTCAGAATCAACTCCCTTAAGGAATGTGAGCTGAGCTGCATCCTGAAAGATAAATAGGAAGAAATATGGGTGAAGAAAAGTGGGAAGAACCAAAAGCAACTTGGAGAGGAAAAGGTTTATTTCATCTGACAGCTTATAGTCCATAGTGAAAGGAATTCAGAGAAGAAACTCAAGGTAGGAACTTGGAAACAGAAATTGAAGCTGAAAACAGAGGGAACATGACTTATGTACCATAGCCTTAGGGGAGGCACTTCCCATAGTATACTAGACCCTCCCACGTCAATCACTAATCAAGACTGTTCACAGATATGCCTGTGGGCCAATTTGATGGAAGCATTTCCTCCACTGAGATTCTCTCTTCCACTGTCTTTTGTTTATCTTAAGCTGATAAGAAAGTTTGTGCTAAACTGATTTAAAAAAAAAAAACTAACCACACAATTTTTGTATAATTGCTTTCCTTCCTTCCTCTTTCCTTTCCTTTTTTTGAGATAGGGACAGGAAAGGGAGGACATAAACACAAAGTTGAATGATTAGTGAGGTGAGGAGGATCAGGGAGGAGTTGAGGACAGGGAAAGAATACGATCAATACATGCCATATAAAATTAAAAGAAAACTAAACAGTAAGATTGAACCCTTGTCCATTTGATACATAAATACATTGCCATTAAACCATAACTTGTTCTTTCTTGTTTATTCCCAAGATGTCATTAATATAACAATATAAATATAGTGCAACTTTAAAAGTCCCGTGGTCTTTAAAAATTCACAAGTCTCTTTTAAAAATCCAAAGTTAACTATGGGCTCCTGTAAAATAAAAGTTACAAACTTTTTATTCCAAGAGGAAAGACCGAGGGCACAGTTACAATGAAATCAAAGCAAAACAGCATCCATCAGTATAAATAGGTCAGTGCCCAATGTCTTGGATTTACTCATGATCTTCTGAGCTCCAACGTTGTCTGACTCTGTCTGCAACTTCTTGCTGTCCGGAATGATATGGGGGGGGTGCCTAGCTTGAGTCCCTGAAACAAAATGTATGAACTGTATTCCTCTTGTCAGCCAGGAAATAACAAGCAAACAGAAAAAACTCAACTAAGTATTGCAGATCTAATGCATGCAACTGCAGGCAATGATGCTCTAGACTTGGACTTAGATAAACACCTTACACTATACCCAGATGTTAAGTCTTATAAAACATCTACTGGAGTTTATGGTCCTTTGCCCATCAGGGGCAATAGGAATGAATGATTTTTGAGAAGAAGCAGTTTGACTTCCCAAGGATTTATTGTGCATCCAGGAATTATAGATGAAGATTTCAAAGGAGAAATTAAAATAATGGCTTATGTAAAATATATGAAACCTAACAGGTTTATAACACAGGATTGCTCAGCTGCTACTGTTTCCCTATATCAAAGACAAAGCTGCTTCAACAGAAATATCAGGGTGATTTGGAAATACTGGAAAATATGTGTTCTGGCAAACAGTTGTTTAAATAATCAGGACAAAATTAACATTAAAAATGAATGATATTGAAATAGAAGGTTTTCTGGATACAGAATCTGATACAGAAACTATCATTCAAAAATATTGAAATTCCAGGAATTGGGAAGTTGTCTCAGAAAAAACAAAGTGTGTGATGGCTTAAATGTATGGGACCAAAAGGTTGACAAATAGGAATATTAAGGCCTTATGTGGCTGACATAGCCATCAATTTATGGGGATAATATTTATTAAGCAGTGGGAAACTCAAATTAATATTTTCTCAATACCAGGCAATCCCTAAAATAAGGGATGAAATGGAAGATGCTTCAGGGAAAAATATTAAAAAATTTCATCTAAAACAACCAGACTGCATATTGTCCAAAAACAGGACACAGCAGGGATTGAATGAGTTTCCATATTTATAAGGGTGGGGTCACTGCTGAAATTATACCAACACCCTTATGCTTAAAATGTTTGTCTAACAAAGCTGTGTGAGTAGAGCAAATGCCCTTAACTAAATAAAAAAAAAATACAGGAACTTGAACAGTTGGTACAAGAGCATCTGGAGGCTCAGCAGAAGAGTCTATCAGCCCATAAAATTCTCCTGTATTTATTATAAAAACAAAATCAGGGAAATAGAGAATATTAACAGATTTGAGAGCAGTGAGTAGAGTAATTCAACCAATGGATCTGATAGAGCCTGGAATTCCTTTACCTTCTTTATTACTTAAGACGTGGCCTATGATACTAATTGTTTTTTAAAAGACTGCTTTTTTACTATCCCCTTGCAAGAGCATGCTAAGGAAATTTTTGTCTTTATAGTGTCTACATATTATGATGCTATAATGCTCAATCTGTAAAAGGTATCAGTGGAAAGTTCTTCCACAAAGAATGTTAAATAGTCCAACTTTATATCAATATTTTGTGCAACAATCACTAGAAATAATTCATAAGCAATTTTCTCAACCCATTATTCACCATTACATAGATGATACTTTGTTGGCTGATTCAGATGCAGAATACTTTAGAGAAAATGTTGGGTGAAACAAAAAGAATTTTGCCTTGTTGGAGTTTGCAGATTGCTTCTGAAAAATACAGAGAGGAGATTCTATCCACTATCTAGGTTATAAAATACGTCAACAAAAAAACCCAACAACAGAAGGTAAAGCTCAAAAGATCATTTGTGAACTCTTAATGATTTTCAAAGATTAGTGGGAGATAGTAATTGGATACAGCCCATCATTGGATTAACTACTCAAGAGTAAAGTAATTTGTTTCAAACATTACAAGGAGATTCAGACTTAGACAGTCCAAGACAACTAATGAAGAATGCAGAGAAAGAGTTAACTTTAGTAGAAAAGTGACTGCATATGTGGATCACATAGATCCTAAACTGGACTTTATTTTGGTTATTTTGTCTTTGATTCATTCTTCACTGGGCTTATTATGCAAAGGGAAGATAGGATTTTAGAATGGATTTCTTAGCACACAAAGTAAAACATTAAACACTTATATAGAAAAGGTTTCTTACTTAATTATAAAATGAAAATAGGACTATGTTAATCGCCAAGGATAGACTGAGGAGAAATTATAGTACCTTATTACTAATACCAAGATTACTTCATTATTGGTAACCAGTGAAGATTAGCAAAGAGCTTGTAGCAACTATTTGGGAGAAATTAACAGTAAATATCTTCTTCAGTTTATAAAACTAGATAATTGGATTCTCCCATGTATTATAAAAGGAATGCCAACTCCTGAAGCACCTTCATTTTATACTGACACAAATAAAGTTGGGAATGGTGGGCTATAAGTCAGATAAAATAAGCAAAGTAGTTCAAAGCCCATATACATCAGTTCAAAAATCAAAGTTTTATGTAATTCTAAATGGTATTGGTAGATTTTCCTTAATCTCTTTATGTAATTACTGACTCTCAACATGCAGAGAGAGTAGTTTTGCACATAGAAACTGCTGAATTTATTCTTGATAACTCAGAATTAACATCATTATTTATACAACTGCAACAGACAATTTGAAACATTATCCATTATATTTGACCCATATTCGGTCTCATACTGGCTTGCCATGTCCATTTACACAAGGAAATGAAGAAGTTGACCAATTATTACAGGAAATGTATTAGAAGCTTCAAAACTTCATGAAAAGTGCTCGCTTCAGCAGCACATATACTAAAATTGGAATGATACAGAGAAGATTAGCATGGCCCCTGTGCAAGGATGACACGCAAATTCATGAAGCATTAAAAAAAATTCATGAGAAAACCTCACAATGTTAACCATAAAGGTTTAAAGAAAAAAATTTCTATCACCTAGCAACAAGCCAATAAAGTTATAAGAAAATGTTCTACTTGTTCTTTGTATAACCACACTCTATTACATGCTGGAAGTATCCATAAGAGTACCAAAAGAAATTAAACCAGGCAGATGGATGTGTTTCATTGTCAGGGGCATCTTTGCTTATACACTGAAGGCCTAAAATCAGTCATAGGCCTAAGTCAGCCTGCTAACACAAAGTCTTGGGTCTCTGTCGGAAAACACTGAAACAGATAGCTGTAAAATATTGTAAACAAGCAGCTTTGGTGGAAATTTGCCAGCCTGGGTTGTCATAGACCTTGTAGATAAGTAACCTTGATGGATAGTACCAACTTAGATAAGCACAAGTGAATCATAGGTGGAGTCATAGTGACCTGTCCCCTGAAGCTTCACCCAGCTGATACTCTGTTCTGGAAGTTATCTGTACTCCCCTTGAACACCTACACTCCTGTGTCATCCCCTTCCCCACATCCTGCATTTTTGTGTTTATAACCCCTGTGTGAAAAAGTAAAAATTGTGATTTGATCAGACTATAGACAGATCGCCATTCTTTGCCTGTCCCCCCCACCCCCCACCCCCGCTCTCTTTCAGGTGACCTCCCCAGACCCCTGTTTAAAGCCCTGTTGGACAAGATTTCATTTTGCAGAATTTGGAAAATTAAACTTTATACACCATACCCTTGAGACATACTCAGGGTTTCAATGAGCAAACTGCTTTCAGTTATGAAAAGGCTGATCATGCAGTTGCACATTTACTGGAAGTAATGGCTATTATGTGGATTCCTATACAAATTAAGACTGACAGTGATCCCACATATGTCCCCATGGGAATATGGGGGAATTCTTTGTATATTATAATATTAAACACATTACAAGTATACCACACAATCTTGAAGGACAAGCAGTTGTAGAAAGATCTAATTATATCTTTAAAGAAATCCTTATAAAACAAAAAGGAAGAATAAAGACACCCAGGAATAGATTAAATAGTGCTCTGTTAACTTTAAATTTCTTAAACTTTAACAAGAAAGGAACAACAGCAGCTCAAAGTCACCGAGCTATAGAAAAATAGTGGAATTAAATCATACTATATACTATAATGATGTGTTAACATCAGAATGGGATTCAGGGAATGTATTGTGCATATGTGTTTCTGCTCAGATAGAAGAGTATCCAGGGACTAGGAAGCCCAGGAACCACACAGCTCTGAGAGGAAGCCTCCTCAGCAGAGGCATTGCAGCTTCCAGGGGATGGTTGTCCTCCAGCTGAGCTCAGGAGCTCAGGATCCTCAGCCCCACTCCCTCTTTGCTGCTTCTCTTCTTGTCTTCATTGCTTCTTGATTTCTTCCAATGAGTCACAACAGGCAGAAAGTCTCATGAAAAATGTATATTGGAGGGTGTGGATGGATGAGTTCAGAGACAGCTGCCCTCTGCTCCTGGGAGCAGACTGCAGGGAATCCGACAAAGAGCAGAGCTTATAAAGGATTTCTTTGGGGTTGGAGCTTTACAGGGCAGAGATTTACAGATTGAGGATTAGAGTGATTTGAGGTCCTGAGCTTCATGAGCTCAGGGATTGGTGAGTTTTTCAGTCAGGGATTGGTGGGATATTGTGGGAAGTTCAGGGATTGATGGGTTGTCCTGCTCAGGGGTTGGTGACTTTGGGTTTTTTTTTTCTTCCTTTTCCCTGCATCTTGCCCATGGGAGTCCTTCCCGGCCACAGGTAACTTTGGATGAGTTGCCATCTCTGTGGAGCTGCTTAGGGAGGCTAGAGAGTAGGTGCTGCCACTAGTGGACAGTTCCTGAGTGGTATTTCACTAAGGTTGTAGGCTGAGACAGGAAAGGAGTCATCACCATTGATCCTAACAGCAACAGGCCGAGGCAGGAAAGTGGTCAGAACCATGGACAGCTCACGAGGGCAGCTCCAGCTGAAGAAGGAAAGCTGAGCCAATGTAGACAGCTCCTGTGGTGGCTGCAGGCTGAGGAGATGTGGTGCCTCCTTTTTGACAGGAGCTGCCATTTTTTAACAGCTCCTGTGGGAGTATTTTACCACCACCAGGCTGGGGCAAGAAGGAGGGCTCAGCCCTACTTTGACACTTTGGGGACTACTTTGGGGACTCAGATTTGTTTACAGATCCACAGGAAACAAAAGTTGTGGATACCATTAAAGCTAATAAAGCTCAGAGTTGAGCAAGGGAGATCGTTTGAAAACTTTGGACATTGAAAACTATTGGTCTTCTGAAAACAAAAAAGAAAAAATAAGAGAGCCTAACCAATCACTCCCTTCCCCTGCCAGTCAGAAAAGCTTGGATAAGAAACCTTCAGCACCTAACCAATGACAGGCCTATAAGCACAACTTTGGTCTTCTGCCATACAGTCCATCCTCAATGCAGAGTAACAACAGGCCTATGAGCCTAAGACAGACTGTGCTAAATACCATATCCTGCAAGCCCAAATCAGGATTACAAGCCAAAGGTTCACAGAGCTGGTGATGGAAATTAAGAGACTTCAGTGAGGAACTCTAGAACACAAGATGCTAGAAGATAAGATAGTCTGGAAGTATAAAAGATTCAAGAAACAATATTTAAATTATAGGAAAGAGAAGCATTGCAATCAGGTTGTTATCTCAGTTGTGGATATGCTCCTGAGAGACCAACAGAAAGATTGAATCAAACACCTGAGAACCCTGGAAAGTACATTGGAAAGAATTGAGAGGCAACTTCAAAATTGCATAATTAGTAGCTAAAACAAATAGGGGGAAATGTAGTATAAAATATTTTAGGTGCCTGACTCTTTAAATGACCCTTTGCTCTTCAGTGACTGTTGGCTCTTGGACTTCTGGTAATAGGAGAGGATGTAAAAGCCATCAGAGGCTGGTAGTTAAGACTGGAAGGAGTAAGGAGTTGCAGAGAATAGTAGTAAGGGAGAGAGAAGTATGACTGGGGAGTAGGCAGAAGTAGGGTTCAGGAGGCAGAAAAATAGGGTCAGAGAAGACAGTGATGAAGGAAGAAAGAATACTGAGTAGGGCAAGGGAAGAGAAGAGAGGGGAGGGGAGAGGAGAGGAGGAGAAAGGAGAGGAGAAGAGGAAAGAAGAGAAGAGATTCTGAAGAGTGAAAATAAGAGACACATGAAAGTGAGTTGATTAGCAGACTATGAAGAGATGACAGCTGGTGACAGCTGAGCCAGGAGAAGCTGAGCTGAGCCAGAGAAGATATTGTTAGGAGACAGATAAAAGAAGAACCCACAAACAAAGTAGTTAAAGAGTAAAAGAAAAAATAAAGAACAACAACAACAACAAATGAGAAAAAGGTACAGACCGCAGCTTATTTTGTTGACTCTAAGAGAACACTGAAGATTTCACCTCAGAGGTAATGTTTTTTTATTAACCAAAAATGATTCTTTAGCCCACCTTACCCAGAAGCTACAGATCTTTAATTCAAATATATCCCACAAATAGCTCTGACACTTCTTACTCCCTTCTGAAACTCCACAAGTCAGAATTCCATCATTTGCACTTAAAACTATTACCTTCCAAGCTTCCATAAATCAGCCAATTAAGTCTGAACACTTAGTGGCTTTTCTAGGCCAAAGTTCCAAACACATGGCCAGGTCTGTCACATCAATACCATATGGTTCAAATACCAATTTCTGTTCTAATTTGCTTTCTGTTGATGTGATGAACATCATGCATGACCAAAATAAAACTAAGGAGAAAAGTGTTTATTTCATGTTACAGGTAATAGTCTATCATGAAGTAAGCCTACAGACATTCAAGGTAGGAACCTAGAAACAGGAACAGAAGCAGAGATCATGGAAGAACACTGTCTACTGACTTGCTCAACCTGCTTTTAAAAATAAAATCTAGGAACGCCTGCTCAGAGGTAGCAACACCAACAATGGGAAGGTATCTCCCATATCAATCATTAAAATTAATAAAATGCCTACTGGGGCTGGAGACATTACTCAGTGATTAGAATACTTGTTCTTGCTGAAGACCTAGAAACCGTATAGTGGTTCATAACCATTCCTTAATTCCATTTCCAGGAAATCCAACAACCTCTTCTGACTTCTCTCTCTCTCTCTCTCTCTCTCTCTCTCTCTCTCTCTCTCTCTCTCTCTCTCTCTGTGTGTGTGTGTGTGTAGGCAAAAGGAAAATTTTCAGGAGTCAGGTTTTTTTCTTCCACTACAGCCTCCGAACTAACCTCAGATCAAGGAGCTTGCTAGGCAAGAACTCTCCCCTGCTGAGCCACCTGGCCAGCCTGCTCACATTTCTACAGTGTCTCTGGGAATCCTGTGGTGGAGGGAAATAAGACCACAGGCTCAGAAAGTAGAAACAGATTTTTATAAAAGAATGACATTTATGAGCTTTGGGTGCTGATGCACTCGTGGACATACATGGTTGTTAAAAATACACAACCCATAAAAGCTCCTGGTGGCTAAAGTTAGACAATTTGAGCAACAAAATAATGTGGGAATTTCCCTCGTGCTTTTTGCTGAAATGGAATATATACAGTGAATAATCTGTCTTTATAATTTTAAGTGTGTAGTTCAGTGGTAATTAATATTTAATGGCATGCAACATCACTACTAACCATCATCTTTTTCTTTTAATTTTTAAAATTATATTTATTTTTTACTAAAAGAGATTTTAATTTTATTTTATATTGTATTGAAAATATATTTTCATACAATATATTCTGATTATGGCTCCCCTCTCCTACTCCTCCCAGATACCCACTTACCCAAATCCACTACTGTCCATCTTATCAAGTTGAACCCCTATGGTGAATAAACTTGACCACCGCTCCTCTCCCACAGCTGCTGTGAATCACCATCTTACTTCTGCCTGTTTGGACTAACTAGAGTAAGGTACATATGTAGAGTTATCCTTGACCTTTCTGACAGTGACACTTCTGAAGAGTACTGTCCTGGGATTTTGTTGGGGTTTTAATCTGGGGTTATCTGAGATTTTCCTGTGACTAGGTTTAAGGGGTTAAATTAAAGATTAGATTAAAAGAAAAAGGTTGTTCTGCCATATGCCGATTCCAGCTACAAATGCCTAAATTCTTCTCCAGATTCTTTCACATGACCCAGAACAAGAGTGATCATGTGGGATGCAGTTACATGTTGAAACATGTAACAAATGTGGAAGTCTCTACTCAAGCAAAGGCTAAACAGACTGAAAGTGAGCAATCCTTCTTGGAGCTGGGAGAGAGGATAGGGGACAGGAAGACCCCAGGTGGTAGAGTTAGATGGATTCAGGGGCTAGGACTTAGCATAGCAGAGGAGAGAAAGCACAGAAGAAAGGGGTGTAAAAGTCTGAAATGTAATTGTCAAATTCGTGGGGGCTCAGCCATACTGAAACTTGCAAGTTAAATTCCAGAGGACCCAGTTCTGAGAAGAAATACCCAATTGTTCTGAGACTCACCTCCAGGAGTTCCAGATTCTCACTGTAAATATCAGAAAGTAGCACCCTCATGCTTCCCAAAGGGTAAGGGAAATGTCATTCTCGAAACATTTCCAAGCTCTCTGCCCATTGTTCTACCCCTCAAGAGAAGCTCCTTAACCAGGCTTAAATATGGACAAAGGGCATGATTAAAAACCAGAAGGAAGGGAATGAAAGGGAAGTTTCCAAAAGGGAGCCTGGTCCAATGCTCCCCCAAAATACCAGTGGTCCCAAAATTTCTTCTGCTTCTTTGAACAGCCAAGAGGCAACATCCATTCCCTCCGCTTACACAGAGACATCTGCCAACAGTAAACTGAGGCCAAGTCACCACTGAGAGTCCTGGCACAGCTCCCCAACATTGCGACCACTATCTCCCACAGCTCTGTGGCCAAACCTCAGATAGTGGAGTGGCATTGTTGGTTTACAGATAATTCTGCTAGGCTCTGCCCAACAGCAACCTAGCAATAGCTTACTTACATCATCAGCTGCTACCAGGTGCAAGCCAGGCATATATAAGAGGAGTTATCCCAGCTCTCTCTCCCCATTTCTTCACACTCTCCACCACTCTCTCTGTCCCCATATGATCTCTCTTCCTCTCTTTCTGCCACCCTTTCTGTGCCTCTACCCCTTTCCAGGACCTGCTCCTGTCCCATTCCCAATAAACTTCCTTTATACAAGGCCTTTTCATGATGTGATTGTTCAGGTGGATAGCTTGGCTGGCCCACTTAGTTGTTTCTGCTGTTACCACATTACCCTACATTATACTGTCACTTTATAAAACATAACAGACATGGCATAGATGAGTTCTGCCATCAAAATTAGTCACAACCTATTATTACACACCTCTGAACCCAAACATTGAACTGCCTTCATTTGTATGATGGAAGCTGCATGATGGGGGATTGCATGCTGAGGGCAGCTCTGACACAGAGACTGCTACAGTCCTACATCTTAGGTAGGCAGTTCTTCTACTATTGACCTTGTCAATTATGTGTTTGTGGTGTACTCAGTACATTTTCCTTTTTTTTTTCTAGTAAAAAAGGGCCATCCCACCTTTTTCAAAACGTTTTCTCTTATACATTTCCTCAGAAACCATGCAAGCAAGAAGCAGGTGCAATTTGAACTTTAAAAACAATTCTATTTACATTATAATCATTCAAAATTAAGTAGCATAAGTTGAAAAATGTGTTCAAGATTTATGGAAGAAAGCCTACAGATATCTCTGATAAAAGAACATTTGAATAGAGATACTCTTCATTAATAGGAGGATGTAGTATTATCACAATGACAGTTTTCAATTTAATATGTAGCTTCAATATAATCTCCATCAAAATCTTAGCAAGTTATTTTATGGATTGTATGAGATACTAAGTTCGAGTGCTCACAGCATTAGGGAAACCAGGAATTTTAAACATGCAGGGTTGTCTCTGGGAAAGGATGTGGTCAATAGCCTGGTGACCTCTATGCCATCTGTATGGCCAGGCCACACCTGGCTCCCCACGACTCTTTATGTTTATCTCAGTCAATCTGTAGTGTATCCTCCCCAGATCCTTATCTTGAGCATGGTTTACCTTGAGCCTGCTTTTTTTCTCTTTTTTATAGAGCCCATCTTCATGAGACATGTCCTGTGTACTTTACAATTGGGAACAGATGTGGTTTATAGCCTGGTGACCTTTCCACTGTCTGTGTGACTGAGACCACACCAGAGTCTTCCTCAGACCTTTAACATGTCATACGCAGTCAATCTATAGGATTCATCTTTATGGAAGAGGTCACATGTATCTTACAAAGTGTATCAATAATCATGTCTTAAACTTTGTTGTACATTTTTTTGAGTTAATTATCACCAGGAAACCTTTTTCCAAATTGTGCTGTGTCAGACTTTTTAAGTTTGAACCAACATCTGCTACTGAGTCATGATGAGCTGGGCTTCTGTCTTGCCTCACGTGGATAAGATCAACACTGCTGGCCATGGTGTTTGCAGAGACACCCCCATGGATACTGAAACAGTGATTTGAATATTACTATGGAGAGGTCAAAGACCCTTACTAGTCAAAACAACATGAAGGGAGAAGAACAAAACTGGAGGACCGACACTGACCAACCTCGGGACTTACCAAAGTGATAACCAACAATGTGGCACCGATACAAGAGCAGACAATAGATCCATGAAACGATCCAGGACTTGCACATAGACCCACGCAAAAACATCGAGTGATCTTTGAAAAATGATCAAAACTAGTACTGGGTATGAAATGCATGGACATATGTATGCAAGAAATGAAGCCAGACACATACAGAATAGGCATCTTTCACAAAAATTAAAGTGGGAAAAATAGAGTTAAAGAAAAGAGATTTTTAGAATAATAAAATGGACATACATTCTACATTTGCCAAGATCAACAAAATGTGCAGTGCCGAAGACAAACCCTAATAGAAACTACAGAATTTCAGTTATGGTGCATGCACATAGATTCATGAGTTACAGAAAATGCAGAAATGTAGGGGGGGATATTGCTAACAGGGGAAGTTTACTTATGTTTTGAGACAAGGCATATACTAAAATCTGTACTTTCTGCTCAAATTTACAGTGAACCTAAAATAATTATTTCAAATATACAAGTAAAGGGGAATTAGTATACTCTGCTCTCTGTGGGTGTTGCATCTACTTCTGTGCCTGTCGGTTATCTATCCCAGGATTCTACTTACTTTTGCTATTGTCAAAATATTTTCTAAAAGCATGATTCACAAAGACATAAAGAATCAGAGTGAATTGTTGTGGTCTCTCCTTCTGAAAGACATACAAAAGACAATCTGGGATATCAACTCAACTTAGGGAGCCACAAGACTAACAAGGGGACAGGCAAGAAGACACTCCAACGTCTAGCAAAAGCACAAATACAGAGAAGCCACCAAGAATGCTATTAGATACTAAAAGTGAATTTATTTTTGAATTAAGGATCATCAAAGGAGAACATTATCTCTCCTGTTATAAAAAAAACAGTAGTAAAATACAGTACACAGGAATGCCATTTGAATGTTAACAAGATGAAAGTACAATAACAACTGAAAAAATAGGTTATTTTTAACGTTAAATACAAAGGTGAAGCAGTTTAATAAGAAATTTTGTTAGTATGAAAAATATATGTCCCATGTCTTTATTATATACTGTACAAAATAAAATATTGCACCTTGGAGTCATATAATAAATATGTACAAAGAGTATTTTACAAATGATCTTTCTTTTAATTTAATAAGTTCAACAATCGAATGTGATTGCTGACTAATTTCTCAAGGGCTGGTGTGCTCTTTCCTTTCCCCTGCCCGTTCCAGACCACCAAACCCTCCACCTACAGTAGTGTTCACCCCAGTGTCGGTGAGGCTGAAGTTGGAATGTGAGAGAGACCTGTGCTCAGAAGACGGCAGAGAGGCTCAGCCTCTCTACAAACAAATCCAAAGCCACAATGTGCCGTTCACATGTCAGTCAGGAGGTAGGTCCAACACAACCTGCCTCAGGAAAGGTTGCGTGCCAGGAGGCTGTGGGCAGTATGTGTACAAGCAGCTGGGACACCGAGTAAAGAAACAGGACCACTTATTTGGGGTTGTGTAGCATCTAAAGCTATAACTGGTAAACTATCATGGAAAGATCCCCATAGCCAAATTAGTTGTAGGAGTTGAAATTGAATGCTAGCCTGACCCTTCCCCAGGAGCAAAAAGTTACTCCAATGTCATGAACAGCAAGCAGCCTTGGTCCAAGAGACCCAACTCTAAACTGCAGCCCCTAACCTTAAAGGCGGCCCTGGTCTTAACCCTAATGTACCTTCTTGTCTTACCTAACTGAATCCTAGTGCTAGTCCAAGATGAACTCAACCCTTTTTCCCCAAAGCACAGCCCAAATCCCAGCTCTCATTCCCAACCCCAAAATTGATATTTCCACCATAATTCTAATTGACTTTGGATTTATTGACAAAAAAAAAAATTGGCTCAAATTAAAATAATCATTTACCATAAACAATTCTGTCAACTATTACATTTCTTATTTAGATTATCCTCTTATAAACTTTCCAAAATAAAAATCCCCAGGAATATTATTGTATGCATAAATTACATCTAGTAAGGCTTTGATCTCTGATTGTGTGCAAGAAAATAGTGCTTAGATAAAGTTTCATTCACAGCTCTTAAAAGAAAGCTTTGAATATACTTCAACATCAGTAGAAAAGGTTAGCTTTTCCTCTTCTTTGATTTCCAAGATGCCTCATTTGGTCACAGATAGGTTTCTGTAGTTATGAAAGTGGCAGCTGTATCTACTGCGTTTTCTTCCATAGACGCTTTAAGAGTGAAGACAATATGTCATCTGTGGAGAATCCTTGGCTCGGCTGGTGTTATAAGCTGTCCAGGGAGGTTGTCTCCTCTTCACATAATAAACATAAGGGTCTATAGATACGCCATTAGTGCCAACATCTGAAAGGCTACTGGCCAGAGCCTTTAAAACATAAATGTCACATACATGTGTTGAAACCCTACAACTTGAGAGAAGTCTTCAGTTGCAGTCTTCAGGATGGACCTCTCATTTCTGGTCTACGAAGCACAGCAGCTGACAATGTGTTTGTGATGAGGTTCTGAGAGCTACTGACGCATTCATGTTAGTCCTAGACTACGTCCTTTACAGGAACTGGAATTAAAAAACAGCTGCTGGGAAAGCTAACCCTATAAAACTGTATCAGGTACTGGTTCTGCAGTAACCTCCACTTGATCATAGTATCTCGAGATTTTAAGAGTACGCGGTTTTGAACCAGGGACATGGGGAAAGAGCCTCTTTAGCTTTCGCTCCTCGCCACAGCGTCATCACAACCTTGCCAGAGCTTTATCCTTCTTGACATGACTGGCAGCACCTTTGTTTGTAGAGGGCCAGAGAGCACAGGTTAAGGTGCTTTACGAATATACAGTAGTGAGTTGTGTCTGTGCAGTTTCCTGAAAGAGAGAGAGAGAGAGAGAGAGAGAGAGAGAGAGAGAGAGAGAGAAGAATCCATAGCATGGGTTCATTAGAGCATGAGCAAGAAACGAGGCATGCCTGGGGCTACAGCCCTGGTCGGATGTCAGATGTACAGTGGGTTCACTTCTCCACATGGCCAACTGGCTTCCTGTAGTGCCCTGAGCATTCCCGTGGTCACTGGTCCTCTGAGCCATGCTACTTCTCTCAGTGCTGGGGGCAAAGGTTTCTTTTTGTAGGGTCATGGGCCCCTTGGAAAACTTATGAATGTCTCATACTTATAGAAAAGTAACACGCAGTTACATTCACTATGTAATTTTAGGACATTTGTTCACCTATGCGAGCCCACTGGCTCAGTCTTAGCAGAAGAGACTTCAAAGGAAAATGTGTGTGGAGTGGCTGCTACTACTTCAAGAATCAATGCTGCTGCCCACAACACCACCCCTGGACGAGAAGGGCACATTAGTGTCCCGGTTTTGACCAGGCTTCTGGGGAGCTGGTGATACCTGAGAGGGGTACGTACTATCACAGGAAGGCCCAAGACAGTGCCTCCAGGAAGCTGGTTTCATCTGCACACAGTATCTGTCAGCCACCGGTTTGCAGCTCCCTGTGTGAATGCAGTCGACTTTGCGAGACTGGAAGCCCCTGCCACAAACTGCTGTACAGGGCTTCCAGGGACCCACACGCCAACATGCCTCACAGGGCTCCGAGGTGCAGTTCCTTCTAGAGGCAGGTCTGAAATGAAAAAAGAAAAGATATATATATATATATATTGGGAGAAGACAACCACTGTTTGTTGGCATTGATCAAGCCCTTTCTCCTTCTCTGAATTCACTGTACTAAAGGCTTCCTCAGAAAACTGATATGTACCGTTCATGACTGGCTAAGCAGAGTAGTAAGGCAATCTGCCCATAATAAGGATAATCCGGTACTTCAGAATACAAATGGTTCCCCAGATGGGAACTACAGAGTCTACCCACATTATCACTAAATATGTAGGAAGGCTCTGGAAATTGACAAAGACATTTGATCAAAGGAAGAGAGAAGGACTTACTAGAAAATAGCCAATAAGCATTTACTTAAGGCTTCGCATGTCAAACACATGGGTATCAGAAAGAAGTGGGTGAGACGAAGATGGAGTATGTGGGGAGGACCAGCAAGTGGCTGAGCTGCCACAGCACGAGGCAGGAAGAGAGCAATGCCCTGGGAGATGCCAGTGGTGAGTGCTCACATGCAGGCCTATGAAAGGAAAATAACGGGTGTGAAACTACTGCAAAGGAATCCTGACCACCAGGGAAGGCTTTGGTGCTTGCTGATGGCCAAGCACAAGGTCTCTGCATCTTACTGAGTTCTATCTAAAACCAAGGTCTGAGCTGGGAACAGGCTGTTAACTCCAGCTACTTGGGAGTCTGAGGTAGGAGGACTCAGAGGTCAAGTTCTACCTCAGCTACAGAAAGGGCAAAACTTAAAGTAAGTAAATAAAGGCCTGGGAATATTGTTAGATCAATTGCTTAGTATGCACAAAGCCCTAGCTTCAATTCCCAATATACCTCCTGCTTCTATGCCATACAGTTTAGAGTAATAGTGACATCATTACCTAATACTGGAAGCTCAACACCCCAACATCCCCCCTGAAACATAATCTGACAAAAAAAAAAAAAAAAAAAAAAAGGCACAGCCAACAAGCTGCATGTTCCCAGGGACTTCCAATTTCAAATCAATGCATAACCCAAGAATGGACTCTTCTGGCAATCTAGAGCAAATCCGTTTAGGCAAACAAGAGTTACTACCATGATAAGCCACTCCAACACAAGCCTTATGTTGCTGTTCATAAGCCATGAAAGTACTGCACTATAAACCCACTAGACTCTCTGGTCATTACTGTAACTAATTTACAGTTTATTCAGCATCTCTTCTAAGGGATGTTGAAATATCATTGGAAGGGTAAGAAAATGGAGAAACTTGTGATGATAACCTGACTTGTGAAGAAGAGTGTTACACAGAGTGGGAAGCAATACTTGGATTTGCCAGTAGGCGGAGACACCGCCAAAGGGTTTAACTAGGAAACAATGCTATTCTACCAAATTGGTTATAAGGTTTAAAAAGAGGAGCCAGGGAGGATTGTCCTGTTAAATTCTTTTGTTTTCCCCAGCATATATATCTTAATCCCCTAAAGTTGAGTCACACAGGTGACCAAAAGTGCAGACTGAGTGCTCCCTGGCCTCCTCCTACTGCAGAAGTCAGATACCTACAGAAAACCAATTGAACACATATTCAAATGTTAGGTGTCCCATCTTATTAATAAGGCTTTGCCCTCTCTGCAGAAACTCTTTAAAGTTGGCTTTTGCTGTTTCCAATCTAAAGAGACTTAAGTAATTCAAGTGTTTCCTCTTGGCTGAAGGCAAGTCCTTTCTTAAATACAAAGGACGAGAGGCCCAGGGAGTTGTTAAACCAACAGGAAGCTCTTGGAGACTGAAAAAGATGCGGAGGGGCATCTATTTTGAGAGCAGGGACATAATGACTTGGAACGGGGACATCCAAGTAAGATGGAGCATGTACAGACAACAACACTATAGATACAGTTGGGCCTCATGTGTTTACAAACATGATGGCAGTAGGGATCCTGAAGTGACTAGTCTACCTAGCTTGCTTCCATTTCTCATTCTATCCCTGCTTCAAATAATCCGTGTGCCACCAGCCAGATCAATTCTAAGGGCTGTCAATGGAGCCCAAGCCTGGCTATTTGTCAGGAATAGACAGAAGCGGACAGCTTTACAAAGATACAAACTGCCAGAAAAATCAGAAAAAAATTTCCTAGGATATTCTGACTTCTAGAAAAGGTTGGAAATTATTGCTTTGAGGACTTTTCTGTGTCCCCAGCATTTTCTTGGATCCTGTAGGTCCTCATGTTTCTTCTAGATGAGCCTGGGCTACTTCTACCCCGACAGTTCCCAGACCTTCTACAATGCCGCTCAACAGAGCCCACACATCCTGAGCCTTCCTAGGAGTCAACGGTTTACCCTCCATTGACTCTTTATTCCGGTCCCCAATGTGCTTTCTTATAAAACACCATCTTACATCTACTGAGATCCTGTCTCTGGGGTGTGTCTCCTTCAGCCTACTGCTCCTCTTTAAGCATTTTGAAGGGATATTTAAGGCCACCTTAAATTGATATCAAGTATACCAATCCAGCAGATGTCTTCAGGGAAAACAAGGTTATAAAACTTCAGAGAAAGTTCCCTCAGCAGCTCTCTCTACTAACCAACTTAGTCCCTTCACAAGCCACCTGACATATGAGGCAAAGTAACATCATAACCTGAAAAACAGCATGTCAGCCAATCTGGCAGATAAAACCATACAAGTGGAAGGCACATGACACCTCACATACAGCAGAGCTCTTGGGAATTTCTGTTTACTGTTTAAATCAAATCTACTCTTCCATTTTACTTCCATATCCTTTGTGTAAGATCCAAACTGATCAGAGTCAGAACCTCCATGCCTCCTTTTCCTTCGTTTACATTTTCTGCTTCTTGGTTTTGGTGCTTTCGATTGAAATTGTAAGGTTTATCCAAGGACCATAAGGATGATATAATTTAATATATCATATATATCCCATATATATATGAAAGAGAGAGAGGGAGGAAGGGAGGGACAGACAGACAGAAAGGGAGAGAGAGGGAAACAGAGAGAGGGGAAAGAGAAAGAGAGAGAGAGAGGGAGGGAAGGAGAGAGAGAGAGAGAGAGAGAGAGAGAGAAGATTGCAGGAATACAGTGAAGAAGGAGGAAGTTGAGTTGAGCATGTAGCCTACGTCAAAGGTTTTGGTGAGCCTTCTCCATCAGTAGTAGTTGACTAGGTCTGCATTGGGATAACTCTCTTGATATGTAGCATGGAGACTAGGCTGGTAAAAGCAGGATGGAGAGGGAGACTAACAGGATGACTGTGCTGCTAGCCCAGGTAAGAGGTGATGGTGATTTGGTCAGGGTGATGGCAGGTGGAATGAAAAATAAAAGAAAAGTGGATTCACAAAAAAGGCTACAAGGGATTGAAATGCATATAAAATGTTACACAAAACAACTTTATCATATTGATTAAAAACTGAAAGATTAAAAACCTATCAAACGTCAATGAAAAACGCAGATAATTCTCATATTGTTTACATAGTTTGATGGTAATTTGATAATAGCTTAATGTACATGCTTATGAATTCACTTTGATTTCTAAATGTCTACCTCATAAAAATAAAACTTTCTGAGCACAAAGACACATACATTCTAAGATGTTTACTGCAGCATCTGTTTGTAAAAGCAAAAAAAAAAAAAAAATCTAAAGCAATATACCATCAAAGAATTTGTGGAATATTAAATATCATACTTAAATAGAATAGAGTCAAGGTGTGCTAAGATACGTGTTTGTAATCTATTCTTAAGTATAAAATCAAGCATCAGAAAAATAAGTATATTATGTTAAAATAAAAGGCTCCATCCATAGAAGCTTTTGTGTTGTAAAGATGTCTTTATGACTGCAAAGGAAAACATCTGGGATGGTGCACATCTGTGTGTGGTCTCTATCTTCTCAGTAAAGTAGGAAAGTAAGTTGTCTGTTGAGAATGAGGGCAGCTGCTCCAAACATTTTCCATTTGAGGAGAATGGTTCTGGCTTGAAATCACCTTGTGGGAATAGGAAATACTGCTGACTCTACATTGCCAAACC
Organism: Rhabdomys pumilio; assembly: GCA_030674055.1. Lineage (NCBI taxonomy): Eukaryota > Metazoa > Chordata > Mammalia > Rodentia > Muridae > Rhabdomys > Rhabdomys pumilio. Next base: position 76,320,230 of record JANHMN010000003.1, on the reverse strand, counting down.
TTACTGAAGGCTCAGAACAGTAACCAAGCCAACAGTCCAGGTCATTCTACTTTCTTCAGCAGGATTCAGTATGTGGAGCAGTAAGAAACAATTAGAAATAGGGTGTCCTCTATGACCAGGACTGCTCAGGTACTGACACTAGGCTCACTAATTGTAATTTAAGTTGAAGTTTACATGGATGACAATATTCCTCTTGTAGACTGAGGCACTTAGGTATTCGAAGGTCACACAATACAAGAGTGATGGAATGAAAATTTCCTTGTGTTGTATAACTTGCAAGTTCCCTCACACTTGCTGATGTCCTCTAAGGTAGCAGAGCCAGACAGCAGAGGGAGGCTGGCCATCCGGATGCTCTCATGAGTCAAGTGCTACTCCACCACCTGTCCACTCAGACTTCCATACAAAAGAAAAACAAACAGCCCCTTTGAAAACTAAAATATTTATTTTTATTCTCTGCTAAATCATTATGCTAATATCCAAATCAACACAGCTTCTAATAGAAATAAATCATTCTTATTTATATGTATAAATATATTTATATAAATTATAAATATATTATATATAATATATTTATATATTTATATATAAGCATATAAATAAATAAATAAATAAATAAATACATGTGTTTAAAAATCTATTTTGGGTGCTACATTTTCCCCCTTTACAGTATTTTATCTTTCTGTTTAACATCCAAATAACTGTGATTATAAATAGTATTTATTGGCCATATTTCAGTATAATGTATACTATTGAGGATGGCACTAAATAAATCATAATTGAATAGGAATTTTCAATTATGAGGAGTGAGAGAAACTAGGAGTAACTCCATTTCAGGCAGTTCTGTTCCCCGAAGGTTCTAGGGGAGGTACATGCTGTACTGGGGTGGGGTCAGTACCTCCTTCTGTCCTCACAGTCAGAGTTGGAGCCGTTGTGGGCACAAGCAGGGTGATGGTGCTGTATCCTCGTGGCATGGCCCAGGCAACGTCCAGGACACTAGAACAGAAGCACAGAACAGTGTCTCAAGTGCCCTGATTGCTCAGGTACACCGTGTGTACTGGGATCTGTGCTGAGTTGGATCAGCCAAGGACAAGTTACAGGGACCAGCTGTCCTGACGGTGAGTTAGAAGAGGTGAATCATAGCTCTGCCGACAGACCTACCCTTCTCCCCAATTCTTTATCCCCTGAAGCTCAGGACGAAGGGAGAAGGATGGGATCAACTCTAATTATTGGGCTTAAGTATAGAAATGGATATATTTAAAACAATAGGTGAAGGCCAAGTTTGGTTTTTCTGCTCTGAGCAAAGATGGAGGTACCTGTGCTAAGGCAAGTTCAGCCACAGGGGAAGCAATTCAAGTCTGATTTGCAGCCCTTGGAGTTTTGCACAGCCATAATAACCTATTAATTTTTCTCATAATCATTTCACGCAAGGAAAAGTCTTTTACATTTTTATTACAAGGAGCTCCCCAGCCAGGGCAGAAGTGCATAGAGTATGTTCTAAGTGTACTCTCTGATTCTGCTCATTTCTCTTACCTTATTTAACCTGTTTTTTTCATACAATCTTTTAATCTCATAGCTGTATTTCACTGGGCTTCAATTCACTTGCTATCAACCATTTAAAATTGTCAACCATTTAAAACACACATTGTAATGGCTTTCAGATTTGCCACACCACAGCCAAGTATGGAACACAGTCACCATCCTTCAGAGACCCAACAGCTCTCTGCAGTCACCCTCCACTCCCAGGCCTGGGCGGCCACAAAGCTGCCTTTTGTTCAACAGATTTACCTACGCTAGACACAACAGTGGAGTCCTGTGTCTGTCCTGAGACTCTCAAGGTCTGTCACAGTGTAGAATGTGCCAGTCCCACATTCCTTTTCACGGCATTTGTTGTACGAACATGCCAGAGCTCAGGTACCTCTGCACCTGCTTCACCGTGTTGGCGGTGGTGTTACTGCCACCTGTGTTGTTTCCTCTGCTTGGTTATCATGAGTAGTTAGGTCATCACATTCATCGGTAAATGTTCGTGTGGTGTTTTCACTGTTCGTGGATACACGCCTAGCAACAATGCTGTTGGATCCTCAAGTTCATGTTCAGCTCCCCAAGAACCTGTGGACTGTTGTGCAATGGGGCTTCATATTTGCACCTACAGTCCTACAGGATCCAGTTATGCATTTTCCTACTAAACTACCTGTTTTAAAGCCAGTGCTGCAGAAACTACTGTAAAGTGGTGTATCGTTATGGTTTTAAGTTTTCATTTCTTTAACAACTAACGATGAGCATCTTTTGATGTCCTCCTTGGCCATTTATTGCCTTTAGTCAAGAGATGTCTATTTAAACCCTTCATTCGTGCTTTAATTAAACTGTGTGTGTGTGTGTGTGTGTGTGTGTGTGTGTGTGTGTGTATGTGTGTGTGTGTTAACTCTTTTTTTTTTTTTTTTGAGACAGGGTTTCTCTGTGTAGCCCTGGCTGTCCTGGAACTCACTCTGTAGACCAGGCTGGCCTTGAACTCAGAAATCCGCCTGCCTCTGCCTCCCAAGTGCTGGGATTAAAGGTGTGCGCCACCACTGCTTTTAAGATGTATTTTAGACATAAGTTCCTTTTCAGAGATGTGTCAGGTAAATATTTTTCCCATCCTATGGGTTATCTGTTAGTGTCTTGATGGTAACCCTTGGTAGCATAGATGTTTTAGTTTTGACATGATTCAAGTTATTCATCTTTGTTTTGTCTATGTAGTTGTTGGTGTTCTATGTAAAATGCGATTTCCTACAGTGTGAGGAATCATGTCTGGTTTTCCCCTGCATTTTATAGCATTGACTCTCAAATGTCTTTGATGAATTTTGCGGTATCAGTATTCCCTGTAAGCAGGGAGCATGACTTCATGCTTTTCTGTGGGTGCCCAGTTGCCTTGCAGCATTTGTCAAAGGGTATCGTTTCCATGGTTATTGGTGACACCAACCACTGACAGGAAACAACCTAAGCAAGGAAAGGCTTAATTTGACTCATGGTTCAGAAGATACAGTCCTTCAGGATAGGAAAGGCAGGTGACAAGAATGAATGGAAGCAGGGTTGGGGTGACCTCTCAGGATGCAGGAGGGATGTCTGAGCTCAACCGTCTTTCTCCCGTTTCCTTTTGTATCTGTTCTGGGACCTTAGCCCATAGGATGCTGTTGTCTATGTTCAGGAGAAGATGCATCCCTTCAGTTAATCTCTGGAAACTTTCTCACAGATACATCTGCAAGAACCCATGGCCTTTCATAGCCAAGCGAGTTGGCAACTGAGGTCAACTATCACAAAGTAATACTGCTTTCTTTAGTAGATAACTATATTACTCTTACCAAGAATCAAATGGTTTCATTTTGGATTTTGTTCTGTCTCAGGGATGTATATGTCTGTCCTGTGTTAGTAAAGCACTGTCTTGTAGAAAGTTGTAACATCAGAAGTTTGGGTCCTCTAAATGATTCTGTTTCAGAAGACTTGTTTTTGATATTATGGGTTATTTTTAGTTCTGTGTAGATTTTAGGTTAGATTCATCTTGCCAACTGATAAAGACTATTGTGAATCTTTAGACAAATTAGGAGAATGTTGGTATTAGCAATATCATGCCACCCACGATTGCAAGAACTCTTCCTATTTCTCTAGATTTTCTTTAAATTCTTTGAAAAACTTTGAAATTTTATGCTTTCTAGTTCCTTCAAAACAAATCTTCTTTTTTTCTGGTTTACTGCCCTTGAACTTTAAAGTCACTGATGTATTACCTGGTCCAATGCTGTAATTACACTCCAGATCCCATGCCCACTCCTGCCCTGAGGGTGCACTGCTGCTCCATATAAATTTGCATCCTAGTTGGCACAGGATGAGACTCACCCTACCTCCCATAGTTTATCTTCCTGAAAGATTTTTGTCTTTATTTGTTCTCAGAATAAAGGTCAGAATCATAATAAATTCCAAAGAAGGTTATGTCATTTTAACTAAAATTGTATTTCATACATAAATTCATTTCTGGGTCTTTATAGTAGTGATATTTCTATTCGACCAAATAATAGGTCTTCTATTTGTGCAACTTTTCAGTTATTCATTTTAATAATACTATGCTACTATCTTTTAACATTTTATGTACGTGAGTGTTTTGCTTACACATGCATGCGCGCGCGCGCGCGCGCACACACACACACACACACACACACACACACACACACGACTTGTGTGCCTAATGCTCCTGGAGGTTAGAAGAAGACATCAGATCACTCAGAACTGGAGTTATCAATGGTTGTGAGTCGTTATGTGGGTGCTGGGAATCAAACCTTTGTCCTTAAGAAGCACAGCCAATGCTCTTAACCTCTGAGCTACTTCTCCAGCCCTAAGTATGCTATATTTTTCTTTATAAAGTTCTATACATTGAAAACAAAATTCCTAGATACTTTTCTTTGTTTATATATATTTTAAAGACAGTGTTTTTCCAGGTAGCCTGGTTGGCTTTTTCTCACAGATTAACTTGAAATTTGCCATTCTTCTGTCCTTCTATACTCAGAGATCAGTGCCTTGCTCAGCCATCATCGGACAAATAGCCTCTTATAGCAGTTGGGGACAAAGACAAAGATTCACAGCCAGACATTATGAAAATTCAGAGGTTTTAGAACACAGCTCTAAACAGGATGTCTCTATCAAATCTCTCTCCTCGGGGCTCATGGGCCCCTGTGGCAGGAGACAGAAAGAGCCAGAGTGGGTGGAGATCACCAAGCAAACAAAGCCCTCTAAATTAACATGACTGATGCACATATAAGCACACAGAGACAGAGAGGCAGCCTGCACAGGCCTGCATGGGTCTATACCGATGAGGTCTCAGAGCCAAAGGAAGTGGATACATGCCCCCTTCCCCCAACCCAGAAAATATCTCCAATTGACAACAACTGAATATTTAGTTTTATCCTAGAGAGTTTTACTGTGGAAACAAACTACTCTGAATGCTAGGCTGCATGCCCAGCAGTGAATGGCCAACAGAAAATGAACGTGGTGTAATCTTTGGAGGTCCATAGTCTCATAATACCATGTCAAGGGTTTGCGCCTTTTCTCATTTTATTTTTTATTTTAGTTATTTATTTTTTTCTTTTTATTCTACAGGTCCTTCGTTGTATATATTATGGCTTCCAGGTATTTTGCTTGTGTTTGTTTTGTTTTGTTTTGTTTTTATGGGATTTCTGAGTGTGTGAACAAGTGTGTCTGAGATTGTATCTGTTTCTCGTGTCTTTCCCTGGACTCTGCTCCTTCCGTTTGTTTGTTTCATCCTATTCCGACACGTTAGTTTTACCTCATTAGATTTTATGTATTATATTATTATACCCTAGAAGTATTTTGTTTTCTAATGAGAGACAGAAATGAGGTAGATCCGGATGGGAGGGGAAGTGGCAAGGAACTTGAAGGTATAGAGGGAGAGGAAACTCAAATCAGGAGATATCGTATGAGGAAAATCTATTTTCAATAAAAGGGAAAAAACTGTGGCCCATTAACAGTTTGAAAGTATCCAATACAGCATTGTTAGGTATAAATACTTATTTGCATAGTGGCCCACCAGAATGTATTTATCTTACACAACTTTGAACTCTTTAAGATTATATTCTACCCCCCAGCCACTCAGTTACTAAACGTTCTACTCACAGCTCTGAGTTTGATTAGATTCATATATAAGTGGAACAGCAGTCTTTGTCTTCTGCGCCTGGATTACTTCATATGGTACAGCCCATCAAACTCATCCATGTGGTACAAACACAGTATATTTCTCATTTGAATATTGAACAAATACTCTAAGTTGGATATTTTAAAACAATTTTAAATTTCATTAGTAACAGATTGCTGATTACAGAGAACACAGCCAACCATAAGGTTACCTGGTTTCCTGGGTCAATGGCCTGTTGAACACATGGACGGACAGAACATGGCTTTCTCCCTAGAGGCCTGTCTTTAGGAGCACATGCCCTTGGGGACACCACCTGTACAGTTCCATTGGCTTTTGTCTGCTTGCATGTCACTTGCCGACTGTGAAATCCTTCACCACAAGACACAGAGCACTCTGACCACACACTTGTAAACCACCTAGGAGCAAAAACTACAGGACTTTAGTAAGGACGGTAAGGCTGATGTGTTGATCCTAACACTATGGTGGTATCAGAGAGTCACATGTCTCTCAAGGACAGGGTAGCAACATAGGTGACTCCTAGTCTTCCTCCTCACTCTCCTCAGGGACAGCAGTGTCACTAGGTAGAAAGAACCAATGCAATGATGACCGTGCCAACTGCAAGGTTTAATGGAGTTGTCACTGTGTACTCCAAAAGGTTAGGTTCCCTGTGGACTCTGTGTCATAAGATTTGTGGTTTCTGAAGGGTGACTCCTAGTGTGACATGTTCCATTTAGAAATGACAGTAGTTACTAAAAGATATGGCAGCTATGCGTCAAAGCATCTGTGACAGAACCTGGCACAGTGACTCTGCTTCTCACACTCTTTTGAGGCATGGGCAGCAACCTGCTGTGTGGACTTTGGTATGGGAAATGGAACTGTGTAACAAGAAGATTCTCCTACTTAAAAAAAAAACTATCATTTTTATTTGTGTGTGTGTGTGTGTGTGTGTGTGTGTGTAACACTATTGGGAATTGAACCCAGGGCCTTTGCATATGAATGTGAGCTATGGGAATACAGATGCTCACTGAGATGTGAGAATGTGTTGGATCTACTAGAGCTGGAGTCTCAGGTTGTGAGCCCATGGACGTGGGTGCTGGGTACTGAGAGCAGGTGGAGCAGGAATTACAGGCAGTTGAGAGGCCATGGATGGAGGTGCTGGGCACTGCGATGCTGGGCACTGCAATGACGTTCTCTGCAAGAGTAACAAGTCTCTTCAGTGCCGAGCCAGCTCTCTAGCTCTCCAACTCTCCATTTATTTTTAATCAGAAAATTAGGGCTGAAGACTCATGCCTGCAACCAAAAAATACAAAAATACCTCTTTGTTCATTTGTGTGTGTGTGTGTGTGTGTGTGTGTGTGTGTGTGTGTGTGTGTGTATGAGAGAGAGAGAGAGAGAGAGAGAGAGAGAGAGAGAGAGAGAGAGAG
>JANHMN010000003.1:76290079-76309432 GCA_030674055.1 Rhabdomys pumilio | reverse complement strand
TGTGTGTGTGTGTGTGTGTGTGTGTGTGTGTGTGTGTGTGTGTGTGTGTGTATGGTGGAGTGAGGTGGTAAGGGTATTTAGAGTCACCTACTTTGCTAAAGTGTGGCATTTCTGCATGCTTATCAGGTCAGCTTTCCTTGCAAGATAGAAAAAAAAAACACATCAGTCATTATTAGAAAAGGAACTGGAGGAAGCAGATTGGAACTCTGGAATAGGAGAGTGAGCCATGGTCCACAGAGGGACTCATCTGGTAATGAGAAGGGGATTTTTAGGAAGGTTGTAAAGTTTGAGCTTTAGGGTTGAAGGACAGTGGAAAGACGCTAGTAACTGATCCCTCAGATAGGTGGCTAGCACTGGGAGCTGCTTGGCTCAGTGGGATTCTTGAAAAGAGGAAAGTCCGGGTCTTGGTATAAGCAGGAAAGAGAAATTAGCTGAGGGACTTTGAAAGGAGCATGAAGAATTCATTCCAGTGCTGGAAAACTTTGATAAGCTGCCAGAGCTTTCCATTTTGAAGCCTTCAGGTGCCTGCAGAGGTTCATTGAGAAGATAAAGGTTGCCCTGCTTCCCATCCATTCTGCAGGATCAGAACAACACCAGGAATAGAATGGACAAAGGATGCCACACATTTTGACTCGAATCTAATTCTTTTCTTACTTTCCAGCTTCCAAAATTAAAACACTAATAACCATGTTCCACTCTGTATCACTCTAAATGCCAGGAGAGTTAATGGAGGCCAACATTCACTCTGAGCAGAGAATGGTGGCCCACACCTATTGTCCCAGCTCTTGGAAGGCTGTGGCAGTAGGTTGAAGAGTTTGGCGCCAGCTTTGGCTACCTAGCAACATACTGTCTGCAAATCACAAATCACAAATAAGTGCTAGTATTGTGTGACAGCCATTCTGGCTTCAGCTGCGGCACCTGCATCTCTTTGTGTATCTAGGCCTCCTAACCGCTAACAGGGAAGGCTATGAGGAAAGCTCTGTCATACAACTCTTAACTCTCATGCTGGACCCTCCCGTAGTCCAGGTGAATTCACTAACGATCATAGGTAACACTCACACCTGGGTTAGGTGTTGGAGAAAGAGATGATGAATGATCTCCAGTCTCCATATTGACTTCTGTGGTTTATTCTCAACTGATTCCAAGCTCTAGAGGAAACAGGGGTGTCACTGGTTGAATCTTACAGCTCATTTTGTTGAAAAGAACTGATGAACTCCAAATATCACACCCAGGAGGGAAAAGAAAGCAGTCTAACATCCTGTGTTTGCCATTGGGGTTGAGGCGTTGAGGAACTCTGGCGTGGCCTCCCCCATCATAACATTATAAAGTTATTCTACACTTGGTTGACTGCCATGCTCCATACTGTGTTGTTTCCTCAGCGATGCAATGGAAATATCAGATGCTTCCTACCTTGGAGGGGCCAATAATTTTGGTTAAGGAACTAGATGCGAAGGAAGGAACTGTTGGAAAGCATTATGTGTCAGGATCTGACAGGTATTAAATAGAGATCAGAGTCTCTCTTTCTTTTCTTTTCTTTTTTTTTCTTTCTTTTTTTTAAATTTGGCTAAGTATTCAAGTAGTAGGTAGGCCTTCCAGGGGCCTTCTGGATTAAGGTGATTGGTGTTTGTAAGAGAAGCAGTAAAGGATGTTTCTTGCAATGAGAGAAATATGCCTGGAGGCCCCAAAGAAAGAAAGACAGACAGACAGACAGACAGACAGACAGACAGACAGACAGACACAAAGGAAGGAAAGAAGGAAGGAAGGAAGGAAGGAAGGAAGGAAGGAAGGAAGGAAGGAAGGGAGGGAGGGAGGGAGGGAGGGAAGGGGAAAAAAGAAAAAAGAAAGAAAGATGGATAGTCTGTATGTGTGTTCAGGTGTGTGTGCCAGTCATCTTGGCTATAACAGACCTCATTACAATACCCATACACAATCAAGGATGAGAGTTAAGCAGACATAGAGGCAGGATATAAAAAATCCTAATTCTGGGCAGAAAATTGCATGTCACGTAAGCAGAGAGTAGCTTTGGAGCCACCCACTTCTGAGGAAAGAACTGGTGTGGCAGGCGTTAGAAGTGACTTCAAGTAGGTAGTGATGGCTGGGGTAAAAACATTGAAATGCCAGTGCCATTCACACTTTGACTCCAGTGTCGACAGATCTGGGCCCTGCTTTTTACACATTGCAGGACACATTGGGAACAATTAGGATGGACACTCACCCAGCAAGCGGAGCCCAGAGGTTGCCACTGCTTTCCCAAGAGCATTGGTGGCTGTGCAAATGTAGGTTCCTTCATTTTCGAGGGAAGCATTCTGCAACAACAGGGATCCATTGAAAAGCAAGGAAACATTGTCACTCAGAGATCCTCCTCTCTTCAACCAAGTTACATTAGGCTGAGGGACACCTTTGGAACAAAAACAAAGATGACAAAGGCAATTCCTTTAAGAACAGGGCCGCAGAACTATGAGACAAATACCATTTAGTGTTTGGAGCACAAGTCAGGAAGTGGGCACGTCATAGATGATAGGAAATGGCTGATTCCGTTTTTATGGAATTATGAGGAATTCTGGTACAGCAAAGGCTTTGGTCCATGAGGCACCTCACCTGTTCATGTATTATAGGAGCCAGTGGGATTGCTTTAGTCTGGAATGGAGGCAACTTTGAAGTTGGGTAAATCATTGGGAAAATGGTTAAAAAGAAGGAGTTGGTGAAGATGAGAGCTGTTACCAGGAAGACTTTGGAAAATCTATCTATCTATCTATCTATCTATCTATCTATCTATCTATCATCTATCAATCTATCTATCTATCTATCTATCTATCTATCTATCTACCTATCTATCTCCTTAGAAAAAAAATTTTCTTCATTACTGAGCTTTATTAAAAAGTGTAATTTTAAAGAACAAGAGGAAGGGGTGAGTTTTGAGTCTGGGTCAGTGAGTCAGAGGATTCAAGGAATATCACAGGAGCCTGGACACAGAGGAGAATGTAAGAGCTGAAAAAATTCCTTCATCCACATCTTGGTGAGTCTTACCTTTATGTTTATCTATTCAATCTCAGAACAATTTCACTTGATACTTAAGAGTGAAAGGTGCCTCAGGTAGTGTCTGGGACTGAACTACTAGCTGGCTTGAGGGATGGCCTCTCCTCCTGAAGCGCTCAGGGTGGGAGACCATGCAACGACTTCCTGAATAAAGTCATTTCATTACTAGTACCATGATATGCGTAGTGTTCCTTGTAGCAGGCTGAAGGAACAGCCCAAGAGCCTGGTAGCATTTTCAAATTCTCATAGCCACTCCTCCTTCCTAGAAGATGGCCATTGTGTGCTCCATCTTACAGCTAAGGACTCTGCTAAGCCTTGGGAATTCAGGGTTAACTGTTCCACCCACTATACAAACATGGCCATTCGAGTCTCTCATGGCTTCCACAGATAGCCACAGACAAGTGCTTACCACACGCATGCACACACATATACATACAGCACATACTCAGAGTATAAAATGTACTTGTTTTAACTTTTAAATAGTGCTAAGAAGCAAAAGAAACAAACAACTCCCTGTCCTTACCACATAGGGTTGCTCTCCCAAAATGACAGCAGGGCCCCATGGCCAGGGATAACATCCATACAGCTCATTGAACATAGAGAGGTCAAGCTGGTGGCCTACATGGGGCCTTTATCTCTAAGTTTTATTCTCTTTGGTGTGGGAAGGTTCTCTGCAGGCTACTGAAAGAGAAACCTGGTCACCAACTCAGCCACAAGCCCTTTGACCTACAATCTGTCCTTCCTGCAAGATGTACTGGGGCAATGATGGCACAGAACCAGGAGTGGCCAACCAATGTTTAGTTTAACTTGAGGCCCACACTGCAAGAGGGAGCCCATGCCCTATACTACCTGGATAACCTGGATAGCCTAGAGACCTAGGGTAGAACCAAACACATCTGGCTAAACAAAACAAAACAAAACCAGAACACAATGAAATAATTTCTAATGATATTCTGCTATACTCATAAATTGACGCCTTGTTCAGTTGTCATCAGAAAGGCATTGGTGCCTTGTTCAGTTGTCACCAGACTTTAGGTGGAAAGTCTAAGTTGGAGTTCTCCATAGGGCTTCTCACCTTGAAGATAGGAGAATCCCACGGAATATTTCCAGGCTATGGAAAAATTGTAGGAATCAGAGGGGATGCAGGTCACCAGGAGAATATAACCCACCGAATAAACTAAGCAGGGCACATATGGGCTCACAGAGATGAGCGGCAAGCACAAGGCCTGCAAGGGTCTGCATCAGGTTCTTGTGTTATGGCTTTTAGCTTAATGTTTTTGTGGGATGCCTAACAGTGTGAGCAGGTATGTGTCTGAGTCTTTTTGCCAGCATTTGAGACTCTTTTCCTCCGATTGAGCTATCTTGTCTAGCTCCGAAGTGAGGGCTGTCGCCTTATCTTACTGTATCTCAATTTGTCACCATCTGGTTATTGTTTCTTGGAAGCCTGTTCTTTTCTGAAGGGAAACTGAGGGAGAGTGGATCTGGGGGAAGGGTGTAGGTGTGTGTGGAGTGGGGGTTAGGAGGGGTGGAGGGAAGGGGAAACTATGGTCAAGATATATTGAGTGAGAGAAGACTCTATTTTAAAAAAAGGCTTCTAAAAAAACCATTCTTAAAGAAGAGGGAACAGGATGTAAAAGCTGCCCCTTGGGTGGGAGGGGTGCCGCTCTCACTCCCTTCTATTGCTTTGTTAACTTTGGACACCACACTGGATTCCACAGCCTTAAGTGTGGACGGAATGTGAAATAAGAACAGGAATGTTATCATGTTTACATGTAATAGTTGAGGGCTCTGAAACCCAAGTCTGAGTCTGAGTTGGTTGCTCTTAGGGATCTTATCTTCAATCCTGTGGCTTTGAATGATTTGAATGATCTGAGTGTGATTGGAGAAATTTAAAGCTGTTGCCTCAAGACTCTCACCCTCTGATTGCACAATCAAATAAATGTAATATAAGTACTGGTGTGAAGGGAGTTTACAGATATGACGAAGTTTACAAGTTAGAGGACTTTAAAATAAGATGCTTATATCTGGATGAACCAATTCAATCCTATGAGTCCTGAACATCAGAAAAGTGGGCAAAGGAGTGGTGTGTGCTATAAACAAAGCAATAGAAGGGAGTGAGTGTGGCATAGGACATATGAGGCTGAAGAAGCATTTAGGGAGATCAAAAATATGTGTGGTACATGGTCTTCCACTGATGATTTTGAAATGAAGGGATCCAAGAGCCAAGGAATGCAGGTGACCTCTAAAATCTGGGAGTTGCTTCCAGCTGAAGTGGGCCCTTGAATCTGGTAATGAGTAGGAGCTAATTTCTGCCAAAAAAAATGGAGGGAGGTATATCCCCTGATTCTCCAGGTAGTAATTAGCCCTCAACAACACTTTCATCTGACCTTTGCCCTCTAGATAGAGCAGTCAGTTCAACCACATTCTACTGACTGACCTAAAGAACTGCACAATACTAAATTAGTGTTGTCTTTAGTTTATTAGTTTATAGGAATCTGTTACAGCAGCAATTCAAAATGAATACATCAATAAATGTTACATTGTGTTGGGAACACTAGGCTTATCCTAAATGGCCAGAGGGTGCTCATAATATAGCATGTATATTTTTAGCTTTTTCTGTACACATATATGTAGAAAAGTCTAGTTTTCTTAAGGTAACAGCTATTAAATACAGAAATCAAGATTCAGAACCACACAATTAGATTCAGGACATCTCTTAACCAGAATTCAGGTAGTTCTCCTGCATTTCTTAATAAACTCTCTCCCAAGCAGCTTATAGTTACTGGATGATTTGGTTGTGCTTAAAAAACAAGACCATATATATGTACAAATAGGTACACACATATATTATATATTATATATATTCTTGATTGCTATCACTTAAAGGAAGTTATGAAGCTTATTTATCTTGTTTTCATCATCCTACTAGATGACTTAATTTTTGTAGGTTTTCAATTGTTTTCTGATTTATTTTAAGAAAGGCAGCAGTATGGGACTAGAGAGATGGCTCAGTGGGCAAAAGTGTTTGCTGCTTTCCCAGGGAACCTGAGTTCAGTTCCCAGCACCCATGTCTAAAAGTGCACAACTGCCCATGACTCTAACTTCACGAATCTGCTGCCTCCTTCTGGCCTCTGAGGATACCTGCACATATGTACATATTCAGCTATGCACAAATAGATACATGTAAACAAAAATAAATCTTTAAAAGGAAATGAGGACTAGGAAGACTACATTTTATTTCTTTAAGCAAACAATTATATCATTTGACAGTAGCAGGAACTGTCAAGTAAATATCTGTATCTACTGCAGATGCATACACTTAAACCTAACCCACAATTCCTAATGAGTATGATAGATTAGAAATCCTTGAGTAGTTAAGAACCTTTCCCAAGGAATACATTTTAACAGTGCTCTTCCCAACACTGGATTGAAATGAAGCTGGGCTACTGAACACTGACTTTCAAGAGAGTAATCCAGGGTGAGACTTTTTCCAAATAATTATTTTTCCTTCAGTAATCTGATGTGGTTCCAGCTGACAGCCTTTGAATTAGCACAAAGTCCCTAGAAAAGGCAGCCATATTCACTCACCTCAGGTGTCCTTGTGCAGTGGCCTATCCACAAGAGGCTTGTTAAAACAATAGAACAAATGAGAAGTTAGAGTAGTTCTTTGGGGCCCAATATTAATAACTCTGGCTTTCTAAGGAGGACAAAGCCTTTTCCTTTAGAGTGTCTTAGAAGGCTTGGGTACCATCTTTATAAGAAAGGGCAGTATACCAGAGAGAGAATTTCCAATTCCTACTGCAGTCCAAATGATTAGAGGAGAGGAAGGCCAAGAGCAGAGACGGCCAAGGGGTGGGACACTCTGACTCATCCGCAGATCTTCAACTTTCATTTTCAAGCTCTTGATGCTGACAACTACGTTGGTAGTGGAAAGCCATCCCAGCATCATGCTCTGCTTCTGTTTGGTGGGGGCAGAAGAGTCTGGACAGTTTAATTCAGTAGCCAAAACCAAAGAGAAAGTGTGTCATGAAGGTTCTGCAATGTCCAAACTCTGGAACTGCATAACTTAGAGACAAACACGCTTGGACTGAAGCCTCTGTATGATTAAGCATATGATGCTGAGTCTGCAGTCAGTGAAAGTCTACAGTTGCTAGGAACACCAAACAGCAACACTATATGCTTCTAGGCTTTAGATGTGGAAAGATAAAAGCCTAATTGCTAAGAAGACAACACAGGGATTTAGCACCTAAACATATGATATTTGCTGACATTTTCAAAGGATTGAAGAGACCAGAGAATGCAGTCAGGGTTCTTCACACTATTGCATTTTGCAGGTTTTCAAAACTACAAATGTCTACTTTGTGTAGATAGCTCTGACATGTCAGAACTGACTTAAACTTATTTGTCTAACCTCAAAGTCAGGCATTCCCACAAGACTCACAGCTCTGAAATATCTGGCAGTCTGTTTCCACAACTCTGAAATCGCTTTTGGAAGGTGAATGTTGTGGGAAAAAGTTCGGCCCTTTAGAGGCTGTGAAACATGTACAGCACAGATCTGCACCTCAAGGGTGTCTTTAAAGTTGTCAGTGTTTAAAAAACAAATTTCCTCCATCCTTGAAAGGTCATGAAATACTCCACACTATAAAATCCTTGGCTTATGCAGACTGTTCTACGATGCCAGCTCTTTACGTAAACACATAGCATCCTTGAGCGTTTCCGCTATCTATTGTTTCTCTCAGCAACTTCACAATATTCCATGAGCCTTTTAACCACCTCCTCTAGAACAAATGAAGGCCTAAACTAATATTGTCTGCCCCAGGGAATCATGAAGAGATGATGTTGTCAATATATAAGGTAAGAGATTTACTGAACACAGTGTAGGTAACAACAGAGGGAGTCGTCACCAGTAAATGTAATGCTAAATATGAATGCACAGCATTGGCATCTGAGACAAGACACTAAAGTGATTGCATCAAAGAAGTTTTCAACTGAAGGACCAAACAGGCAGCAGAAGTTTGAGAAAAATTCCTTAGAGCTAACTATGTGCTCTTCTGTCCTTTCCAGAAATGAAAGGCCTAGTTATCATGGAGGCTACACTCAGAACTCCAAATACAAAGCTATGACTCTCTCCCTTCGCGGGCTTCTCTTGAATAGCTATCGACATACATTCTCTTTCTAGAAATGATGCCAACAGACTGGTGTTATCAGCCCCTCCCCCCCCCAGCAATTCGTGCTGATGCTTTAGAAATCATTGGGGTCATGGCGTCTATTCCCCGACTCTGTCATTAAAGGTCTTTACCCAAAGTTTTCTAAAAGTTTTCTTGTGTCATGGAGGAGGATGTCACCAAGTTCTTTGCATGGGATGGTCAACCCTGACCTCTCAGGACACTCAGGTTCTGCTTCAAGCACTGGGAAGTTCTTCCCAACTTCCAGCCATATTCTATGAGCTGCTGGATACTGTTCTCCAGAGTCTCATCTACAAAGTGTTCATGGCAACTATTCCATGTATTGTCTCAAGGCTAGATCCCTCCAGTAGTTCTTTGAAGAATTACATGCAAAGTCAAGGGCTTGTGCCAACCGGACACAATGACGAGCTGTTGCTGAGCATGCTGGAGTGCACACATGACATTGAGCATGCGCACTGCACACATTGCACAAGCCACTGACTCTGAGTGTCGAGCACAAGGAGAAGAGTCCTACATTGAAAACCGTGGGTGTTCTGAAGGCTCAGCCACACAAACAACATTTTAGTAACTTATTCACCTAACACTGGCCTGTAGGTAGACAAACTCATCCAGTTTTTAGAAGCTGCATTACAAAAGAATATTTATCCAGAGGTATATGCTATGATCTACAGGGGGATTCTGGTCAATATGCCAAAACAAAACACCAAAAACCCAAAACAACAACAACAAAAACCAACAAAACAATAACAATAAAAAATCAGTGGGAGGAGGCTTTTTGAGTGGAAGTGTCATTTTAAACAAACTTTACTTGCATCTATATTTTTTAGATATTTTGATGATTGTAAACGGCTTTCTAATTGATAACTAAAATACACTAACAGTATATATTTCAAATTTATAAGTGAAGAAAAAGCAATTATTCTCATCTTGAACCAATGTGTTCCATTCATAAAATAGGAATAGCCAGACAACACTCAAATTTTATTTTTAAGTCTTCTGAAAATCACATATAAAAAATTGTAGGTAAATTTATTTTGGTAAAGATGGCTCTTTCTTTCCCCCTTCCCTTCCCTTCCTTTCCTTTCTCCCACACCCCCGACTCTTTCTTTCATCACAGTAATCTGTGACTTAGAGACATCTCAGAATCATCGTGTATAATATAGCACAGTAGTCAAGGGCAACATGACCTGATGGGGTGATGAGACTATCTTAGGAATTTACCCATATAATCCTGCATCACCACAAATATTTTCTCAAGATCCTTTTCTGAAAGAGGCATTATTCAACCCAAAAAAGAAAGCTAATAATTTGGCAAGTTAACAACAAAATTCCTAGTTATATGCCAAAATATTTTAACCTAGGAAGAAAAGGCTGAAATCAAGAAATACCTTTACATTTTATAATATGAATCTTCTGAGCTGATTATAATCCCATCCATGAAGGGCTCATCCTATCCTCACTCATCACCTGGAACACCAAGCATGAGAATTCAGTCCAAATTAGGCCCACGTTTCCTACCAATTGCTTGCACACACTGGATGGATGGTTAAGTAGTACGTATGTAACCTCTACTCACTGTCTTTCTACCTTCTTTTATCAATGGGTAGCGAAGGTAGTGACAGAAGTATAGGGCTTAACCCTACACCACTGATAAGCTTATAATTTCTAGAAGTGCATTTTGGAAGTCATACATTAAACACTCACATTCTAACACCCTACACAGCTACAAAACCATCGACTTTCTCAGGATCTATTTTTGTTGTTTGTTTTTTTTTAATAAAAAAGTAACATCAAAATATAGAAAGTTCTATGTACAAATATATTTATTTTATTGCTATATACAATGGTAAACAAGCAAAAATAGTTTTTAACATTAAAGGAGTAGGTGTGTCACTGTGGGGTGGGCTTTAATACCCTCATCCTAGTGTCCCGCCCAACTTGTCCAGCAAGCAGACACAACACGGTTGGATTCTTCTCATCAGCCTTTATTGCAGGAACTAATAATAATACTATGGGGGACCCCGTGCAGCCGGAGGGTGCTGCTTATATAGAGAAGCAGATGTTGCCAATGTAAGGATTGGCTAAGGCTACAGTACCTCGTTAGCATATGCCCACTCGGGAGGGGCACACACCAGAATCATGCAGACGCATGTGCAGAATACCTGTTTACCAGAAAAATCTGAAGAGGCAGACAGGCAGTCGGCACCATCTTCTAATGTCGGCTACCGACATCCTAGCTGCCTGGAAATCTAGCAGCCTTCAGATGCAGATATGAAACTCTCAGCTCCTCCTGTACCATGCCTGCCTGGATGCTGCTATGCTTCTACCTTGATGATAATGAACTGAACCTCTGAACATGTAAGCCAACCCCAATTAAATGTTGTGCTTTATAAGAGTTGCCTTGGCCATGGTGTCTGTTTACAGCAGTAAAACTCTAACTAAATACTCACACAGCAACTACCCATACAGATATTCATGGAGCAATGGTACTGGACACTGAGTCCACAAGAGGAGGCTGATCAATTAGATCTCCAACTAAAGCCAGAAGACATAGTCAAATCAACATGTCTGCAAATAATGACACAAAGTGCAAAAATAATGACAAAGTCAAAGCCACATAGCTCCTTCAAAAAATTAAATTTCTCAACTACTACATTCTAAAATACTGACATGGGCAAGGCGCTGGATGAAGATCTCAAAAGTTTACTAATAAAAATGGTCAGTAACCTTGGAGGAGATCTGAAGAAGCAAATGAAGTCAGGCTCGAGTTTGCACAAGCAGCAACAGAGAGGACATCAGCAAAATGGACAGGCAAATCAGCAACACTGAAGGAAAACTCAGGTGGGAAATTAACATTTTTAAAAAAGTCATGTAAGCCGGGCGGTGGTGGCTCATGCCTTTAATCCCAGCACTTAGGAGGCAGAGGCAGGCGGATTTCTGAGTTCAAGGTTAGCCTAGTCTACAGAATGAGTTCCAGGACAGCCAGGGCTATGCAGAGAAACCCTGTCTCGAAAAACCAAAAAAAAAAAAAAAAAAAAAAAAAAAAAAAAAAAAAAAAAAAAGAAAAAAAAAGTCATGTAAATACAGGAAATGCAACGCACATCAATAAAGTGTGCAAAACAAAATACCAGGGAAGAAGTACAAAATCAAGGTTCAAATATCAATTTTGAAAAATGAGCAGTACCTACATGAGCCCTGCAATGAGATCAAGAGTCTGTCCTGGCTAGATTTACATCAACCTAACACCAGCTAGTGTCATCTGAAAAGTCCAGCCTATTGTAGGCAGTGGCATCCCTGGACTGGTGGTCCTAGGTGCTATAAAGAAAGCAGGCTCAGAAAGCCATGGAAAGCAAGCCAGTGAGCAGCTCCTCCACAGTCTCTGTATCAATTTGTACCTTCAGGTTCTTGCCCTGCTTGAGTTCCTGCCCTGATTTCCAAGCCAGGGAGAACTATCCCTCCATATCCTCTGCATCAGCTCCTGTCTCCAGGTTCCTGCCATGTGTGAGTTCCTGCCCTGATTTCCTTTGATGGTGAACAGTGATGTGAAGTAGAAGAACAAACCTTTTATTTACCAAGTTGCTTTTGGTCACATTGTTTAATCACAGCAATAGAATCCCTAACTAAGGCAAAGACCAAATTAGGATACAAGCACAACTTGGGACAGTGACGACAACTAAAGGCATAGAAAATCTGCTCAGTGAAATCATAGCACAAATTCCCTCAAATCTCGAAAACCACAAGTAGACAGATACAGAAAATCAGTTTTCAAGAATATATCATAAGATGTCAAAAACACAAAGCTCTCTCTCTCTTTCTCTCTCTCTCTATGTGTATGTGTGTGTGTGCACACATGTGTGATTGTGTGCATGTACATCCATGTCTGTGTCCTTATCCATATTGGGATGGGATACCAACTTATATACATAGAGACCACATCAGAATAGCACTAGACCTCTTAACAAAAGCCAGGACAGCATGAAACTGCATGGTTCAAGTCCTAAAAGTAAACAACTGCCAACACAGATTGTTGCTTTATCCAGCAAAGATATATTGGGAACTGGTGGAGAAAGAAAAGCATTTCAAGGCAAGTGGCTCATGACTTCCAAGCCAGCCAGCCCTGCAGAAGACAAAGGGTTAGCACACAGAATGAGATAAAAAAAAAAATGACAGTCTCAAGCATTCAGGAATGAATGTATTCCAGGAAAAGATGACCAAAAAAGAAGATGAAAATCTCTCATGTCTAACACAGTAAGCCAGTATAAGCTCCTCAGACTAATAAGGAGAAAAAAGATAACAAATATTAACAAACCAGAAAAGCTGTAAAAATTACTAAACATCTCTAAATAATAATAATCTTACTTGTAAAAACTTCAACTCTCATCAATAAATTGAAAGAGACTGACTGATTAGATTTGAAACAAACAACAACAAAAAACCAACCAAACAAAATACTGACCATTGTAGCTGGAAAGATAACTCTGTAGTTAAGAGCACTAGCTGCTTTTCCAGTAAACCCAAACTTGGTTCTCAGTACCTACAAAAGACATCTCAGAAAGGCCTACAAATCTAGCTCCAGGAGACTAGACGCCCTCTTCTGGTCTTTGTGGGGATCTGCACACACATAGGCCACAATTACATGGGCACATACACATTCACATAAAAAAAGAAAAGAAAAATAATTCTTAAAACAACAACAACAACTCTGGTCCCTTTACAGGGTTGTTCTAATGCTGCTTGTATTCTATGCTAACTTCTCAGATGTTGTTGCCCCCCAGTGAGCAGATCCTCATATACAGCAAATGATGCTTATGTGATCCTTGCTCCCCAATTCATCTGGTCGATAAAAGTCTAAAGCCTGTGATTGGGCAGTGGAAGGAGAAAGGTGGGGCTTGAGGATCAAGTGAGGATGTTGTAGGTAGAGGAAGGGAGGAGAAGAAAGAAGGTGGAGGGAGGTAGAGGAGGCTGCCATGAAAGGAGATGAACCATGAGTGAGTGACCAGGAAAAACAGCAAGTAACAAGAAACTTGATAGCTGGAGAATAAGTCAGAATAGCTCCAAATCTGCCCAATATAGGCTTAGAGCTTGTAAATAAAGTACCTGGATTGTGTCTTTTATACAGACTAGCTAGAATTATAAATTTATTTTACTGACCGCCAATTATCTGTTATCTCTAAGAAACAGCTTACTCAGGAAAGTGAACTTATGAAGTGAGTGGGAACCTCAGAGAGGCTGCAATCAGTATCCTGATCCCCGGTGAAATGGAATCCAAAACCAAATTAAAGGACATGAAGAAGGCTACTATATACCAATAAAAAGAATTTGTCAAAAAAAGATATTAACTATTTTAAATAAAAGCATTGAATGTTGGAGCCCTGACTTTCATAAAACTAATAAGCCTGTTTCATAAAAGAGGGCTGGACTCACAGGCCTCTAAGACCTTTACAGATTTAAGTACACTTTAAAAAAAAAATCTTAACCACACCTTACTATTTCTCAAGAGAGCTTTCTTTCCATATTTTGACTTCATCCATTTATGAGGCAAGATGGGGCCAGATCCAGGTTGTTTAACACAACACTACTACCTGTGGACATCTGGACATCTGGACATGTAGAAAGAGTTGTGCATTCAGAGGACATGAGAACATAACCAAGACATGACACACTTTTCCCAAGGGCTAGTCACACCGCCCAAGCCTCCCCTTTTATTCCCACTTATTTCCTTCTCGTATGCTACTTTCTCTTCAACAGCAGTGTTCACATAAATAAAAGACTCCCTTTTCAAATATATCAAATTCTGGCTTCACTGTATTACAGATTCTTACATTATTCACTTCTTTTCTTTTTATTACAACCAGATTTTCCAAATCATAACATAGATAATTGGGTTTTCATGAACTAGTAGTTTAGCCGCACACACTGTTTTTGTGAAGGACATTGTACCTATTGTGTAAGTGTTTGCTGCACACTCGTGGGTTCTTTCTGCAGACACTTCTAATAGCTGGTGAGAACTAAAGATCCCCAGTTTCAGGTTCCAGTTGGCAAAGAACCCTCAGCACTCTCCCTTCTTTTATTATCATTTTGTCCCACATTCCTGCCAGGGACCTAAGGCTCAGAGTAGAATTTCCTTCAGGATATCCCACCCCAGTGACTCACTCCATAACACAAAACAAATGGCCAGGGAGACAGTGTGGCAGAGACACAGGAGACAGCAGGGCAGAGGCAGGGCTGGGAGAAACATGAATGACCCCAGATTAAGGGACGTTTAAATCTGTTTTGTAGACATTTTTCAAACAATAAGAAAGCACCATAGCTAGAGTCAAGGTTCTAACCACAAACCTTTCTTCTCCTCTCTTAGACCAGGGGTGAATCTGCACTGTTTCCTGCAGCCACGGATGAGCTGTGGAGCACATCCTGACAGTTCTCCCTTGGCCTCAAGGAGATAAATCTCATGAAAAGAATTTCTGGTCCTTATCATCTAGTTGCTCTAAATTTGTTTTTCCAGCATACACTCTGGCTGGCCATAACCGCAACTCCATTTTTCCATATTCTTGCCAACCCTTAGTAGTGTGAAACTCTCGAAGTTTTCCAACATAACAGGTCCGAGAGGGGCATCGTCTCTATCGTAATCTCATTACCAGTGAGAACAGAAACACTGTGAATCTTTCCTATCGTAGGGCTTCAGTTCTGACAACTGCTGGTTCCTATGGGTGGCTTACTGTTACATTTGGCAGTTTGTGCTTAATTTGATTCATAGCAATCAATATGTGATTTATATAGCGTGGATACTGTGTGATAAGTATCTTCTCCCAGAAATGTAGCTTTTAAAAATTTGTTGACAATGTCTTGAAATGCTAACAGCAAAACTGATCAAAATACTATTCATATATTAGAAAATTCAGCCTTTAAAATCCTATGACTCAGCAGCTCAAGGGCACTCATAGAGGCCTCTAATTACCACGACACACTAGGCATTTTATTTATGATTTGCAATTCTAGTGTGAATTTCCGTCATTCCCAAATAATAAGCATATCTCTTGTTAAATGAAAAATTAATTTCTTCATATTTTCAGATATTTAACCAGGTTCATTTTGGTAGTGGTTATTTTTCATATTTATAACCAATTATCATATCACCACTTACTTAGAGTTTTGCCTTTTCATTCTACCACTACTAGCTCCTGGGATTTTCTAAATACTGAATTTGCTGTGGGATCTACATTCTGTTCCATTTCTCATCTGTCTCTTTTCATAGCACACTGTTCTCAGTCCTCTGGCTTTATAAGAAATCTCTATAACTGAGGGAGACATGTGAATGAAGCCCTGGCCTCTGTGGGGCACAGCACAGCAACCTGACGAATCAGCTCTACCTTTAAGCTCTCCGGGGACCACAAAGCTTTGCTGCATTACCCAGTCTTCCTTTGTCTCCAGCCCTTTCTTCTTTGCTGGTAAATACCTTCAATATCAAACACTGATTCAGGATGACTTAAAGTAGACAATTGCAAGGTAGGCACGGTAGCACATGCTGGTAACCCCAGCACTCTGGGGGAAGAAACAGTAACATGAAGAGTTCAAAGTCACCCTTGATTCTATAGTGAGTTCAAGGCCTGTCTGAGCAACCTGAGACTTTGCCTTAACCAAAACCAAAGAAACCCAACTTCAATAAATTAACTACTTGTAAGCGTTGCAAAAAATATTTACATTCTTGATGAAAATTCTCCTTAAAGATTTATTTATTTATTTATTTATTTATTTATTTATTGGTTTTTCGAGACAGGGTTTCTCTGTAGCCCTGGCTGTCCTGTATGAGTACACACTGCAGCTGTTTTCAGACACACACTAGAAGAGTGCATCAAATCACATTACAGATGGTTGTGAGCCACCATTTTGTTGCTGGGAATTGAACTCAGGACCTCTGGCAGAGCAGTCAGTGCTCTTAACCACTGAGTCATCTCTCCAGCCGCTGCCCCCCCCTTTTTTTTTTGAAAATTCTCCTTACTTATACACATGGCTGTGTTTAGTTTAGAAGCAGCTTAAATGTATGCATTTGCTCTTTTGTCCGTTGCTAGAGTTCTCTACGTCCCACACGGTTAAGTTTCCTGCTGAGGCCATATGCTGCTCCCTGCTTCCGAATTCTTCTGAAGCAGATGTATATACTGTATGTTCTAACGAGTGTTCTACGTGGTTTGTATTTTTCAGTAAACCCAACCTTTTGTGGGTTTCACTTTCTCAGAGGAACAGGTGTCAAGTGTCCCTCACACTTTAGAGGCTTTCTGCTTTTGGTGGATGAGCCATAGAGCTTTGGCGCTTCCATCCTTCCAGGAACCATTACTTTCCTAGCACAAGCCCATTTGTCTGCACTCCAGAGAGCTTAGAAACCAAAGAGGAACTGACACAGGGTAAAACTTCTACACCATAGGCTCTCGTCGGCTGAGTCTGGTGAGCTCAGAGAGTGATTCACAGACATGAGAGTACACACAGAACAGAAAATTACAGGGCATGGGCTGGAGACATGTTTCTGTTTATAAAGATGCCCCCAAACCTGAGGCCCTGAATTCTATCCCTGGTCCCACACAATGGAATGGAAGAGCTGACTCCTGAATTTGTCCTCTGACTTCCACATGTGTGGAAGTGCATGTGCCAAGTCATGCACCCCCAAAAAACTGTAATGGAAAATTATATGGTAAACAGTGTGTATGCCACGCTCATATGAAAGAAACAATTAGACAACAATGGTATTTGCTGCCCTTTGCTTTCCGGTCCTTAATGAAGGTGGCAGAGATGAAGCCCACTCCCCAACAGCCCTGACCACAAGGAAGTTTTTAATAACAAGCAAGACAAACAACCTTTTTAGGACAAAACATTTTACCTTTAGAAATGGTGGTTTTTCTAGTTCTGTCATTTAATAGAATTAATAGGAAAATCTTAATAGATAAATCTCTAAGGGTGGATAGAGATAGACACTATTGATATCATACTATGTAAGTTGTCTATGACAAAAATATGAATTTGTCTGGAAGTTCTAGGTATGTGCCTTGGGATAAAAAATATAACAACAACAACAACAACAACAAACCTACCAGAAAACAGTTTAAGAGCAACTCTTTTTTTCTAAAAAAAAAAAAAAGGATACATCCTACCAAATTATAAAGTTCTCAATTTGTTATGTGAAAAATGTAATTTAGAAGGAAGTGTTTGATTTGTGAATTATGTTAAATAATTATCTATAAAACAAAAGACTAAATTAGATGACAACAAGGTCTCTTCAACCCCTAGAATATATTTTCTGTTTTGGAGAAGAGGCTGAGGCAGATGCATGACTCATAAATGATTGTATCCTGGCTAGTTACACATTTGTCTGTCAATTCACATTTTCTGACTTTTTATCAGCTTCACCACCTGCCTTTAAAATGATGACTCCCCAAAGAAAGCTAAGCTGGCTGCAGCTTCTGCCTGTGAGGAAACATCAAGCTCACTTACAGGTTTGTTTAAAATCAAGCAGAAAGTGATCCCACTAGCTCCAGTGGCAGCTTCACTTTGAGAGGCAAAGAACCTCTGAGGGAATTCTGGGATCTGTGTCCACAGACAACGGCTGCTGGGCACTAAAGACCTAAGGGAATATTTCTAGAAAAGCTGAATAGCAGGAAAAGGTGAATACTCTCAACTCTAAGCTTCATTGGAGAGGAGGAAGAAGAGGAGGAGGAAGAGGAAAAGGAGGAAGAAGATTGCCCACCACCCTTATAATACAGCAGAAGGGGCTGCCAGAGTCAGCAAGGGACCAGTTCATATTTTGCCTAAGTGAATAAGAGGCCAGAACTGAGTTTAATGGTCTTCTCTGGAGACTTTGTTTATGAAAACAGTTTCCACTGTATCTAGTCCCTGACTCAGGACAGCAAATAGCAGGCCACAAGCATTTTGATGGCCCCTTCAAAGTTTGATTTTAAATGATCAGGAAGTTAAAATTTAAAAAGAAACACTAAAAGTTGAGGTTTCTCTTAATGGAAGTCACATCCAGTTTTTAGAATCCTCTGCAGGTGGAGGGCTACAGAAACTGGAGACATCTGTGGCTTGGCATCTGAACAGTTCTGTTCTGCTTTTCTCCTTGCCCTGGCTAGAGAATGCTGGCCTGTTCTGTAATGGTGGGTCCATTTTGCCAGAAAAATTCACATATTTGTGGGTGGAGCCAGTTGGGAGGCTGGGAGATCTGTCAAAAGTCTGCATAGGCCAAATACTGCAAGGACTGCCAGGGGTTGAAAACTAATACCTCAGAGGTTAGCAAATTTCCAGTGTTCATGGAGCCAAAGGTGTGCTCTGAGAAGTCAGGAAAGTTAGGAGATCATTATGGGGAAGGACCAGAAGAGAGAGATATGAGTGTGACCTGGGTCCTTTCATGACACCCATCATGCTACTGGACAGCCTCAGGGACCTCCCTGCAGTCACACTGCATTGTGAAATTGGCTCTTCTGAATTACCTCTGGCAAAGAAGCAGGAGGGGGTTCATACAACTCAGGAAGTTAACCAGACCTACAAGACCCTGCACACCCTTGAGATTAAAAGAAGCGAAGTAGCCCCCGCCCCCCAAAGTCACATAAGGAGGAAGCAGTTGCTAGAGCCATGGAGAATCTGTGGCAGAGCTGCCTACACACAGTGCAGAGAGCAGCAGAGCTGCAGCTTGGGGAATGTCAGTCACGCTGAGGTGAGCTGTTAGGTGATGTGACTGCTTGAGTCTTTCAGGCTCCTGTAAGTCACCCCAGTAAACTCAGTGCTTTAAACTCACACTAGGTTTGAATGGAATTTTGTTGTTATTGTTGTTGTTGTTATGGTTGGTGGCCTATAGGGGATGAATAAACACTTTCTCACAACTTCCCAGTGAATGGTTCTCTGTTCATCGACAGAGAACATCAAGGGTGGCTGTAAACACAGGGGTGTCTTATTAATCCTTGGATATTGAGGTGTATAATTGTTCAGACAACTACGTCAATGCACATACAGAAAGTTCATTTTAAATTAGTATGTCTCAATGTTTTATGTCTCTCTAAGAAAGTGATCTAAAGCTACTAACACACGAACCTGCCCATTTTACACTTACAGAAGTGTACAGAATATACTGTTTGTTTATGTTCTGGAGACTAAA
>JANHMN010000003.1:76285079-76287579 GCA_030674055.1 Rhabdomys pumilio | reverse complement strand
TGAGAGACACTCCTTCTCATACTATATTATTTATTTCTAAATAAATGCATGTCCCCTTAAAACAGTAAAGCTATCACTATTGAATGGGGTTTCTGTTTTGTTTTGGTTGTTGTTGATTTTATTGAAAGGAAGCTGTTGGGGCACCCCCTTTAAGACATCTCTCTATACTGCAAAAATTCTTCATCTATAAACTCAAATGAGGCTATCTCAAGTAAATTAGCATCGTTTGGAGAAGTCAGAATTTAGCTCTTTAACTAATGTGAAACAAATAGCCACATAAAACCTCCATGGAAGATACAGTAAACAGAAAGCCACAGGGTCAGAAATTCATTCAAGGACTTTCACTCCTTGAAATTCTATTCTTAATTAATGGACTCACCTATTAACTCAGTCAGGACACATGCTTTGTCCACCTATGTCCATATTTGTGTGAGGCAGACAATGAATAAGAACACATGCACTCTTGATCTCAAGAAGCCTGGGGTATGGCTTTTTCAGAATGCCTGGGGGGCAGCAGAAAATTATCCTGAAGAAAAAAAATAATGGGACTTCTTTGGCTGCAAGGGGTCTTTGGTTGTCACAGCTCATCCTTTGCCTCATAAGGACCCCACATCAGCCCTAACAGAAGTCTAGGTTATCTGAGGATGGACTTCGGAGCAGGCTTAGGAGCACTGGTAGAGGAGGTGTCTCCTATTCACTACATGAACTACATGGTTCTGTGCTTGTTTCAAAGGTGCTAATGAGTATGAGGCACAGCCTCCAGGTGAAAACAAAGGCCTGAAGGCTCTACTTTGGGAAGGCAGCCAGCCTCTGGTTGTCCAGACTCAAGAACAACGGTTCTACATCAACAGGTCCAACTTTCTCAGCTTGTGGACGACAAGTGCCTGTCACATAGCTCAGGATCTAGGTGACCAAACTGTGTTCTAACCCCTGATGTTGTCTCCATTCTCACCTTGGTCTATGTAATTGACAAAGCAGAAACAAGAGGGCAGTGAGCAAGGGAGTGGCTCTCTTGTTTCCTTCTAGCCCCAGAACACGATCTTGCCACAGGGAACTGCTGCCGACAATTTAAACAGGGAAAAGTGATCTTTTCTTGTAAAAAGCACTTTGATACAAAATGTCAGTGCTCGGTGCCTGTGTAGATATATGCTGGTACAAAGTTATAACCCATGGGTAGGTAGTGCTGGCTAAGGATTAGCGGGTTTGCCATTGAGAGAAAAGTGCCAGCTTTAGTGATTCTCATTCCTTGCTTGATGGAACTTTAAAAACTCTATAACATCCACATTGCCAATTAATCTCCATCTCGTTAATCCTGAATTTGTTGAAAGTAAGCCTTACAGACACTGTTTCCAGAGACCCAGGAACACATTTGAAGGCCAAGCAACAAACTCATCCCAAATCTACTAAAGCAGCACTCTAAGTAGCATCCAGCAACCTGTGTTTAGACAAGCTCTACACACCATTGTAACACATACTCAAGTTTTAGAGATCTAGCATTTCTGGTGATAGACAAAGCAGCAACCACAAGACCACCGCACACTCTAGGTGTCACCCAGAGGCATTACCTGCATATAGAACCAATGAGCTTTCCACATCAGAACCAAGATGACTGGCTATGGAACATTCATATATCCCTTGCTCTTTCCTTGTAGGATTCTGTATCTGCATCTTCCCAGTTTCATCCAAAATAATCCTGTAAAAGAGTTACAGTGAGAATATACACAAGTAACACACATGATTGCTATCAGGCCATTGCAGGTTAGAGAGAATGGAGACTAAGCTTTGGTCTGGTATGGAGCCCTACTGATGATCATGTCCAGCTCCCTGCCTAGAGGAAAAAACTGTATCTGGAAGAGTGATGAAGGCTTCCTTCTTGCCTTAGATTAGAGTGTACTTTCAGCAAAATGAGATTTGGACATGTATACTAGCTTCCATCTTGATTTTGTTACAGTTTATAGAAAAAAATGTCAGGCAAGCTGTGCATCTCAGCAGCTACTGGGAAAAAGACTGGCAGAGAGAAGGGAAAAGCCATGCCATCTTGAGTTGAGCAGACACAAATTTCAGATACATTGTGGACAATGTAGTCACATGGCAAGGAGGAGGATTTAGAGAAAGAGTAGAGAAGTATAAGGTATCAAAGAAAAAAAGAGGAGGAGAAAGATGAAGAGGAGGGGAGGGGGAGGAGGAGAAGGAAGAGCAGGAAGAAGAATAAGAAGAATAATAATAAGAATAAGAAGAAGAAGAATAAGGAGGAGGAGGAGGAAGAGGAAGAGGAGGAGGAGGAGGAGGAGGAGGAGGAGGAGGAGGAGGAGGAGGAGAAGGAGAAGGAGAAGGAGAAGGAGAAGGAGAAGGAGAAGGAGAAGGAGAAGGAGAAGGAGAAGGAGAAGGAGAAGGAGAAGGAGAAAAGGAGGAGGAGGAGGAGAAGGAAGAAGGAGGAGGAGGAGGAGGAGGAGGAAAAGGAGAAAAGGAGAAAAGGAGAAAAGGAGAAAAGGAGAAAAGG
>JANHMN010000003.1:76269466-76284435 GCA_030674055.1 Rhabdomys pumilio | reverse complement strand
AGAGAGAGAGAGAGAGAGAGAGAGAGAGAGAGAGAGAGAGAGAGAGAAACATTTCTTCTTAGGAGAAGAAATGTGAAAGTTTCCAAGGAAACTAAACTAGGCATCAATAAGGTCCTACCAAGGGGCTCTTATAAGGTCCTATCAAGGGGGCTCTTAGGTACTCACTTCACAGAGGGCTGCAGCAGTGTTCCATCCTTGGTCCACGTGTATGTGGCCTCACTGCTTGGAGTAATGAGGTTGCAAAGGATATTGATGACCTCTGTGCTTTTCGTAATGTACACTGTATTCCCAATCCTTGCATTTATTGTTTTGTTAAATGAAACTGAAGGGGGTAGGGTTTGCCTCATGAGAACAGGTCCTTTTGGCTTAAAAGTCAGCTTGCCTGAGTGTTTTACTGTGGGCCTTTTAGGAATTCTTCCTGTCTCCCCTCTGAGCTGAGCCTCAGGTGCAACTTCCTCATGGATGCCCCTCATCTGCACAGCCGTTGGCTGAGCCTTGGCCAACTCAGCTACTAGCTGATATATCATCTGGGATGCAAGGTCGTCGCTAGCTTCTCCTGTCTCCATAAGCTGGCTCATGTTTCTTATAAGCTCATCAAATTGTGCTGTGTCCATGCTGTAGGCTCCCTGCATCATGGCTGCTTCAAACTGCTTGTTCTTAAACTCCCAGGAGTTGTCATTTCCTTCAGAGGTCCTACACGGCCCGAACAGAGCTCTCAAGAAAGGCTGCTTATTGATTTCACCATCCCGCAGATAAAGGTCATTTTTGTTATTCCACATCTGGCGCATTTTATGCCATGTGGCTCCCAAACTATTGGCTTCATTATGGTCCACCCCAGGGTGACCCCTCAAGTGCTCTCGTAGGGATGGGTGTGCAATGAGTCGGTTGTCAGTCCCGATGAGCTTGAGAACAACGGTTTCCTGTGCAGAGCCTGCGATGCATCTGTACACACCAATGTCAGGAGCTGCAAGGCTGTGGATTTTCAGTGAACCTGACTTGGTGATGCCAAGCTGCTTAGAGTTCTTCAGGCAATGGCCATCCTTCTCCCACTGGATTAGAGACTTCTGGAAGTGTCGTACTGGGCATCTGATGATCACAGATGTATTGAGCAGCAAGTAGGCTCTACTGCCGACAGTCAGGTTTATCCGCTTCTCCTCCCTGGTCTGGATATAGACTCTCCGGACACCAAGAATCTGGGGGCCCCTCTCTCCAAGTCTTGTCTTTTTTCCCAGTTTTGCTTCTGCAGGGGAAACAGGAAAGAAAATAAATTGAAAGAAATCACTCACAAGTAAAGGTTATTGACTGAAATTTTCTGAGGCTGATTGAGCTAGGCCTACTAATATCTGGCTGTCTCTCTAATTCTTTAAAAACATGAGAAGTAAAACACAAAAAAATCTTACATCCATGTCTTGGGGTAACTTCACAGCTGTCTAGTACTTTAGCAAGAATAAATGCAAGTTTGAGCATGTTGCTTGTATGTATTTATTTTATGTTGCTTGTATGTAATATTTATTTTATGAAGCCATGCTTTGGAAGGCATGAGGTTCAATGACTCAGTAAAATACAGGGAAAGGTTACTTCTGTTGTTGAAAGATGTTTGTTCTATGCCACAGTGGTATATGGCTTGACTAGTCCTTAATGTCTGTGTACAAGTCTCCATCAATAAGAAGCTTCTGCAATACTGACAGGGCCTTCAGTGAGTTTGTTTGACTTAAACAACAGGTACACCAAATCTAAAGGCAGAGGCAAGAGAAGGTGAATGAACACATTTAAGAGGTCCAAAAAGGATAATAGAATGGGTCAAGCTCAGAATCTAACCCAAATATCCATGGGGGTCTGAGTTAGTAAAAGAGTGTGTTCAAAATCAGAATGGTATAATAGAATGGGCACCTTAAAGCCAGACGACTCTGAGTTTGAATTTCAGCTCTTGCCTTCAAAATGAGAATGATGTTAGGACTTTTATCAGAAGCGTGTGAGAGTCAAGCCCATTTACTTAGATCACATATACCTTGCAGACGCAGGCGCACATGGGCTCTCATATTTGATGTCTTCAACCACCAGCCAGATGGCAAAGGAAGCCACAGGGCAGACTAAGGAAATCAGAGTTGGGGCTGAGCCTCATTTGCTCTCAGACATTGACTCTAGTTAATGGGTTGAGACCAAAGGGAATATAAGCCCAATCTGTCCACTAAGATAACAATGTTCGCTCTTGTTTTACTGAAGGGAAGCCCATCTACTTTGGGATGATGTGGGAGGAAGTCTGATTACTCTTTGATGATATGTGCTGGTCCCTGGGCAGATCACAGGGTATGAGATTGGCACTGGCAAGTGGTGGAAGTGAGGCATTGCTAGATTCTGAAGGTCCTGACATTATTTACTTAAAGATCCTACCCTATTACCAGACCTGGAAGAGTCACTGTGGGAGAAAAAAAGACATGTTGAGATCCAAGAAGATGGCCTTTTCAGGTCCTTAGAACTAACTAAAAGGTACTTTGGGGATGTTTGTTCATAAGAATTACTTCTAGAATCCTGTGGGTAGCCATTGGGATTTGGAAATAGTATTTCTGTAGTAAAGAAGCTTCCTGGTGAGGAACAAATATAGTGAGTGGACATACAGCTCACTGAAAAGCTCAGCTAGCTTGAGGAGGGTCATCCTGGAGTACCACTGAATTAAACCAACATGGTAGACAAGGCCACTCTCTGCCCAGTTTCTTCTATTCAGTGACAGTTGATAAGCTGCTACTAGTAAGGCGGGAGGGGAATTAGAAAGATCATTGTATTGTCTGTGAGCATCCTGCTCAAGTCACTGCCACATTCATGTCCTTTCCTAAGATGGTGGAGGGAGCACTTCTATCTGGTCTTAGCATCAGTTACCATTGTACTTTAAGTCATACTTTTGTACAATCAGGTTTCTCAGAAACATGGCCAATGGATAACTTTGAAACTCAGTCTTCTAGAACAATGCCAAGTTCCAACACTGGGATCCATGTGGTGATGCAAAGTGAAGAGAAAATTTCTTGCAGGACAGTAGAGTCCTCTCCATAAGGAGTGAATATTGACTAGTATGGGGACTGAGCCACTTATAGGAAATTATCTAGCTGAATGAGGTTGGTTGGGGACAATACGGGGATGATGTGAGGCCCACCAAGCATTTCAATTCCTGGGACTCAATGACTCAACATGGACATGGGCTTACCAATGGCTTTCAAGATGTCCCTTATGCAGAC
Source organism: Rhabdomys pumilio (assembly GCA_030674055.1). Classification (NCBI taxonomy): domain Eukaryota; kingdom Metazoa; phylum Chordata; class Mammalia; order Rodentia; family Muridae; genus Rhabdomys; species Rhabdomys pumilio. The sequence goes on along the minus strand of JANHMN010000003.1, from coordinate 76,281,208 downwards.
TTGGAGTTGATAGCACATAATTCGTAAGGCAGGCCATAAAGCCTGCATAGAGCAGGCAGGGCTCAGCTTTGAGTAGAGCACCTGACACTTGAACAACGAAGCATGAAATCTACATGTTCCTCTGGTTGTGTGACCATTTATAGAAGGCAAACCCTATGGTTCCATTTTCCCCCTTCCTAGTCATGCCTTGGTAGTTGCTCACACTGAAGGTATGTAGCAGTTCAGGTAGCAGAGGGTCAGGGAGTAAAGCAAGATTATCCTGGTGGCAGACACTCATGAAACCTGTGAAGCTATCAGGCTCCATATATGGAAACTCATATTTGGAAACTCCATAGTAAGTTTCCCCAGTTTCCCCTTTGGTTCTCCTGAGTCCTTTCAGAGAAGTCCCTAGAGTGTGGTGTCATTGGATCAGATCTTGGAGGAAAAAGATCGATCTGATTTGGGCTTTCTGTCTTTCTCACATCTGGAACTATTCCAACACTAACACTGGCCAAGTCTGATGAGACCAGGGCATCATCATCCACACAGACAATATCTTTTTGGAAGGGCTTCTGGGCTGTGTGATGATGGTATATCATAATACCTCTTCTATTACTGCAGGACATGAGAGGTACCATAATCATGGATTTTCTAAAAAGTGAAACCCTTTCTTCCTTCTGGGTCTTTGAGTCTGACATAAAGGCCAACTCTGGGTGCCGGATGATATTTACGGCATAGTCCTCAGTACCTTTCATACTTGTTCTGTCTCTCTGTTTGTTATATATCTTCCATGACTCTAAGCTCTGGAAACATGCAATATTTCTGCCCCATGCCATCATGGCTGCAATTTACACTTGGTTCCACCAACATCTGCCTCTGTCATTCCCTAATGGGCTTGGCCATGACCCAGTCCTTAAAGCCTTCCTATTACCATGCTGGAACCCTCTCAGACTCTGGCCCTCCATTTGGCCATTTGGCTGGTACTGGGTCCCTCTTCTTCCACTTGACATGGGGTCCAGTAAGACAAGCTCATTTGAAGCTATGTCAAGAATGTGGGGAGTTAGTTTCTGGACTCTCCTCAGGCTTTTTGAGGGTTACTAATCAGAGGCCTTGAAGGTGCTTTGAGTAGGACTTGCTCAATGTGCTAAGATGCCCCCGAGGCTCCATAACTATAGTACGGCCCAGATCAGCTTGGAAGAACAGCTTCTACTTACTGGCTTCTGATTTATTTCCCAATGAACTTCAGTCTGGCTTCTGTTCCTATCACCACACCAAGGCTCTCAGGAAAGGTTACCAAGGGATAAGTTCATTACTTTCTCTTTTGGATTCTTACCTAGATCCTTCCTTCCCTAATAAGCTATTCTCAGTTGTGTTTATGTCTTACATTGGGCCTGAGTCACTCACTGGAATTCAGAGCCCAAATCTCCTTGTTCCTCATCATGTGACTCAATCAAGTTATCTGATTTTAGTCTCTCTTTTTTAAAGAAATAATGATTGTAACTGCTTCACAAGATTGTCTATAACAAATCTACAAACAGGGCTAGGCACATGCTACAAACTCAAAAATACTAGTTAAGGTTTGGGTTGTCCTAAAGTGAAAAGAACATCAGTTGATAGACACAACAGAGTGAAGAATTTGAGCTTTTAAAGGGCTAAACCAGAGGAGGAGTCTGGCAGGAAATGTTTACAGGTAAGCAGCCTCCGGCAGCTGGACTATATGGAGTGCTGCTGGCCTTTAGGTGGAGCATGGGATGTCCTTCCTGCCTGCCTCCAACCCTCCTAAACCCCTAAATGATCACACTGGAGAAAAAAAAAGTCTTCAAGAATATTCATTTTATCTAAACCCAGGACACTGTTCAGGTCCTAAACATGGTATCTACTCTAAAATGGTGTCTTATGAGGAGCCATGGCACAGCTGGGCTTGGCTTCCCTTCCCCACAGACTTCAATTATGGAGAAGCTAAGTGTATGCAAAACCATATCTTTTGTTTGTTTGTTTGAGGAAGGATCAGGGCAGATTTGAGGTGAGAGGAGAGAGGAAAGTCAAAATGACATGGTGCCAACACACTCTTACTGTTACCAGTGGATAAAAGACAAGATCACTCACAACAAAATGGCAGCATAGTCATGGGAAAACAGCTTCTCTGTTGAATTTCTAGTGATTTTTTTTTTTTTTAGTAAATGTGGCTGTCCCACACTATTGTCCAGCTTATTTCAGACAGCACAAACATTCCTGTCTCTCTGGCAGGGTCACATTATTTATTCTTGAAAATCCCAGTAACTCAAGCCAGAGAACAAAAAGCAGACCAGAAAAGTCACTTGAAAGAAATTCTCTAAAGTTAAAGATAACCAGTAACTCTCACCTCAAATCTGCCCAGATCCTTCCTCAAACTAATAAAATACATGGTCTTGCATACACTTAGCTTCTCCATAATTGAGGTCTATGGATAAGAAAAGGCAAGCCCATCTGGCAACAGTGTCGATTAAGTGGATCACCAGAAAAGCCAGCTAAGTGGACTGCTTTCTAGTTCAAGAGCAGAAGGTTGAGAAATAACAGGGATATATGGAAGTTCTGGATGTCACAGTGAGGCATTAACCAATAAGGCACAAGAACAAGAAGCATGGCCGTTATCCCACTATGGTGATGGCATGGAAGAATTGTTGGGGTTGGGAAGTGTGGCTATTAAGTATTAGAAAGGTCATCAATAAGGAACTTGATTGCCCCATGTATTGGCAAATGTTGGTTAGGAAGATAGGACCTGGTGGTGTGTCTTAAAGACCTACCTATTGAGTCTTATAATGTCTAAGGAGAATGGTTAAAATGGCATACAGAGGAGGGGAGAACACAGAAGCAACGGAGACAGGAAGGAAGATGGGAAAGTACCCTGCTCATCATCTGACCCTAAGATTCAGTGTTGGAGAGAAAGAATGATCTATAAATGTTCAGAGAGAGAGCTGATCACAGCATGGGCAAGCAAGTGCCATTTATCAAAGGTGATAGCTGGAGACCAGACAGTGGCAAAACTGTAGATCAGCTCAGGGTGGCTGGCTCTTGTTAAGAACATCCAATCTCCTATTGCTTCTATGGCCTACCTGGTCAACAGGTAGACAACAGATGGACTATAATGAGGTAAAGAAAAATGCTTGGGTGACTGGGAAGCTGAATTGGACATATGTTCCTGACCCACCTTTGCTTGACTATATCCCAGATGGGGCAAACTGCTTTCTCTCAAGTTTTTAGACCTCGTGGGACAGAGAATCAAAAAGAGAAATGATAATGTCTCTTGTATTTTTCTTAAAGGTGACCACCTATTAGAACTCAATCATGTCCTGGTCTAGAAATCAATCCAATATTGGAAATAACAGTCTTCATTTGGAAGGCTGGATCTGGACATTTTCAGAGACATATTTGGAAGTTAGCTGCAGTTCTCTATGATGTTATGATAGCAAGAGATGAAGTTGGGACAAAATCTGGATTTCAAACAAGGGTTAGTACATGTTTTAAGGCTCTTTTAATTGTCAAGCTAAAATTGGTTTTGTTTCTTTACAGTATTTACTGTAATTTCTAATTGTATTAGTGTGTTGAAACCTGGCATGTCTGTTACAAGGGTCTATCAGCCAGCTTTTGTCTTACTGCCCTGAGTATTAGAAAACCTTGATTTTCTGAAAGAAGCTTGAAAGTGCTGGAAGAAGTGAGTCAGACTTTAAGCAGAAGCAAGAGGGTAGCGGGCTTGATTATTGCTGGTATAACAGCTTTAATTTTTAATTTCATCAATTGCTAGCACCACTGCTTCTACAATAGCATTGACACAAGGAGTTAAGACAGCTATTTTTGTTAACCATCTAGCAAAACAAAATGTTACTAATGTATTGAGTATACAAAAAGATTTATACAGGTGTCTGGAACAATGGATTGATGCTATATAACCTATTCAAATTATTTTAAGGGGTTCAGGGTTCAAGAGTTAGGAGCTATCCCAAGTGTCATGACAAATATCATTGGAGTAGTGTTACTTCTAAAATTTACAATGATTGTCATTATAATTAGAAAAACGTTTAAAGATACCTGTAGGGTATTTGGCATAATCCTAACACCTCTCTGGGTGTTTTAACTTTGCATAGTGAGATTATAAATTTAAAGAATGTTGCTCTGTTGACCTTTGATGCTGCAGACAATGCTGATAAAATTATCCATGGTCTGAGGTCAGTGTTTAGTTCAGTATTTCCATTGTGGTCAAACCTCAGGAATGGCATATATAGCTTCATCATGCTAGCACTTCTTGTCCTGTGAATACTTTTATTCCTGTCTATCGTGTTAAAGCTTGTCTCTAACCACATCAACAGGTTGGCAGACAAAGTACATAACCTGAAACTGAAAATGGACCCCCAGACAGAGTTATGGATTTAACAGGCTGGCAAGCCACGGGTAAGATTCTGCACAGAGCCATACCAACCTAAGACAGAAGTGCATTGCTTATGATAATGCATATTCCATGATGGGTAAGGAAGACTTTCTTGCCAGAATGACCAAAGACAGGCTCAGTCTGGTTTATGCAATTAAAAGGGGGAGATGTGGAGAGCTTTTGGGGATCCCTGGCAGGAATCTGACATTGGCCAAGGACAAGGAAATGGCTGCTTGGAAGGAATCTGACATAGGACAAGGACAAGGAAATGGACTGCAGGCAGTAATCTGACATTAAGCTGGAATAAAGAAGTAATTTCAGGCAGAAATCCAAATCTTAGGCTAGAACAAAGAAGTAATTATAGGCAGAAATCTAAATCTTAAGCTAGAACAAAGAAGTAGGCTTCAGGCATGAAAATGACTTTGAGCTAGGACAGGGAAGTAGGCTCAGACATTCTGGTCATCCTGATAAGCCCTTAGAAATAGTGATCACAGGAGTGATCATGGGACTCTGTTTATTGTCGTGTGTGTTCTTTGACTATCTGGGTTTATTGTCTTTCTTGTTCCTTGACTATTTGCATCTATTGTATTGCTAGTTTCTCAACCTAGAACTGACCTTAATACTTGCATGTAATTTAAACAGAATAAAGGCAAAAAAGGAGGAGGAGGGATGGGATAGGGGATTAATGGAGGGATGGGGAAGGGGATGGCATCTGAAATGTAAATAAATAAAATATCAAAAAAGAAAAATGCCTGATTTTTCCCATTTTGTTTTCCCCCCAAAATGCTTGTGAAATTCTTCTCTCCCCTGTATGCCATAATAATTTATAATCCAATCCCTTCTACCATGTGTCCTAATGACCACGATGTATTCTCCACATGGTATTCTGTCTATTTTTAAGGAGCCTGCTGGCTATGACATTAATTTCCCTTTCCTCTAAGGCACTTTACAGCTTAGTCGCCCTGATAAAAATCAGGTAGGTAAGAGACTGAAACAAACACTATGCCGTGCCTTTTGCCGCAGACATTCTTGATTTCCAAGAGGCTTTAAGGCTTGGAATCTCAGGGTTTTAGAATGTCAAGATTTTGAAAATATGTTCTCAAACTATTCCCAGAAAAAAAATGTTGGTGTCCATGAATCAGCAGAGAGCAGCAGCTAAGAGCATGGGCTCAAGAGTCAGACAGACTTGTGGTCAAACAGGCCAAAGGGTCCAATTGGCAGTCATGGAGTCTAGGGTAAAACTCAGGTCTTGCTTCAGTCTTGCATGCCTTGTCTTTAAACGAGGGTAATGTCTGACTCTCAGTGTTGCCAGGGAGACTAAATGAAATAAAAATGAAAGGTGCTTTCTATTGAAAGTTGTCAACAAGTCTCATTACTTTTCAAATGAACTTAATGCTTGGATTGCTTTGTTTTGTGCAATTCTCAAGGAAAGATGTCAATAAACTAAGAATACACACGTATGCAACAGCAAAATAACAATAGTTCATTTCTGATTTCTTCTCACTATAGGCAAGCTCAGCGGGGCTACCTGATGTAATTTTATAGGAGAATGAAGACAATAAAAAGAAAAACAGGAATGGGCTCCAGAAGCTGTCACCTCCAGGACCCCACTCCCTTCTTACTGTGTCACCTTTCTGCCTCTTGTTCAAAGCTGCTGTGACAGTCTTGATTTCAGTGGTTGTGCCCTCCTACACGACACAAATATGTGAATGCATAGATATGCATCCTCTCACATACACTAATAAACTTCATGCAGATTAGCTTTGAATAGAATGAAAGCATGCTACTGACATCATACCAAGCTTAGGATTTATAGTTAATTGGCAGTATACCCCAACTCCCATTTATTAAATGCATGTTTTGATGGTAACTGATACTGAATTATACAGAAAAAAAATCTCAAAAAGTACCTTTTATCAAATACTCAGCTCTTCTACTCTTAATATTGTGAATACAGATACATTCCAGGCAAAGAAAGCCAAGAAGCAATTCAGCTTAATCCCTACAAGGCACACTCATGAGCAGACATTCCTTAAAATGGACTGTCCGTAAAACCAGCTCTCCCCCAATCTACCTTTCACCACTGAAAGCAAATTGGAGTTTGGCTTGGCCTGCTTTACCCACGGAGTTGAGATAGGCTGAGGATAAGAAGGGAAGGGAAGATGCTGACTCATGGATGGCATGGCACACTTACTGCTGCTGCACATGGGCATTCGGCACGGTCTCACAAGAGGGAGCCCCGGCTGGTCTCTGCACAGCATCTCAGCTACAGGGACTCTTCGGCCTTTGGCAGTCAGCTTTTGACACACTTGCTTTCTTCTCTGGAATCCAACCCCGCAGGTGACAGAGCACTGAAATGAGAGTAGTTAGTTAGACAGAGAGTTAGTTAGTTAGTTGCACAGGCTAGCCTGCAGGGGGTAGCACAGGCCAGCCTGTAGGGGAAGCACAGGCCAGCCTGCAGGGGCTAGCACAGGCCAGCCTTCAGGAGGCAGCACAGTCTCCAAGGTCAATTTTCACTGCATAGAGAGCTTCTCATTTCAACTTCTCTCACTTCCCTTTCTTTTCTTTTCATTAATTTCCCCCTTTCCTTATTTTCTCTTTCTTTAGTCCCTTCTTTCTGAGATTAACAAGTAACTGGCAATGAGCTATTGTTGTAGAAGTTATGATTTCATTTCTGACGTTAGAAGTGATACCTAATTATTTTGTGTGTGTGTAGTGTGTGTGTGTGTGTATGTATGTGTGCGTGTGCATGCACATGCTTGTGGAGGTCAGAGGTCAAGTTTTTCACTGCTGATCTCCATTTTATTTTTTGAAACACTGTTTCTCATTGAGCTCAGAATTTACCAATTGGCTAGACAGTCTGGCCAGCAAGCCCTGGGAATACAGTTGTCTCTGCGCCCTCCATGCTTGGGTTATGAATGTACACCAGGACATCTGGCTTTTATGTTGGTTCTGGAGATCTGACCTAGGTCTTCATGCTTGCATGGCAAATACGTTATTGACTGAGCCCTCCTCAGCCCTCTAATACACGTTTCACTGTACAATTATGAGGCAAAACAATAATGAACGGAGAGTGTAAGACAGATATGTAAAATCAATATTGCTGCAATCCTGTTCATAGCAGCTACAAAAATTAAGTAATCCACAATACATCTAACCAAAAGGTCAAAGATCAGCATGATGAAAATTATAAAACATTGATGGAAATCATTGAGATGGAGACACAAAAACCAGAAAGAGAACCCACTGTCACAGATCTGAAGAATGAATGTTGTAGAATACGCACATCACCTCAAGTAATCTGCACACATGAAGTCATTCCTTCAAAATGTCTTCATGGGACTGTAAAAAATCCTAAAGTTTGTAATAATAATAATAATAATAATAATAATAATAATAATGGAATCAATCTTGAGAAAATGGAAGGGAAGAGGCCCTCCAGTACCCAGCTTCAATACGAACCACAAAGCTCTGTTAGTCAAAGCAGGACAGAATTAACATAAAGATAAACATTTAGAGTAGGGGTGCACAGTAAAACTGAGACCATGCATCTACAATTAACTGATTTTCAGCAAAGGTGCCAAGAACACACACTAGAGAAACAATGATCTTTTCAGTGAGCGCTGCTGGGGAACTTGTCGTCTGCATACAGAACACACATTAGATCTCTACTTCTCACGTGCATCTCACCTGAGATGCTCAACTCAAAACAGAGGAAAGAGAAAAACCCAAGACCTGAAAGCAATTAGAGAAAACAGAGGAGTCTGTGCACTGGACTAGACAAGAACTTTTGGATGTGTCCCTAAAGGTACAGGAAGCGGCTTTACAGTCAAATGAGACTTTAAGAAGCTTCTGCACAGTAAAGGAAGGGAAATGATTTTCAGAATGAAGAGATGACCCACAAAAGGAGAGGAAAGGTTTACATCCTATGTCTTTGAGAAGAGGATTTCAGTTAGTACATATGAGTGATTCATAAATCTCAGTAAGCAAATCCAAGTAGTACCATTACTAAATGGGTAATTCACCTAAATAGACACTTTTTAAGAGAAGACATTCAAATGACCAAGGGCCACATGAATAATTTTCACTATACCACAGTAAGATATTACCTTACTCCTGTGGGACAGACTTTCATCAAAAAGACAAAAGGTAAAAAGTGCTGGTGAGCGCGTGGAGAAAAGGGATCCTGGCACTCCACTGGTCCACAGCAATGTAAATTACTGCAACCATTATGGGAAACAGTATGGAATTTTCTCAGAAAATTAAAATAGATCTACCACATGTTTGGGCAATCCCACCCGTGGATATTTATCCAGAGAAAATGAAATCAGTATGTCAAAAAGAAATCTGCATTCCCATGTGTGTGCAGTTCACAGCAGCTGAAAGAGGAAAGCATAAGAGTCCATCAGCAATAAATGGGTAAAGAGACTATGGTGCCTTTATATCATGGAATACATATTCTGACACAGGAACAGACCCCTGCCACCTGTGACAACATGGATAGAAACTCGCCATTATGTCATTAGGTCACTATGTTAAGCAAAATGAGCCAGCGCAGAATGACAAGTGCCAATATAAGAATCCTGTAGCCTGGGGAGTCAGGGCAGGGGCAGATGGATGGGGAAGGGTTGATAAGTAGGTGCTAGGTTGCAGGTAGGTAGGAGCAGGAGGTTCTGGTGTCTTATCATCCAGTAGGCTGACTACACACAGCAATAATGGATTGTACATTTATTAAAATTAGAAGGATTTTTTTGTTTTGCCTGAAAGAAATGATATACATTTGAGGAGATAGACATGTTTACCCTGCCTTAAACAGTCCTCTCCCAACCCAACACACACTTCACATTTTATGTTATCGGTAAGCAAAATAAAATGGGGGAAATGTATCACTGGGTATAATTTGAAAGTCTTCTAAGATCCATATGTACAGACATCAGTCCTCTCCCAATCCAACACACACTTCACATTTTATGTTATTGGTAAGCAAAATAAAATGGGGGGGGGATGTATCATTGGGTATAATTTGAAAGTCTTCTAAGATCCATATGTACAGACATGGTCCCTAGAGTGGTGCTAATGGGGTCACCTTAAAGGGGTGGGATTTGAAAGGAGGTTCCTTAGGTCCCTGGGAGTACACTTAAAAGAACCCTGGGGTTCCTTAAAAGAGACCCGCAGACCTTTCCTATCTATGCCCCCAGCTACTGGATTGAGATGTGACCACGCACCCATACCAGGGTTGTTCACCACCCTCTTCAGAGGTGAATGATGCAATCCCCAGTGCCTTTAGCCTCCCTAAAGTGTGAGCTATGTAAATCTTTTCACAAGTTAATTGGTATATTGCTGTGCTAATGCAAAGTTGAACAATACAGAAAGACTTCATTCAAGAGTGACCCAAACTTCTATTTACAAAGTAACACTAATACTCAGTGATCACCTCAGGTACATGCAGTTCTAATTTAAAGCATTCATGCAGCTTTATTAATAAACGCATTATGGGAAAACTGAAAAGAAATTACAGAAGCCGTTGAAGGTTTTTTTTTTTTAAAACTATGATTAATTTCAAAAGGAGTACTTTGAAGTCAAAATAGAAGATTAAAGAAACATGAAACTTAGATAGTTATTTTAATTACTTTTTTTTTAACTTGAGAGAATAACTAGGGCCTTCTGCTAAGTAAGGCAAGAAAGTAAGCCCACTTTAGTTATACCACTGCCTTCCAAATTCTCAGTTTATCTATTATGTCATCCAGGTGATGTCAAGACTTCTGGTAGTTACATTCTTTTCTACTCAATCAATTGCTAGTTTATTAGTTTTAATTTTATACTTCAATGTTTCACCACTTATTTTCCTTTAAAAAAAAATAAGGTGGTTGAATTCCTAGAGTCTGTGATTTGAGTCAACTTTACAACATTTTGGTCCTCTGTTCTCATCAAGAAGGCATATCAGACAGTTCTCTGACCTACTCTTGTTGTCTCTTCACACGAAGAGCAACCATTATAGAGAGAACACTCTGTCAAGCCTTCCACCCCTCAGATCCTGCTCCTTTGTCTCCTCGTGTTGAATGCTCTTGGCAAATCAGGGGCTTTTCTTATTCTGTTTACCTATTCTGCTCTTAGACCATTGCACTTTTTAGTTAAGATAACACCCAGGTAGGCTGTCTTCCAGTTCGTATTTTCTTAGCATCTAATAGTCCATGATTTGCTCATGAACGTTAATTAAAGAAGGTCAACGGTTCCTATTTGATCTCAATACTGAAAGTTCCTTTAACAAACACTGGTGAGGCAGTGTGCTTGCCTGCCTTCCACAGCCTCCGTGCTTCTAAAGAACAACGTCCGTCTGGCTTGGTGGCTCCTTTTTCAATCATTTCACAGCATCTATTCTAGCATCTGTACCATCTCTCTAATCACAATTTCTTATTTTGTTGTTATTGCTTGTGAAGCAATCTTTGGTTGTGTTAGTTTCTATTTATTTTTGAACTTTATTACATATTTCACAATTTTATTATGTATACTTAGTAATACACACACACACACACACACACCATTTAGGGCTGAGTGCTCCAAAGTCTCTCTGTACACATTGTGAGTCTGTGTTAGTTCCCATCTATTGCAAGAAGTTTTTCTAATAAGAGTAGAGGGAGACACTGATCTGTGGATATAACAATACATCATTTTATGTTTCTTTAGCAGAATAACGGTAGTTGTTTTTTCACTAAGACCCACGACTATCTATCCTCAGTTTCTTGATCACTTTAGCAGTAAAAAGTATGAGCTCCATTTCATGGACTGGGCTTTAAATCCAAACAAAAAGTGTTTGGTTACTCTCATGAAGTTTGTCCGACTATTTGTAGCACTATACCTTGCCAGTAGATCTCTGGGTTTGTCTCGGGGTTTGTAGCTGGAAGATATCAATGATCACTGTTCTTTATTAGCATGCAATATACCTTCCAGCATCACAAATGCTAGCCAGTAAGGATGAAGCTTCTAGCTGGGTACCATCTCAATTTATCCATGTTCAACGACATAAGTTTATCTTCAGCAGTACAACTTATCATGAGGTTATGGAGAGTAACCAATAGCCTTGGCAATAGCCTGTGATGCTTGGGGAAGGGTCTTTGAGATCCCTTTGGCACCGGAGGTTTTATGTGGTGATGTATGCTCTCTAGTTGGGGCACTGTCTTACCCATTATATGCTGATTCTACTAAATTTCTTTCATGTAAGTATTAGATAGCATACACAAAACGAACTCCACGATTTTATGAACTTTTTATTTTGTGTTGTTGTTTTGATTTTTGTTTTTGTTTTAGAGGGGAGACAGAGAGAGAGAGAGAGAGAGAGAGAGAGAGAGAGAGAGAGAGAGAGA
>JANHMN010000003.1:76076233-76269456 GCA_030674055.1 Rhabdomys pumilio | reverse complement strand
AGAGAGAGAGAGAGAGAGAGAGAGAGAGAGAGAGAGAGAGAGAGAGAACATGGAGAAGTTAGGGGGAAGGTAGAATCTAGGAAGGGAAGGGGAGAGAAATAATACAATCAATATATTGTATAAAATATTTTAAGTAAAAAAATAAGTTAACAACCATTTTCACACTAGTTTTTATTTTTGTTCTTGGCTCCTCCTTGTCTGCTCCTGTTGTCTTTCTATTTCTCTCTTTTCTCTTCTAATCACCACAAAAAAATCTCAGATCTCACTTTTAAACCATTTTTCTCTGGACCAAAAGATGGTGACATCTTTTGGAATACGGAATTGGCTTGTCCTTCTCTCTGGGGAGTGCCTTATCCAGTGGCCTGTGTGACTCTGCTTAGGACAGTTCCTGCACCCTGAGTCTTCCTACTTCCATCTTCATGGTTGCTTTAATGTACACACTCACGCTGCTGCTCTGAAAGCACTCAGCTGCAGACGAGCAGAACAAATGTAGAGGATGAGCTAACACACTTCCCATGGCTTGTCACCAAGACTCTATCATCAAATCATTTATTTCACTTACCCACAACTCTGTTTGGGTTGATGGCATTTGATTGGTTGCTGGGACTAGGAAAGGAGGTTTTAAATTACATAATGCTGTAATAATTCAGCTATTGTTGCCTCCATTTCTCCCCTCATACCACCTCATCTTTGGTATCCTTCCTCCACAAGGAGGTATATAAATGTGGTTTCTCCTCCAGCCCTTGCTTCTCCACAGTTCTGCAGGGGCAGTCTTTGCTTCTCCCATGGGTAGCACATGGTCCTTAATCCACTATCACTGTAATTAAAGAACTTTGAACAGACATTGGAGATTTGGTCACACTTAGACCTGTGGAAATATGTATCTTCTTGGTACTCAAAGAAATATTCATCATCACTCAACTTTCTTTCTCACTTTGACCCACATTTTTATGGTGTCTGGCAGATGAGTTTTGTAACTTAGAGTTTGGAATTGCAGTCATTTCACTGTTCATCGATGACAGAGTTTCTATCTTATTATTCTCCTTCTGACTTCTTGGTTTTGAATTTCAAAGAGGAGTGATTTTTTTTAAAAAAAAAATACCATTACTGTCATGTTCATAAGAAAATACATATCTAAAATTTTCATATAATAAATGTAAACATCAACTTTCTTTTAATTACTACTGAACCAATTTGTTCACATAACATGGTAGCAAAACAACTATCAAACTTTTTTCATGAGACATCTCTAATGATGCAGGTATGTCTGATGCTCCTCCCAACCCCATTTTGTATGGTAGGATTATTTGTAATTCCACTTATTGGATAGAATGTTCAGGACTATGAGAGAGGTGACATATTTTGGGCCCTCAATTATCACACATAGGGCCTCAACCTTGTGATGAAACTTCTATAATTTCATTGAAGATGTTTGGTAGATTCCCCAGGAAGACCTTTCAGTAGTAACATGTCCTAAATTCTTGCATTTCCACAAATGTTTGTCTAAGGGCTTTCAGTTTGAAGGTCAGCTGGGCAGGGTATAAAATTGTTCACTCACATTAATCTTAATCATGCTACTATTTTGTTTTCTAGTACAGAGTAGTATTGTTGAGATATCTGATGCTAGTACAATCTTCTTTCTCTAATAAGTAACTTGATTCTCCTGTCCAGGTGCAAAAAACCACATATCATTTTTTATCTTTAAAGTGGAGTCATTTTAGTAAAAATCTGTCTTAATAATAATTATTTCCAGTTTTTGTCATTATACCCAAGTTTCCCAGGTATAGACAGTACTCTTTCAATGTGGCAATTAAGGCCTTTTATTCTGTTCTATCGTATTATTTGGTGATTTTCTTTTTTGGTCGTTCATATTTATCAGATTATTTTTCCCTTTACTTTTCATATATATCATTTTTACTTCTGTTTGATTCTTTGAACATATTTTTAATTATATTATCTATGTTTAGTCATTCCTGAGTTCTTTCTAGTTAAGTATAAATTTTGAAAGAAACTCACCCTTAGTTTTCTAATTCTTTCCTGAAGCCTGTTTGCTATATTTTTACACTATGCTATTTCTATTTATCTCCTCCATAAGATTTTATATTTTAATTTACTTCTGTAGTTTTCTTAGTTTCCTTCATCTCATTTTGTAGCATTAAGTTATATTTTCATGTGATTCAAGGACAAAAAATTTATTATGCTGGTGTGCTGATACTGTTGCCTTTTAGTGATCCCTGCAATTCCCATATCCATCAATAGTTAGCCCTTATGCTTTTAAAGATTAGAAGTGTAAGGCAGCAGAGAATTTCAGAATGTTTATTATCTTATGTTGAGGACTCCTTCTGGCCTCTGGTGTTAAAATGTAGTCCACATTTTTTTGGTGTTTTTGAGGTTGTTTTCTCTGGATGCTCCTAAAGAAATGAACATTCATTTTTCCTTCATCCTATGTGATCCTCCTTACAGATGTGAGTTTCTAGCACATTCTCTGAAGGTCTGTGGGAGGTCTGTGTGGTCATTCTTCATTCACATACTTCTGTTGAATTCACTGGCCTCCACTCACTTTACTCAGGGTTCTAATCAGAGTAGGATAATTTCTTTGGCTGGGTATGTGTTGTTGGTGTCCATGTTCAGTGGCTCTTGGCCCTACATCTCTTCCTTCTCACCACCTAGTGGCTGTATTTGTAGTTTCTGCTATTAGTTTGGTTTGGCCTTTGCCCCTTATGTCGCTTATGTGAAGATTACCTCTGTCCCTTTCCTTTTGCGATCCTCATTGTTTTATTTTTACTTCATGTTCTTTTTTGTTAAAATGAGCCATTAGAGGATTAAAGATCAGTGCTGCTACCATAAACTTGCCTCTTCAGAAGCGTATTAATTACTTTAAGGGAACTGTTGAAAATATACATTTAGACACCTTGATATCCATCATCTATGATTAAAACTACCACTTACAGGCTCATTATGACTATACTCACAGCTTCAGCACAAATCCTTCCTAGGCTGCAATTCTTTTCAAGACCTTTAAGGACCCTCAGGATGCATGTGTTTCAAAATGAAACTTATTTTCTCCTCTCACTTTTATATCACCTTCTGTGTCTTTCTTTTCTCTCTCTAGCCAACTTTAAGATCAGTGCCACACTATCCATTAGCTCCCCTAGGACAGAAATATAGAACTTCTCTCTTTTTTGCTCATTCACTCCCCTAGGACAGAAATATAGAACTTCTCTTTTTTGCTCATTTACTGTCAAGTTAATGATCAAATGTGTCGGTTACACTTCCCAAGACTCCAAACTGTACTTAAAATATTTTCATTAATTTGTTGAGAATTTCATTCAATGTATTTTAATCACATACACACCCAAATCTTCCCATTAACTCCTCCCAGCCTAAAACTGTCATTTCATATTTCACTTGACATTACTATGGGGTTTCCATAGAGATTTCCTGCTATACTAGTTTTAAGTGTATTCAGGCTGTACACAGAATTATCTATTCATACAGAAGGGAATCATTTCTTATTAATAAGAAAAACACTGGCTACTCTTCTCTATGCCAACAGCTTCACTATTTCCCAGTTGTCCAGATCTAACCTCTAGCTTCTAGAGCTTCTGTCTCCCATGTCTTCTTGCTCTAACCATGATCCAGGCTGCCACATTGTATCTTAGCTTCTGAATATTCAAATACTTCTGTCAAACTTTTGAGGACCAAGGGGATATATACGAATGATTTAAATACTTTCCTATTGGTTACAGCCTCAACTTTCCATCTCACCTCCCATCACTTCCTGTTCTCATCCTGTTCTCAAACCCCATGAGACTCATGATCTCAAAAGTGTCACACACTATCTAGAATATCCATTGGTCTCATTTCCACAGAGTTGCCCTCATTTCTTCAAACTCAGCATTGAAGTCACACCTTCTACACACTTTCCTAGGACTGAAGTAGGAATAGAGGTGTCTCCATAGTTATATACATATGATAACTATACTGCCCCCCCTACATGACTATAAGCAGTATTTCATCTATGTGCCTTCTTAAAGTGAACTCACTTAAGACTGTGTTCTTGGTTGTCTCTCATTCTTGGTGCTTCCAGCAATCAAGACAACAGCATTCAGTAAATGTCTGTTGTTTGAGTGACCGAACATGTAAGGCCATGGAAATGCAACTATTCAATTTAAAATGAACAATCATAAGCTAATACTTACCAGAGTATAAATAGTTAATACCCATGGGTCAAGACCAGCATATCAGTAGAATAACACAGATAGAATGATCTGAATCCAGGTATCATGTATTTCCTTGGCTCTACCAAATACCAATTATAAAGGTAAAGATTAAAAATGTGAAGGAGAAGCCAAACCAAGTTTCTTAGACTTTTAATAAAGAATCATGAAGTCTGGGGCAGGGCAAGATATTGCTCAGTGGTTAAAAGTACATAGTGCTCTTGTTGAGGATACAGGTTCTGTTGGGAGCCGACTTTAAGCAAAAAGCGGCTAGAAAGCAGCTATCAGCTTTACAGCCATCTTGAGCCATATACCCTGACATGAGACTTGGTTTTCAACAGCCTACAACAGCTGAAGCACACTCTGATATCCCACATAGCTTGTTTTGCTGTTTAGTGCCCCCAGCTGCAAGGAGCACGTGGTATCCACGCCTACAAGGCATGCGGTGCACGTGTTGTCCACGTGCTATCTACGCCATATATGCCTGTAAGGAGCACGTGCTGTCACGCCTGTAAGGCTTACGTCATATCCACACCTGCAAGGCATGTGGTATCCACGCACCTACAAGGCACGTGGCAAAAGCCTATAAATACCCAGGATTTCCTTGTTGTAGTGTGTATATGTATATGTGTGTGTGTGAGTGTGTGGTGTAGTAGTAGTAGGTGTAGTGGTGTGTGTATGGTGGAGACAGTAAAGAAGACTTTACTACAGATCCTCTGGCTTGTTTCTATTCTTCGCGGCTCTTCCCTTTCTTCCCCCACTCTCTCTCTTGCTAAACCCAGACCTGCGGAACAGAGCAGGCCGCTATAGTTTGGCCCCCAAACGTGGGCAAGAGTGGTCCGTTACAGTTAGCTCAGGGCTTTTACAGTTTGGCGCCAAGCGTGGGGCAGAAAGGTCTTTTACAGCTCGGGGCAGTTACAAGGTTCTATTTCTAGCACCCATGTTAGGTAGCTCACTGATGCCTGTAACTAATTCAGGGATATACATCTCTGGCTTCATACACACCTGCGGGCGCACCCCCCCCAACACACACACAGACACACACACCACATACACTTAAATTGTTTTTAAATTTTTCAAAATTTTTGAAATGATAAAAATTCAGAAACTGAAACTTCTCGAGGGCAAGTCTATGAGCTGAAGGCTTTTACCATAAGGTTGTGTGCATATACATATGTCTGTGAAAGAAATACAGATACACACAAAGACATAAACACACACACACACACACACACACACACACACACACGTACACACACACACAGTTGGGGGAGTGATTAAGAAAGAGCAAGTGAGCATCTTTCACGCACTTACCAGGTTCACAAGCAGCTTCTAAGTGACCGTGCCTTGGTTTTGTGCCAGTTTCTCACTAGTGCTGCTCTGAGAGCTTTAGGAAATATTTAGCAGCTGGAACAAAGAAGGAGCAGAGCAAGAGATGCTGTGTATGGCTCTTACCTTCGACCAGTCTCCAGCAGTCAGTTGTGGGGGGCAGTCTGTCCTGGCACAGGACTTATGAGAAGATGCCTTGGGTCCTTGGCACAGTTCATCGGACAGATTCAAAAAGCTGCCATCGGTTAACAGCTGTCGACAGGTGACTCTCCGGTTCTGAGTTCCCCCACCACATGTCCTGGAACACTAAGAGACAGTGAAGCAGGAGGCTTACTTTCTGTTAATGCAAAGCAGGGCCACCACTATTGTCACAGGCAGAACGGACCATGGTTTGCCAGGCTGCTGTACCTGTTGCCACTCTTCGATATGCCAGCTGGGAGGGCAATCAAACTGATTGCATGCTCGTAAGGCATGAGGCTTTTCGTCTCCGCATTCCTCTGGAGGGGCTGGGGATTCCTCAGGATGTAGGCAGTAGACATCTCGTGTCTGGATTCCAACACCACAGGTAGCTGAACAGGCTCCCCAAGAGCCCATGTGCCATCTGTTATCAAAAGTCAAGTGGGGAAAAAGGCAACTGAGGAAAAGCGAACCTACCAACAAGGCAAAACACAACAAACACAAACCATCTCAAGCTTCTCGCTGGATCCTTGACCAGTGGTTCTCAACCTATGGGTCATGACCGCCCTGGGATCACATGTCAGACATTTACATTTACAATTCATAATCAGAATTAAAGTTGTGAAGTAGCAACGAAATAAGTTTTTTGGTTGCGGGGAGGGAGGTCACCACACCACAAGGAACTTTATTAAAGGATTGCAGCCTTGGGAAGGCTGTGAACCACTGCTCTTGACCTTTTTACTGTGTATAGGCTCCAAACTGCAGTCTCTCCATGAGCATATGTGAGCAACACAGAGAAATACGACATTTAAAGGGAAGGCGTGCCAGGGAAGTGGTTAGAGATCTCACTTGTTTGGCGCGACCCTGAGTGACACGGAGTAGATTCCTTTCCCCACCCTGCCCTGACACCATCCATCAAAACTAAAACCTTGACTTGGTTTTGAGTCCCAAGGCAAAGATGATTTACAGAGGCACCAGAAGAGATTTTTTAAAAATGCTGACAAACACATTTCAGGAAGTGTTCAGGGCACCTGGATTCATTGTTTGTAATATCCTTGAGAAAATTCCTTTATGTTAGGGTTGGATTTGCACCACATATATAATGTGCTTACTTTCTAATAAGAAAAATCAAGTTTCCTAGGGAAACAGCTGGAAAAATGAAAAACCACAGCAGCAGCATTTGATTCATATTTCCAAGTTTCTTCGGTGAAGATTCCTACAGCTTGCACCCCGACCCGAAGCCTACACGCCCCATTTCCTGAAGTGCTGGAAAATAACACCATTAAAAGCCTTTGCCCCATCTTATTAGAGAGATGCGGACGTTATGGTTATTTTACTTGTGGATATTTGATTTTTAGGGAACATGAATTCTTAACTAGTTACCACAGAGATATGTCACGAGCGAGACATTTTAAAATGCTCAAAACATACCGTAAAACGATGCTCCTCTAGGGTGTTTTGCAATGCAGAAAAGAAAAACAATGAATTTCACAAAGTGAAATAAGATCATAAAGTCTTAAGCACTGAGGGAGACACCTGCTCACCGTGCAATGCAGCATCATTACATGCTCAAGTGGACACACAGTAATTACACACAGCACATGTGTGAGTCATTGCAGTGAACCAAAAACCTCTCGTGTGTCAGAGAAGGACACAGCCATCCAGTTCTGAGTAACATATTTCTGTTTTGTTTTTGCCTTTTTTTTCTGACTTGAATTATATTCATTCATCATATAGGCGTTTGTTTTCAGAGGAAAACAAGTTCACTCAAAAGAATATACTGAAAAGTAGTTTTTAATTTTCTCATTTCTAATTTTCTATAATAAACATTTTGCTTTTTTTTCCGGGGAAAATGAAAAATGAAACGATAGTACCCATGATATGGTACAAAGGACAAAATATTTATTTATGAAAGGAAGTTTGTTAGTGAAGAACTAATAGCTCAAGCATAGAAGTAGAATAAGAAGCAGGTTAGAATGTCCGTGTGTTAAAGGTTTGGTTCCCAGTTTGGCACCATTAACAGGTCATGGAACCTTTAAGGGGTGGAGTCACTGGGGCAAGTCTTTGGCGGATTGGTGGGACTCCAGCCCCCTGTTCTCTCTTTCTGTTGCCAACATCAGCACTCCCATGTGAGACTTCAAGAGACTTCATGAACCTTGGGGTTCATTCTGACTCACAGTTTCAGTGGTTTGAGCTCACGGGTTTTGGCACCACTGCTTCTGGGCTGGTGCTGAGGGGAACACTATGGCAGCAGGAGCATGTAGACAGTAGAAGCTGCTCATTCACCGTGGAAAGGAAATGATGAGGAGTGCCGACATTTCTTCTGTAACGTAGTTTCTATCTTCATTGACTCTGTTTCTAGTTTTCTAATTGTTTTTTTGTAATACCCAACTACTCTTCATCCATTTGTGCCTATCTCTGCTTCATGATTTCTAATTATTTATATGGGTGATATCAATTTATTTCTAGCTTCAAAGATGCTGACAACCTCAGTCTTTTGCAGCTTGCTTTTCTGTTTTAATTTTACTTGGAGTTAGTTTTTCCAAATGTTGAGTCTGTTGACTAATTTTGCTAGTATTATAGTGCCTCTTGGGCTTTGGAATTCCAACTTTAGGGTGCATTTTGAAGGAAGTAGGAGAGTCTCTCTTTGTTTTTTTCTTCTAGCCTCTTCCCTTCTCTCCTTTCTCCTTTCTCTGTCCCATATGAACTGAAATTTCATTTGCTAAACTACACTGGAGCCTAAAGTCTACAAAAAGGCACAGGGCCTGTCTTCTCCTCCCTTCATACTCTGCTCCTTTGCAAGACTGCATAGCTCTTTTATTGGGTTGCTTTGGGTTTATTGTTTTAATTTCTCCCTTTTGTATCAGATGTACCAATGGTCTGCATTTTGAGCAAACCATGAGGCTCCAATACTATTTTAACTGGAAGTTAATCATACCTAAGTGTCTGTAGCCTTGGGCATGAGAAAAGTCTACAAATCACATGCACGCATGCACACACACACACACACACACACACACACACACACACACACACACGATATTTTGTTGGCAATATGACTACATATCTAATTATTTAGGAAGTGTGTTTTTCACTATTAAAACCATTCAGCCTAAGCCTATAAACATTATTAGGAATGACTTCAGCATGATTATCTTCCTAAAGTATGCAACTAGAAAAAAATCAATTATAGCCCCAACAGACAGAAGATGGAACTATTTTTATCTATAAAGACAGTAACAATTTGTGTGTGTGTGTGTGTGTGTGTGTGTGTTGTGTACACTCATGCATATTTTAATTCAAGAAATAAGTAACAGATTGGTGCAAAACCACATCACTTTTCCCTGCTGCTTCGCTACCTCCCTCTCCTGAGGTGCTGACTTTTGATAGAAGAGAAGACTGTCTTCAGACCAGCAGGACCATTATGTAACCCTGCGTTTTTCTACAAACTTCTGGCTCTCTCCTGGAAAAAGCAAACTCTTCAAAAAAGCAATCATGCAGCAGTGACAGGACAGGGCTGGGGGAGCAACTTCACAAGAGCATAGACGCATACAAGGCCAGCCCCCTCAGCACCCCTGGCTAATACATCAAGTGCATTTGCCTTAGGGTAAATAAAGGTCCACTGACTGTCCACCCCAGTCTCAGTGGTAAGTTTCACCCTGGGGTGATATTTTACTGCCATTGCCCTTGGAGTCTGTAAATATTTATATGGAAAATATTATGCAACCCCCTGTTCCTGTTATTCCTACACCACTGGTTTCTAGAACCTAAAACATTTTTGTAAACTTACCTTTATTTTGGCATGGAACCTTTGCCTCTCTTGGGTTTTCTCCAACATAACTCTCAATCTTTGAAAAGGTTATTAAAGTCACAACTCTGAAATAAGGGACAATATTTCCATTTCTATAAAAACAGACTCTTAATTTTGCAGGGTGGCCAAAGCATATTGTCTGCTCCATTCTTCCTAGCATGGTAGCTCCGTGGCTGTGTTGCTGAGGATGGGGTGAGTAAGAACTCTGGACAAGGCAGTGAGGCAGGAAGTGGTGCTGTGCATCATGACAGATGCAGGAACAAACCAGCAAACGCCCCCAGCGGCCTTAAAAAATCATCTTCCAGATTAGCTGTCAAGTCTTCTGTGGTTTGGTGGTCTAAGGAAGGACACATGAACTAAACTCATCCTGCTTTTATCTCATGAATGGTTCTGTCAAAGGTTGACATCTTCACCAAATCTGACTCTGTCACCCCACAGATAGGGCCCAGCTTTGGATGACTTAACTTAATGAGTTACTTGACCACGGTGAGAATGTGATTCACAGTTAGCATAACTCATATTTCTCAAATTTGAATGATTCTTCAGGCCAGTGAGAGACAGTCAGATACTTTTGAGGCTGAGCATGTATGTACATGCGTGTATTTGCATGTGTGTGCACATATTCGTGTGTGTGTGTGTGTGTGTGTGTGTGTGTGTTTAGGGCAGTGGTCATCAAAGATATGATTCAAGGGTTAGACTGAGGGTCACAGAAACTTTTATGGTACTGAGTTGCACTGTGACACCCAAAGATGCTGAAATTATGTAATTTCTAGCATCTGTAATGGAGAATTTATTTGCAAATAGTTTCTGCAGATGGTTAAGCTAAGGGGTGGTCATTAGAGCAGGCCTGAGACAACCTGAGTGGCGTCTTATGGGAGGGAGAAGTCTGGACACAGACATGCTGAGGAAAGGAGATACAAAACCACAGGAAGAATGTTCTTCACAAGCCACAGACTGCTGGAGGCTGTGAGCAAGGAGAGAGGCCTGGAACTGATTCTCCCTCTCGCCCCGCAGAAGGACACAATGCTGCTGACTCTGTGGTTTTGAACTTCACATCTCCAGATCTGAGAGATGATACATTTCTGTTCTTCCAGCCACTTAGCCTACTGCACTTTGTTAAGGCAGCCCCAGGAATCTATGCCTATGCCAAGTAAAGAAAGTGGACTTAAGTGTCCAGGTAAAAGGAAGTCAACTAGCGGGCTCCATATGAGGAAGTCACACGATAGCCACCCTACAAAACATTCTCACCCTAGAAGGTGAGAATTCTCCCAACCCTTCTGCTCTTGCTGAGGACCTGGGTTCACTTCCCAGAACTGACATTAGTTCCTAAAACCCACATCAGCCAGCAAACAACTACCTGCAACTCCAGTTCTAGGGGATCTGATACCCTCTTCTGATCTCTCAGGGCACTTGCACTCAACAATCTATGTATCCACAAGCATACACATAATTTTTTAAAGAATAAAGTGAAGAATTTTGTCAATGTTCTAAGGCATCCTTTCATCCTGTGGTAATGCAATTGCTCTCGCGGGATGTGCCTTCAGGCTGTGGAACACTCTGTTTTTCTTGGTTTTATTGTTGCCTAGTCTAATTCCCCCCACAACTTCCCTTTCAGTGTTCTGGACGAAGAAACAGAGAGCAGAGCTCTGGTGAAAGCTAACTTCATGGCAATATGAAGTGACATATAGAGAGACAGTACTCCAGTGTCTTGGGTTGTCTCCTCTTCTTTTGACTTGTCTCAGTTAATGGCCATGAGAAATTCATGGCTCATCTTTCTGGAGGCACTATTTAAAATCTGCACAAATTTTATAGTCATCTTTCCACAGAGAGAAAGTGTATGCTGGCCAGTGTAGAGAGAGGCAATGGCAGGCAGCAAGGCCTGGAAGCCAGGAGATTGGCTCTGCTAGGAGCAGCTTCCTTTTTGTGGTTTGGAAAAGGCAGAGTTTGGACTAGATAGTACTTAATGAGAAATCTCCATTCCTGTGTTTTGACTTTGCATCATGCAATTTATTTACTGTGTGTTCTTGGGCAAGTTACCAACAATCTAAGAACCCATAATTCTGTTCTCATACTCAGAAACCAAGGTTATTTTTATGTTACATATCCATTACCACATCTCTAAATGGATGTGAAATTATTGACTAAAGTAGCAGAGAAATGTACGACATAGCACAGACAGTAGTTATAAATTCATCCCACTGCTTGACACATTTAAAGCTCATAGAAGATGCCTGTATGTGTTGTGAGACTCTCAGGACCCCTCACTGAGCTCTGATGTATAGGTGAGCACAGTGCAGAAAGCAGGGCTATGCTCTGAGCATTTCTGAAAAACACTACAGAGTTATCTTTATAACTCTGGAATTATCTTTATGACTATAGATACAGAAGCATATTCAACTGTATTCATGAAAAATAACATTTTTGTCTATACACAGTAAAAGGGCAATGATGTCCCTGTGGGTTCACAGGAAATCCCTGCTTTTCCAAAAAGATTTGATTCAGATTTCAATATTAGAATGAGAAGAAAACTAAGAAGCCTGGAAAAGTCACTTGGTTTGCTAAGGTATGCCTACTTAGTAACAAGCATTATTCCTGTGAATGGCTTTTTCCAATTGGATTCACACTTCATGCTACCCCAAATTAAGTCGTCCTTTGTACCTACTCCAAGTATTCCAAGACAACCTCCTTCCCTAGAAGACACCTGAAATCCACAATTTCCCAAGTCCTTTATATAAAATGGCATTAACTTTGTATATCTACTCACCATCTGATGTACTTTTAGGTTACCTATAGTACTTGGTACAATGTGAACACTATGTAAAGAGGTGCTCTGTTACATTCCTTTGGAAATAGGACAAGAAATAATGAGTCTGGTGCTTTGGTTTGCTCTTTTGTTGCTATGATAAACACATGGTCAATAGCAACTTGGCAAAGAAAGTGTTTATTTTGTCTTAACACTTACTAGTCCCTCATAGAGGGAAGCCAGAGCAGGAGCTCAAGGCAGGAACTTGGAAGCATAAACTGAAGCAGAGCAGATGGAGGAGTACAGTTTACTCACTAGCTTCCTTCCACACTCAAGATCACCTAGATCAGCTACCCATTTCTTATAGAGCCAAAGCTTGCCTGCCTAAGGTTAATGCCGCCCACAGTGGACTGTCTTCCTACATCAGTCAGCAATTGTGAAAATGCTCCACAGACGTACTCACAGGCTAATCTGATGGAGGCAACTGCCCAACTGATGCTTCCCTTTCCCAGGTGGGTCTAAATGACAACCAAGATTAGCCAACACACTTGGATATGTGTGGGATAAATAATGCAAATTTCCACAGGGCTAAAGATCAGACATAAAGCCTTATATACGTTAGATATACATAGATGTTACATAACCCTCTATATTGAGTTATACTCCTGGGCCATTAAAACAATCCTTTTGTTTACAATTTCTTTGAACGTTGAACCCTTGGATGTGAAGAAGTGACTGTGCTCAATATTCATAAAAGCTCTGGATGCAGCTGACAACAGTGGGTGTCCTTGTTGGCATCAAGACCAAACTTTCCCTTTCGTTTTTTTTTTTTTGTTTTTTTTTTTTTGTTTGTTTGTTTGGTTGGTTTTTTTTGCCTGTTCTGGAATGAGCATTCTAGTGTGGATTACCCTGGAATGCAGTCACTGAGATGCAAATGTGAGGCAATGGGAAGAGACTTCCCTGTGCTGTTTCTGGGCTGCATTTTGCTTGGCAGTACAAAGCCATGGACTTTTCCTGCATTATCCCATCCAAGACCAGAAAGATGGCTCTGAGAGCCATCAAGAAGTTCCTAGTATTTCTGACAGAGAGCAACAAGGTCAGAAATGTAGAGATGGGAAAACCACTGTTTTGTCTCATTGCAGGTAAGCTTTTACTAAGCATGAGACATCCGAGCTGGGTTTTTCTCTGATGACAAGGCTCATGAAGGAAGAATGTACATCTCCAACTTATTTCCTGGATGCTCATAAAACACACTTAGGTTCTCCAGCATGGCAGACAGAGGACACAGTAACCTTCCTCTATCACTTTGACTCCTAGACATCACATAACCCGCCTTTAGTGGGTGATGGCAGCTTAGCAAGTGGCACCATAATTATTAAGATTTCAGTAGGGAGAGAGGTGATGGAATAGGCTCTCTCAGTTTTTTGGCACCTAATTTATTGCAGAAGAGTGGTTGACATATTAAAGGTAGACACAGGAAAAGGACAGCTGAGGCTAGACTGGGCAAGGCATGCATGACAAATCGACGATGCTGAGTTATAATCATCTCTAGCCAGTAACACCCAGGGACAGAGGACTAAAATCCCAAGTTCTTACAAGGACCTGGGCAGGAAGCAGGTTACAGTCCTCTTACAATAAAAGAGCCCAAAATAAAGCACCTTTACCTGTTCTTTGGGGATTCTGACATTTAATACTACACAATGTGAGACCCAAGGCAAGTTAGAAGTAAAGATATCTGTGGGTGCTTCATTGTTGTGATATGGCATTAACAGAAAGTGATGGGGAGAAGAGATTGTTTGGTTTTTCTTTCAAGTTACTACCCATCACTGAAGGATGAACTGAAGCAGAGACCATGGAGGAGCTGGCATACTCCCTATAGCTTGCTTAGCATGCTTTCTTATACAACCCAGGACCATCTGCCCAGGGGTTGCCCTGCCCACAGTGAGATAGGCCATCCCACATTAGTTGTTAATCGAGAAAATGCACCACAAACATGCTCACAGGCCAATCTGATGGAGGCAGTTTCTAATTTGAGGTCCCCTTCTCCCATGAGACTCTAATTTGTGTCAAGTTGACAAAGGCTAACCAGCACAGGAAGGTAGCATATCTGTGGGAGTTTCAGGTAACAAGTAGACCACTGAGCCTTCCACAAACACAGACAATGAAGCACCTGCTGTGGACCCAGGCCACCTCTCCCTCAGATGCTAGGTCATCATCAGAGGGAGGAGTTTGAGACTAGGAGGAAGAAAGGAACACACTGGCTGATTTGCATAATGGCAGGCCAGTTTATGCCCATTGATGTTTGGTGCAAATGAAAGTTAGGTTTAAGAGGAATTCTGCCCAGCTTAGTTGCCCTTGAACGTAACCCAAAGAAACTGGGGCCACAGCATAAAGTAGAGCAGATGGGAACTCTGAATGGGCTTGGATGATCTACTTTGATAAGTTTGTAAGTCTTATGTACAGTAAGTTTCTCTTTAAAAGGGGGTGTTACTGTCCAGACATCATTTCTATCCTAGCTGTTTAAAACATCACACACCTGGGCGGGCAGGGCTCCATGTTACAGGCCTGACTCATTGGTGGAGGACGGTGAACCGTGTCACACAGGCTGTCATTGACGGTCTGATGGGTCTGGATGTGTAAGCACACAGCTATGGCTTCTTGATGGCCTGGAAGGCAGAAAGAGAAACAGTACGCACACAGAATAATTTACTATGCAAAGAAAGAAACCGGGATCTGGGGGCTTTACGTCACCAGCACATTGCCCTTTTGACTGCATCAGAAGCTTAGGTCTCTAGCTCTTAATACCGTTTCATTCACCGCGAAAGCCAGTCTCTGCCACAATCCACGTACCCAAAAACATTTTGGAGCAGCCTACACTCAGAATAGCTGGGGTGACCCTGCAGTCAAAATGCTTCTTTCCAACATGTACAGCAGTTTTCCTAAGGAAAAACTACATCTGCTAAAGAATATCATTTTTTTTTCTTCTAGATCACCACACATAGATAAATCCGGTTGTACTCTGAATCATTCCATTGTGATTGGAGTTCCCCCACACTGCCCCTGCAGTTCCTGATGCTTCCTTTATTAGCAGAAATGCCTCCTACAGCACAAGGATGTGATGTGACTTTATCTAAGTCTACAATAACCCATGAGGCCAAATAAATGGCATCCACATCTCCATTTTATTTATTTAACATTAAGGAATTCGAAATTTGGAGAGAAATTAAGACTGGAATGGGGGTAGGTTAAAAACTGAAGATTTGACCTAGGGAGATGGCTCATTAGATAATGTCCTTGCTGCACAAAGGTGAGAGCCAGAATTTAGATCCTCAAACCCAGGTCAAAGCTCAGTGGGTATGGCCACTCATCTGAATTCCAGCTTCAGAAGGCAGTGAGCTGGGATCCCCACAAAAGCTGCTGGAGGAGACTTGCCAAATCCATATCCCTGAACTCTGGGTTTGATTGAGAGACTCTGCTTTATAGGATAAGGTGGATGACTGATTAGGAACGACTCCTGACATCACTTAGAAGCTCTACATGCATTTCCACCCAAGTGTGCACAGACATGTGCTAACAGCATTTACATATACACAACACAGACAGACAGACAGGCAGACAGACACACATACACATACATGCATACACATGAGAACAGAAAGATTAAAGTAGATAAATAGGTGAAAAAAACTTGAAGAATAAATTCCATGCCTCTAACTTCAGTGGTCTCTGTTTTCTAGGAATTCTGGGCATTCTAGAATGTGCCATGGCCTCACAGGCAGCACTAGCCCCTTGTATAAATGTGAACACGCACACTCATAGTTTCCCCTGGAGGCCTGACAGACAATCTATGTGACTCCTAAAGCCTGTGCTCTCAATCAGTACTCTGTCTGCTGAGACAAGAAATGAAAAATGATTGGAAACTGGAATTGGGTGAAATATAACTCAAAAATTTTGGTGAAAAATTTCTAATGAAAACGCCAGCAGTGACTGACTGTTACTTGAAATACACAAACATCTTTGCTTTCATGTCAGATGCACATTCCGTTATGTCACAAGCTTGTGGCCCCTTTTCTGAATGCCATGTTTCAATCCAACCATTTTACGGCACTTTGCAAAGTGCAGTCTAGGCCAAAATTCTTTTACAACAGACATTTTTCTTCTTCAATTCTTTGTAATAAATCTCCCACACTGTCTTCATCTGCATCGTATGCTCGCCATGACAATAGGATGCAGTTGGCAGGCATCTTCTTTGAGTGTTTCAAACAACCACTGATCAAACCAAAATACAACTTCTATTTCAAAACATCGATTTCCCTTGCATCCTCATAGGAGAAAGATGCTTATCATTTCCAGATAGATTTTATTTACTTTTTAAAATCTAAGTAAACTGTAGTTATATTTCAAATACATTTCCATTTGTAACAAATAAGTTCTTTAGAGAATGTATTCAGACTATTTTGGAACATTTTATGAAGACTGACTAGGGGAGGGACTTAGAGAACCACTTGAAATCATAAATCATTGGATAAAACACTCATGTCATACTTTTTCATTAACAGAAAGAAGTTAAAAACTGCTACATAATGTGGAATATTTACTGATGAAGAATATATTTTCCAAAGGTGGCCACAAAATATTTCACAGACCACATGCTGATCCCACAATGTGGTTTTGCCTTTCTTATGTCTGGAGGAGGTTTGATCGAATAGTTATCTTAAAAAAAGTAAAAGGTACATTTTTATCAAAATAAATTCCTCTTATTCCTAACTATATAATATATAAATAAATGTCACTATATTAATGTGCTTAGAATACATTAATGAATGTGTTCAGTGAAATTTTTATAATGAATTCCTCTTGTTATAATAAAATCCTCTTGTTGCATGAGACCACATTCCTCATACTTGACTTCCACGATGTTTTGATAAAAACTGTCATTTATTAGCTACAGACGTGCACACACATGCACACACACACATACATCATATGCCAATGGCAAGGAAACATTTAAAGAAATACATTATTTGGTAGTCTTTCATTATGCAAATATACAGTGTCTTTGCACAAACAACACAGAGTGACATCTTTACATGATATCACAGTAGGGGGGGGGCATTATCATATAGGTGATGGTACATGGCCACATCTATGTGCACATATGTACACAAATAAACATTCAAAGTCTTTAGCATGAAATAAACAGGTGATTGGATATAGCCAGGCATGGTGGCCACTCATTTAATTCCAGCATTTGCAAAGCTGAAGCAGGCAGCCCTTTGTGTGTTTGAAGCCAGCCTGGCCTACACAGTGAGTTCCAAACCAGCCAGAGCTATATAGTAATGCTCCATCTCAAAATAACAAAACAAAGAACAAACATATTTCTTTTTGTTAGTTTAGATCACTTTGAGTTGGGTTATTGACAAGTTCATATCACACCCTTACATAGAAGAGGGTGGCGGTGGTGTGTGTGCTAAATGTGTGGTATGTTGCATTGTGATATATGTTTATGTTCTATGTGTATGTGTGCGTGCAATATGTGTGTGTGATATATGTGTGTGTGCACACATGCACCTGGAATTATGTTAAAAAAGATTAACTAGTGTGATTAAGTGTAGACTACTATAAACTTTCAGGTAATGAGAAGAAAGGAAACAAAATATGGTATGGTCCCAGAGAACAGTGCCATGCCTTAGCAAGTGTGCACATGGCTCCGTGTCCCACACAGGTGAATTCTTTTCAGGAACCTGTGATGACACAGATGGTAAGGATTAAGGATCATTGAAGTTTATTTGGCTTTCTGGAGGCCATCATAAACATCACTGGAGCCTGACAGGAAGTGACCAATTACATCAAGAGTAGCTGGAAGAAAAAACCTACAGCTTGAGGCCTGTCAAGATTTGAAGGGATTTGGAGAGAACAAAACAATGACAGCTAATGTACCGTGTCGGGAACACATCTCCACAGGAAGCATGTTAAAATAAGTCTAGAGTGAGCTGATTCAATTTTTATTCTCTTCAACTGCTTGCAGGACTCATCAAGAGAAAGAGCCCCTTTCTATATGCCGAGAGCAAGCCAGTGTGAAGGTTTGCAAGGTGCATAAGAAGAGGTATCCAGGGTTCTGAACTTAGAGAGAAGTTAAGTTTGGGGCAAACAAGTGACCGCTTTGGGGGACTCTGTGTGATCTGGAAGTAAGAGAGGCCGGTTTACGTTTCAGGCCCAAGTAAATCAGAAAGAATAACTTTCTAGTGAGGTAAAATGGACTTCTAGGAATGAGGGAGAGGCAAGTAGGAGAAGAAAAGAAATGGAGGCAGCTAAGGGTTCTCATGTACTTCAGGCTGGCCTCAAACTTACCAACTGAGGAATGTCTTGCCACTCCTGATCTCCTTGACTTCCCAAGTGTTAGGCTTGCAGAAATGCCCCACTACACCTGACTCAGCTAAGGATTCGTTCTCAAAATTACACAAGGCCAGCCTCCTAGTCAAAACAGTAGCTTTGCTGTAGCCTGGAGTAAGGTACATGCCACTCTAGCTAGGCTCAGTGCCAAGGTGGCAGTGTTACAGGGCAGGACTTAAGAACTGGTGTGTTCAGAGACTGACAGACAGGGAAGGGAAAGGCAATCAAGAACACTGGAGGGCAAGGATTGGCAATTCATTCTCAAGAGTGAGAATTTGCAGGACATTGGTTGGCCTTAAGTTCTATGACCTACTAGGGTAGTCTAGGTAACCATCTCAAGGCTGCCGGGAAGAGTAGAGCAAGCTTTGAATTGGCTCCTAGATAGATGCTTCTTTTGTTTTCTGACTTACTTCAGGAACGGACACCTTGCTATGCAGGGTGCTCAGGGAGTGAGCCCACTGCATAGCAACTGGCTAGGAAACTGAGTCAAGGGTCATAGGACAGGGTTCAGGGGTCCTGGATCACTTGGGGAACTATGGCTCTCTTGCTAGTAAAGATCTAGCTTTTATGGTGGCTATGCTTTCTTTTACATCAACTGAGCATGTATGTGCATGTGTGTGGTGGGCCTGGTGTGTGTGTGTGTGTGTGTTTGTGTGTGTGTGTGTGTGTGTGTGTGTGTGTGTGTGTACATAAATGCTTGTGAAAGTCAGATATCAACCTTGGGGTTGTTCCCTTAGAACCCACCCACTTTGTTTCTGAAACATGGTTCACTAATTAGTTGGCCAGTGAGTTCCTGGAATCCACCAGACTTCACCACTACACTGGCTTTTCCTACGAGTACTGGATAACAAACTTAGGTTCTCATGCTTGTGCAGCAAGCACTTTATTGGCTAAGCCATATTCCCAGCCCCAGCCTGAATATTTCCATTCTTCCATTTTATGCAGAAAGCTAGAAAGTGGCTCTTAGATGACTGCTGCCTGCTACCTGCTAATCTACTCCCCCCTTTAAAAATTCTATAATGCTTAAATAATCCCAAGATCCACTGTGGTGGTTTAAAAATGTTTGGCCCAGGGAGTGGTACTATTTGGAGGTGTGGCCTTGTTAGAGTAGGTGTGGCCTTGTTGAAGGAATTCTGTCACTGTGGGCATGGGCTATATAACCCTTGTACTAGCTACATGGAAGCCAGTCTTCTAGATACCTTCAGAACAAGAGATAGAAATCTCAGCTCCTCTTGTACCATGCCTGCCTGGATGCTGCCATGCTCCTGCCTTGATGAGAATGGACTGAACCTCTGAACCTTGAGCCAGCCCTAATTAAATGTTGTGTCTTTATAAGAATGGTCTTGGTCATGGTATCTGTTCACAGCAGTAAAACCCTAACTAAGACAAAAGTTGGTACCAGGAACTAATGTATTGCTGTAATAGGCCTGATCTTGTTTTTTTGTTTTGTTTTGTTTTTTTTGTTTTGTTTTGTTTTTTTGTTTTGTTTTGTTTTTGTTTGTTTGTTTGTTTTGTCAGAATGTGGATTTCGGGACTTTGAATTTGGGAGGCAATGGCAGTGAAATGCTTTAAATAGGGCTTAATGTGCCATTCTAGTAGGGATGTGGAAGACTTTATTGTTGAGGGTGATTTGAACTGTGGAAGCCTGGCTCTAGAAGTTTCAGAAGAGAAGAATTTTACTATGTGGCTGAAAAACTGTTCTTTCAATATTTTGGTGAAGAATGTGGCTGCTTTTTGCCCTTGTCTGAAGAGTCTGCCTGAGGCTAAGGGTAAAGAGATTTATATTAATTGGATTGACAAAGGAAGTCTCAAGAAAACCCAACAGTGACTTTTGTTTCTGGTTAAGTCTCATTAAGAGTGTTTTGAACAAGCTACTTAGAAGCAAGCAAGCTTAGAAAGGAAAAATATAAATAGTACGGTTCAAGTAATAAAAGGACACTAGGAAGTGAAATGGAGCTGAATCCTGTGTTCAAGGAAATAAACAGATTAAGGGACAGGTGACCTTGTAACCCGTTCAGGCATGGTAGTACACACCTTTAATCCCAGGAAACAACGACAAGCAGATCTTTGAGTTCAAGGCCAGAGAAAGTTCCAAGTAAGAGAAGCTTAAGTCCAGGTGTGGTGGTGTACATCATTAATCAAAGCTTTCAAGAGACAGAACCATGCAGATTTCTGAGTTCAAGGTCAATCTACAGAGCACATTTCAGGACAGCCAAGCTTAGACAGTTAGAAAATAGAAAGCTGGTAATAGAATAAGTGAGGTCATGTTCTAGCTCCAGCAAGCAGCAGAGTTCTGCAGCTTCGGCCATGTGGCTCTGGCTTAGAGTCAAGAATAGAATGAACTATGAGACAGCTGACACTGGTTAGCCGGAGCTAAGAAATTAGTGGTGATTAAGAAGAGACCAGAATCACTGAGGTGAAATCTTCTAGGAAGTGTTTTCTGAGATCACAAAGAGGCTTTGTTCCAGAGGTAGCCAAAGTTGTACCTCATGCTGCAGCCAACTTGGTAATGTGTAGGAATCACCCAGCTGAGGTAAATCAAGCAGCTGAGGCTTGGCACTGTGAGAGGTCAGGACAGGCCATTGATGAAGGTGCAGTCTCAGTTACAGTTAATAGCTCAGGACTGAAGGGATCATGCAATAAATTGAGGCTTAGCACCATGAAGAGAGTCTATGAGAAACTATTGGTGAAGCCTAGTTGCCATGGAAGAGCCCAGTATATTGGAGATGCCAGTACCATGGGATGATCACCAAGAACAGCAGTAGCAGTGGAGTGGAGTCAACCAGAGTCTAGAGTGCTAAAGAGGGCAGAGCTGGAGATGTGACCCAAGCCCTTTGGAGGAGCCCAGAAGATTATGTGTGGATCCCAGACACTGGAACAAGTAGCTGTAACATTGAAGTTGCCTTGGAGACCCCAAGATTTTCGAGATACCAGAGCCATGGGATATCTGCTGAGGAAAGCTGCTAACATGAAGTAGAAACAGCCCAGGAGAGAGAAGTTTGTTGAAGTCAATAAATATGAAAAAGGTGTTGGAGATCTGAAGATTGCTTTGACATTAGCCATGGAGATGCAGAAGTTTGCCCAGCTGGTTTTCTATCTTGCTTTGGGGATTACAGTTAAGTGATTGGATGAATCTCAGAAGGGACTTTGAACTTTGGACTTGTAACTTTGTTGAGACTGCTATAGACCATGGGAACTTCTGAGGTTGGATTAAATGTATTTTGCATTATGCTATGTTTATATATGGCCCCCATTGTCTCATATGTTTGAATAAGCCTATGGCGGCCAGGGAGTGGAATGTGGTGGTTTGAATATATTTGGCCCAGGGAGTGGCCCAGGGAGTGGCACTATTTGGAGATGTGGCCTTGTTGGAGTAGGTATGTCACTGTGGATGTGGGCTTTAAGACCTCATCCTAGCTGCCTGGAAGCAAATCTTCTCTTATCAGATTTCAGATGAAGATGTAGAATTCTCAGCTCCTCCTGCACCATGCCTGCCTGGATGCTGTCATGCTCCTGCTTTGATGATACTAGACTGAACCTCTGAACCTGTAAGCTGGCTCCAATTAAATGTTGTCCTTATAAGAGTTGCCTTGGTCATGGTGTCTGTTCACAGCAGTAAAACCCTAAGTTCCCCTATAAGGAGAACCTGGTTATACACATGAGTTGCCTCCTAGGCCTAGCCTGGCTCTGCATATCAACTATCCACACACACAGCCATCCAGCATGAGGGTAGGGTAAGTGTGCTCTGTACTGGTTCCTGGCAGAGCTGCAGAAGTGAACAGAAACATTTTCTCAGGGTACATCTTATTGACCATTGCAGCAGCTATATTCAATCCCAGACTGCCTCATTCTGCGACTCTGATTTCCACATAAGATTGCTTCAATATATCCATTTTGCATTTTCTAGCTTATTCTATATTAAACAGTGGACCTCTTCCCCTCTCAGGGAAGCCGATAATCATATCTCCCAAATATATAAAAAAAAGTATCATTTTGCTATTGAATCAATTCACCCCTCCTGGGACTATTGCTAATTGCATATCTGGCTTGGGTGACAAGGTCACACCCTTAGCAACAGGCCACGTATATATCCCTTAGGATGGAGTCTGAGTACCTCCCAAACATGTTGCAGTGCAGGGGGTAAAGCCAGCATACTCCCAGTCGTAAGTCATCTCACTGTCCTTCTCCTGGAGAGGGCCACCCAGTTCTCCAGAAATTGGGCTCTGGTCACAGGCTTCAAGGAGGCAGGGTCGCTCAGTGGGTGGCTTGGGACCTTCACATTCCTCTTCAGGAAGCTCAGTCTCTGTCTGTGTGAATGTGAGGAGCACCCGACACCTCACTTCACGCACCTGAGTGCCAGGCCCACATGTCGTGCTGCAGGCTGACCAGGGCTCTGGGATGAACCTGAAGAACACCGGAAGCCAAAAAGAGGGGGTCACACATGAGCCATAAGAGGAATTCTATGGTTCTGATGAATGTCATTTATGTAGTTAAGATGTTTTGAGATCTTACAACCGACAAAGAGATTTTTTTCATCAAAGACATGCTACTTTTGCCGCCACACAAAAATCAAAGTTTCATGCTAAGACCAGTGTGAAGCATTATGGTATTTCTTAAGATATAATAAGTACTCCATCATTTAGAGATAATTATGTGATTTTATTTACCAGATGGGTATTTCTGGCAATCTTTATTCAGCCAATCTTGGTGAGCTTTTTGTTTGTAACAGGGGGAGAGTGTTGAACCTTCTCTAGCTTTAACAGCTAAGCTTCAGGATAAGGCAGATATGTTTGCAGACATGAAGCCGTGATGTTCTTTCTGTTTAACAAACTCCTGGGCTTTTGAATGTTCTCAGTCACAGGTGGGAGTGAATAAACTGGTCTTGGAGTAAAGCGTTTATTCTTTATCCTGAATTATTACCCACCAAGTCATAAAGGTCATCAGACTGCGTCTCTCAAACCAAATCTCGTCCATAACTGTTCATGTAAGAGTCCATCAGCTACAAGTTGTTCTTATAGTTTGACACCATTGGTGATGAAAGAAGATACTATCTTATGACACATGATAATTAAATAGAACCCACATTTTAGTGTCTACGGCAAAAACTGTACCCAGGACACAGCCACACTCATTTGCCAATCTATCATTTATGGCTGTTTTTCTGTTACTGGGCAGAAGTGGGTGTTTATAACAGATTGTTTATCCTGCATAGCCTAAAATGTTTACCCTCTGGCTCTCTGCAGAAATATCTCTAACTCTTGTATGCATTCAGATAACATGAAAGCAGGTTCCGTAGGCACATTGATATATAAGATACTCTGAAGCAATACTTTATATGGTAGAAGGATGGGGAGATGGTTTAGTGGGTAAAAAGGTGCTGGTTGTGTGAGCCTTACAACCCGAGCTTGATCCCCAGAACCCATGTATGAGGTTGGATGTGGTAGCAGGCTTCTGTAATCCCAGCATTGCCATGGCAACTCGGAGAAAGGAGATTCACTCACTCACAAGGCAACTAACCTGAAATACGCAGCACAGCGGCAGAGACAAGAAAGACTGTCTCAAACATGGTGAATGGTGACTCCTTCTTGACCCCCAAAGATTATCCTCTGAGCTTTTTAAGTACTCTGTGACATGAATGCCCATACTTACCACACACACAGACATATACACACATGCACACACACAGGCATGTACATGCACACACACATATAAACAAATTAATAAAAAATGTAAAATAAAATAAAGAATAGGTGAAAGAATTAAGGAACAGATTATGTTTGGAAAACTCTGCTTTGAGTAATGTCTGTTAACAAGTTCATTTACTGCAACTCTTCCCCTAAGACTATGATATTTGACTTCTCATTATAATAAGTGACATAAATACAGTGGGAATCACTTCATAGGGAGGAGACCAGCTACTAGATAGCATGGGAAGTCAGGAGCTGCTGCTGAGATGTTGAGTTGCAGGTCCCAATATTAATGTTTCAAACTTACTGAGCCCCTGAACAGTGAACGTCCAAAAGCTTTCTGCATCCTGTATGTAAGACTGTATGCTGAGATACTCAAGGGACTGTTCCCTGGAAGCCCACATGCTGGGGTGCAGCTTCCTCCATCCTGGAGAGGATTAACCTCTCTCAGTCTGATAACGTCCAAGCTTCCTCTATCTTAAACTCTCTTCTCAATAATCTCCAAGTCCACTTCAAATTAGGTTGTCCTGAAATTCTCTTCTGCTGTGAAGTAAAGAGACTCACGTCATGTGAGGAGCGATCCCTGAAGATAATGGCTGACTCTGCCTCCCGCCCCACTGGCACAGACATGAGCATCTGTCAAAACTCATTGGCAGTGCACTATAAACAGATAAGACTTGAGTATACACTATAGCCCCTAACACCGATCATTAGAACTGCTATTTTGGGAATCACAGTGAAGAGTATGTAGGTGATCTGATATTGAAGACAATCGAGACAGCAGTGTGAAGCAGAAAACGTTTTCAAAAATAAAATAAGGAAAGTATACTGTCTTCCAGAAAGATGTGAGAAAAAATTCCCAACATTGAAGCCTAAAGTTGTAGGCAGAGTAGTAGCTCCCCACATATCTCCAAACTGTAAATCCTTCAATACATACGTGATTATGTCATAGTCTGCAGCAAGAAGGGTTCAACTGAGGTTCTTATGGCTATAAATTTAGAGTTAACCCTGTGTGATCATAGTGGACCCGGTCTCATCACACGGGTCTTCAGAAATAGGAACTTCTAGGTTGAAGTCAGAGGTGTGGCAGAATCTGATTTGAGGAGCCCTGTCTGGAAGCCTGGGAAGCACACAGCTCCTGCTGCTGGCCTGAAGGTAGAAAGGCCACAGACCACAGAATGCAGATAGTCTCTAGAAATGGAGGACAATCCCCCAACCCACAAGCAACAAGGAAATTGGAATTTTTCATTCTAAAAGTTTATAGTACAACAAAAAAAGAAATAGAATAAAAAGAAAATAAGTATAGTAGAAAAAAAATTTTCATAAACTCCAGGAAGATCTGGATCTATGTTCTAAAATATCCCTGACTGGGTTGGCAAGGTGGCTCAGTAGGTAAAGGTGCCTGCTGCAAAACCTGATGACCTGAGTCAAGTCCTGGGATCCACATAGTGGAAAGAGAGAACCAATCTTGCTAGTTGTCCTCTGACCTCCACACTCATGTTGTGATCCCCATGCATGCACATGAATAATAAACACACACACACACACACACACTCACAGACACAGACACACATTCACACACACACATTCACACACACACTCACACACTCTCACACACATACATAAATGATAAAAAAAATTAAGCCTTCATTATTTATCAGTATTACTGAAACACAAATAATACCTGGATTTGTCTCAGAGAATCACTCTAGTTTTAATTAGATGGGAAAATATGCAAATATGCGAATATCTAAACAATAAAATAATAAATAGCAGCCAATAAAGGGAGAAAAGGCAATTTAGTATAGAAGTAAAATAAAAGGTCAAAAAGGAAGGTGTAAATATCAGAAAAAAGCAACAGAGCAGGCGTGGCGTTGCACAATTATAATATCAACATTTGAGAGGTGGAGGCAGGAGAATGGTGAGTTTGAAGACAGCCTGGGCTTTTACATTACATTTATTCAGGCAGCCATACCTTGTCTCAACAAACTGTTCTCCTTTTAAAGAATAAACCAAATAAACCAGGTATCATGGTTTAAAATTTATCTGATAGTTGCAAAACATAAATTTAGCTGAAAACTACTGGGAAAAAAGAATCCAATAACATAATTCACAAATATATCCATGCATAAATATGATACATAGTCATAAAGCATAATGACCAATTTTTATAGAATTCAACTAACACAATGTTAGCTGACAGACTCTATATTAAATATACATATACATTACTCAACATACTTGTCATATTACCGACTTAATTTTATAAGAAAAACCAAGCCTTAGGAATATAAGAAACTTTTCAGAATTCTATGAGCATATAATTGAAAAATTGATGTGAAATATGCTGGTATGATATAGCTAAAACTATGAAATGTTGGGTAAAGGGCTAGTAAGTTGGCATAACAGGAAAAGATGCTTGCTGCCAAACCCAACTCAGTGTAAGCACAATTTCTAGGACCCACGTGGTGGAAGAGGAGAACCAACTCTCAGAGCCACTCTTCTGACCATATGCAATGGCATATATATGCCCATGCATGCATACCAATAAACAAATACAATTTAATTTTTTAAAATTGAAATACTGAATAGATTATGACTCCAGAGATTTAAACAAACTAAAAGGGTACCCTCCACCCCAGAGCCCAAGACTCAGAACTGCAATGACTTTTATTTTCCCCCAAATCCATATAATTTGGATCTAAATTTCTGAGGTTTATAGAATTAGAGGCCAAAAAGACATAAAACAACTCTAAACATTTATGGAAGATTGAAAACAGCCAAGAATATCTTTTAAAAAAAGAAGCAGATATAGAGTAATTGCTTAAGCTGACAGAAAAACTAGAATTAAAAGGTTAAGGTTGGGAACTGGAGAGGTGATTAAATGGTTAAAAGCACTTGCTGCTCTATAAAAACCAAATCTACCTTTATTTTGATTTTACATGTATGGTGTTTTGCCTACACACATATCTTAGTATCGCACATGTGCAGTGCCCACAGAGGCCAGAAAAGGGCAACAAATCCCCTGGTACTGGAGTTGCAGACAGTTGTGAGCTGGCATGGGGGTATTGGGAATTAAACCTGAAACATTTAGAAGAGAAGCCAGTGTTCTTATTAATTGAGTCATTCTCTAGCCTCCAATTTTATCTAATTCTATTTTATCTCTAGCTCTTTGCAGAGGACATGCGTTTAGTTCCCAGCAACCACAACACCTGTCACTCTAGTTTCAGTGAATAAGACACGGTCTTCTGGCTTCCTCGAGAGCATCAGACACATGGGTGACAGACGGACATACATGCAGGCAAAACAATCTTATACATAAACAAATCTGAAAAAGTATTTCAAAAAGATAAAATAACCAAAATAATATGATACTAGCAATGAAATATTTACTCTGTTAATGATATTTAAACACGAAAGGGGGCATTTTAGATTATTCAACTGTGCTAAGGCAATCGTTTAACTTTTTAAAAAAGAAATTAGATTATACTAATTTTTATAAGTCACATGATAATGCAAATCCCTCCATTAACCAAAGTTCAGCACAGAAAATAATAAATAGGAAAGAATATTTTCTTCAAAGGTAATTTTTTAACCAAGTGTGAGACAAGGCATGCTTCAGTGTTTCTGGTGGTTAGGGAAATGGACATTGAGTTTCTGAGGGAAGAACAGAAAAGGCCCTTAGTGAGCCTGTCTTTTTGGTCCAGACATCTCACCCCAGCAGGGATATCAGAACAGGATAATGAGACATGGTACTTGAGATTTTCTGCAGTTTGGTTTGTCATGGTGCATCAACTAGAAGCAAACTGCAGACAACCAGAGATCTTCACAATGTAGAACAGTAATGGTTATGCTGTCTTCCTGGTTAACATCCTTCAACTGCTACTGCTGTCAGATAAAGCCCAAGCTCTTTACTGAGCCTGGGTTATCACCACATCTGCTGCATTCTGCCATTACTGATAGCCACCCGCCACACACCCACGTCCCACGTATCCGCCACACAAGTGCTTCCGACACCTTTGGGACATAAAGATCTCAAGTCACCAAATCATCCTTCCCAGGAAGCCCCTGATGTCTAACAATCCCTGGATGTTATCTGATAACATGGGTAGACCACAATACATTGTGCAGTCTCTCAGAAAGGAAGAAACCTGAATTCCTGTCAGTTGACAGGAGGCTGAACCTCCTTCTGTAGAACAGACTCAGCCTCCTTATCCAAAATGCTCCTCAGATTTTGAATATTTTTTAAATTTCAAATATCTGCATATACATTATACAGATATAATTGTGCATATAATATATTATGCAAACCTGATGATAGGCTCAGGTCTGAACACAAAATCCACTGGTTTCTTAGATATCTTCTGCATGAAACCAGAAGGTAATACTATGTAGTATTAAGTGTGTCTGAATTTTAACTGTAGCCCACCACAGATCATCAGGCATCATGCTGGTACTTATATGTGTTCAAAGTTTGGATTATTTTGTAATTTGTAGATTTATACTTGAGTTGCCTAGCTTCTAGGACAGGCCATCAACCCCCCCCCCTCTCTCTCTGTCCATCACTGACTAGCCCTGAGATACCGGGACAGTCCTTAGTCTTTTGTCACCCAAGTGATAACGATAATGACACCCTCCTAGGACATTTGTGAGAATTAAATAATCCCTACAGCACACTTAGAATGTGATATTCCCTTAAAAAGAAGGCCTTGGGGTTAGAGGTGGTTAGAAAAGCAGATTCCTGAAACATAGCCTGACTTGGTTTTAGCAAATACAATTTCTACTTACGGAGAAGCCAAAATAACAGTGAAGAGAACATACATACTGTGTCTCAGTCTGTGTTATTTCTTTCCTTTTCATATATGAGTAATGGGAGCTGGGGTAACAAAACCACTGAAATGTTGGGAATTCCATAGAAGCGTAGAAGGCTCCAGGGAGGAACTTAAAATGGGATGACAAATGACAAAGCGACAGCCATATTGACTGAGAACACATTCCATGGCTGACAGCCAGGAAGGTCAGATCAGCAGTTCCCTTGGCTTTGCTTCATAAACTCTAATTTTTTTCTTTTCCTAATTAAAACAAAAGCCTTTTGAACATCCGCTCTCTATGTAAATTCAGAGCTCGCCCTTAGTAAACCACAGTGGTGGGAGTATTTATCTTTTCCTGGCTGGCTTGGCAGGCTTTCCTTGAGGGATGTGAAATACAGCTGGGATCATCCTCTCTTTCATTGTCAACAAGTAAGCATCCCAGACCACAAAAGACAGTGGCTATAAAAGAGTGAGCTGGAAGCCGAGATATGTTGCGGTTTTGTTTGGAAATGGAGGGAATGAATAGAATCAAAAGTGGCAGGAAACTAAAAACTTCACACCAACCAGCCAAATCGGGCCAGCAAATGCCAGGCAATGAGCACCGTCCAGGAGGACTGCATAGAGATCTCAGAGCAGGAGAAGGCAGAAATGGGGTCGGGGCCAAGCAACAGGTGCAGGCAGCTCTGGGTTCCACACAGTGGGGAAAACATAAGCGTCCCTTCAGGAGCAGGAAGCACATCAGCTTTGCTCTGTGTTTGAGGGAAGGAGAACCCCATCTAAGTCAGATCAGGCTGGCAGAAATTCAGGCTTGGAGCAGACGTGGGTGAGACCCACTATAGAATATCCATTACTGCTCTCTACTAGTTCATTAATACAAACAGTGCTTTCTGAATTGTAAAGACACCTGGGGGACTACCTGTCCTGCTAATGCCAAAATGTGTCCCCACAGCCTGTCCTAGTTTTCCATTGCTGTGATAACACACTGGGATGAAAATGAGCTAGAGGAAACAGTTTAAGTTTCTATGTCCCAGTCATGGTCCTGCAGCAGTGACCATGAAGGAATGCTACTTACTGGCTTGCTCCTCATAGTTCACTCGGCTTGTCTTTTTACATAACCCAGGACCACCTGTCCAGGGTTAGCATCGGCCTCCAGTGGCCTGAGCCTTCCCACATTAAGTAAAAAATCAAGAAAATGCCACACAAGCTTGGTCACACACCAATTTGATGGGGGTATATTCTCAATCGAGGTTCCATCTTCCCAAATGGCTCTAACTTGTGTCCAGTTGCCAAAAACCTAAGCAGCACACACCCCTACCCCTGGAGGAACCTGCAGGTGATGCTCCATCAGTAGGGCAACACTTGGGAAGCAGTTCTAGCCTAGCAGGAGTAACAGGATGCTCCTGACTGAATTCAGAGACAAAAAGCAGAATAGAAATTATTAGAGTCTGGGGCCAGGTATAGAACTGGGACTGTTCAACAGACACAGTTCACACTGAAAATGATGGAATCACTCTGGACAGGTCAGACAGCAGTGTGAATATTCTTAGTGCGGCTGAACTGAGTGCTTTCGAATGGTTAAAGAGCCAAGCCTTACATTATGAATGGAATACCACAGGAAGTGGAAAAATGGATTACTATTGCAAAAGGAACATGAACAGTGACACTCCACTTCCAGTATGCCTGACTCAGTTTATTACAACTTTTGTTCATTTGCTTGTTTTTAGATTTTTGAATCAGGGTCTCACAGCGTAAGCTCAGAATGACCTTGGAACTCACTGTGTAGCCCAGGCTGTCTTTAAACTTGTGGCAATTCTCCTGCTTCAGCTTCTTGGGTGCTGCAATTATAGATGTGTGAGGTACCAGACTCCACTTCATTATACCTTAAAAATAATCCAAATGAGCTTCATGGATGTGATCGGAGGACCAGATTTTTAAAAAACACCTTGTTTCTCATTTATAGAGAGAAAAACTGAAGGATGCAGATGTGCTCTGATATGATGCATTGTGTTTAGTCTGTGGGATGGGGCAGTGCTCGTGGGGCAGGAACATTACGAGGTGTAGGGAACACAACTGCAGCCTTGAGGGGCTCACTGTGCACACATCAGGGGTTTGTTCATTGTGCCGCCCTTCTGTAGCAGTCTGAAATTTTCCATAATGAAAACACTTTGAAAACAAGATTCAAGCAGAATGTCACTCTGATGGGAAAGGAAGGCTGAGAAACAGGGTGGAGGGCAGTGCCAGCCTGCTGTACATAGGTCAGTGTGGCTGAGGATCCCATGCAAACACTCGACTCTCTTGAACTCAGAAACACTGAAGCATCCACAGTTTCGTCCGTGGTGGTGTAGTCCAGCCTGCCTCTGGGGAAGCATCAGGCCAAGACTGAGCTATGACATGCAGGGCTCTTGGCCTACATCACTGAGGGAAGCTAAGTTACCCACACTCTTCTAAGCTGAGGGACAGTGATGAATAGGATTGTTCAGATGAGAGAAACAGGTTGGTAAGGGACCTGAAAACAAGGGCATATGAAAAGTGCTGAGATGCTAAGAATGATGGACTTAGAAAATAAACTAAGGTCTTAGGACCTGTGATAGCTTTCTCCAAAGTTAGGAGAGCGGGGGATATAGTACAGACATGTCTGTTTCAGAAAATGGATGTTAGAAGGAGGTATATTTTAGATCAAGAGAGAAAGTATCTGCCCAAGAGCAGTAGTGGGAATGGAGCTAGAAGCAACTTGAGCTATGACAGAGTGCTTGTGTCGTTCAGCCACAATGAGCTGTGTCTCCATGCAGTGACCTCCGCCCACTACAGAAGGCGTTGAGTGGTTATAAAGCAG
The DNA here is from genome assembly GCA_030674055.1 of Rhabdomys pumilio. NCBI lineage: Eukaryota > Metazoa > Chordata > Mammalia > Rodentia > Muridae > Rhabdomys > Rhabdomys pumilio. The sequence continues at coordinate 76,237,452 of JANHMN010000003.1, read as the reverse complement.
AGTCCCAGGGAGCTGTGGAATGGAAAACAGGCCTACGGTACTATGAGAAATGGAGCCGAGAACCGCCATTATGAACTACAGGCCTTGCACAAGGCTTTGCCTCTCTATTCATTTCTCTTTATTTGTAAAAGATGCAGGTTGGAGTTGACATCTCAGGGAAATGAGCCAGATGGCTGTTGAGATCCTCCTTCCTGTCCCATCTGTGAATTGCTCTCTTTGTAGCTAGCTTGTCAGCACTCCAGACTCAACTGCCCACTGTGGGATCAGCTGTCCTGTCCAATTATCCCAGTCTACCCCGGGTGCTGCTGTTCTGATGGACTCCTGGGCTAGACACCTCAGAGTCCTTTTGCTTCTTTTTTCTCTTTGGGTCTCTCTCAGTCTCAAGAATACTTCTTTGATTTGCTCTTGGTTCTATAAGTCAGTTGACACCATTGTAAGTGGGCCTCACCATATAGCACGCAGACAGTAGCTGCTGGTTTCTGTGTTAGGATGGGCCCTGGAGAGTGACGCCTCACCTACCCTTTTTATACAAGGGAGAATGAGATGCCAACACTAAACAGTGAGGTCATATGGTGCATAGTAATGGTTCCTAGTTCTAGCCCACACAATACTACGTGCTCATTCTCTTTCCCCGTGTCCCACCAGTCCAGGGACTTCATCTCAGGCCACCCTGGTGTGTTTCAACATCATTAGTTTTACTGAGATTGGCCATGATTTAAGCTCAGGACGATTGGTTTATTTGTACAATTCTATGATGGTCTTCAGTTAAACCACATGTGCACATCCAGGAACTATCCCCACTTGTCCCTGCAAGAGAGCAGGGGTCTGCTTTGAGTTAGAGAACACGATCTTTTCCATGCTTCTCACACATACTGCCAAAGCAGGACTGCTGAATTGTGAAATAAAGAAAATTCCTAGCCAGCTCAGGCTCTCTGGAGTCCGTAAATCCAGGTCATTTGGATACTAAATGTATCGTTGAACTCCAATGAGTACAAACATGACATATATCATGTAAACTGGCTGTGCCCTGATTACGCCCATAAAAGGCCCTGGACTCACTTTGGTTCTTCTGTGGCTATTCTGGTCTCTTCTAGCTCTTGTGCTTGTTTCAGCCAAGGTAATTTAGCTTCCACTGGACTTTTTTCTGAGGAAAAAAAAGGAAAATAAACAAAGAATGTAATTATTATCAATCATTAAGGACTTGGATATATACTTGTTATTGACTGGAGAGTTCATTAACATTGGGTTATATGTTTCAAATGCACAGTACATTCGCTTCTGGAATGAATAAAATTCCTGATATTTTTTAATTAGCATATTACAAAATGCAACCAAACCGATCCCTGTGGTATAGCTGAATGTGGCTGAACATGCAAAAGTTAAACACACAAATGCCTTACGTAACTCAGCACCCTGTTCTGCTCTTTGTGCACTGAAGCTACTATTCCAACAATATCAGAGTCTTTTCAGTTTGCCATAAATTCTTCTTGTCTCTTGAATTAATAAATTAGTAGAGAAAAGCAAATATAACAGGGGCCAGTGAAGTGGAAAGATGAGATTCTGTGCGTGGCTTACTCAAATTCCATTGTTAACATGGGAAATGAAAACCATTTACATGGGTATAGAGGGACGGTTGCTACTCCCCTCAGTCCTTTGAGGCTTCCACGGCAGGAGGAGGAAACTAATTCAGTTGTGAAATGGAAACTTTGGAGATGCTTCAGGGAGATTAGAGACACTGAGAAAATGTCAATGGAAGCCCATCAGCAACAGAGGCAGTAAGCAAAGGCTTTGAGATGGGTATCTATGACTGTGTATGCTTGTCATGGCAACCAGTGATCTTTCTATACAGTGGACTTAGTCAAAGACATGTACACTGACTAACTGTAGAGCTATCTGTATAAACGAGAAACTGATAATTCATTAGGAAAAACTTTACCATTATCTTTAAAATAAGGAAGAGTCTCTAGAAAGACATGAGAACAATCTTTTCCCATTTCCTTTTATCGCATTTATTTTGATTATTTATTTGTTTGCTTATTTTTGGTGTGTGTGTGCTTGAACATGAGCATACATGATGTCACAGTACACATGCATAGGTCAAAGGACAATTTGTAGGAGTCACTGGTTTCTGCTTCTACCACATAGGTTCCAAGATCGAAACCAGGTTGTCAGAATTGTCAGCAAATACCTATACCTGCTGAGCCAGCTCTCTAGCTGTGGGTTTTTTTGTCAGTTATGTCAAGAATATACCTGTCATAGCATATGCAGAGCGAAATGGTCATGGGGGAACAAATATCTGAGAGGCGATACCAAGACTTGCTATAAAATGTCTGTTTATACTCATGGACCAAACGAGAAATTCTAAAGACACTCACAGACCCAGACTGGCCACGAATTCTTTGCTCAACTCATGCACTGTGACACATGATAATGCCATCATGCCTTTGTCAAAGGGTAGTGTAGTGGACAGGCACCCACACATTTTGAGAAGAAAGAAGGATAAGAAGAGCTATTCTGGGCATGAGAAAAGTAGACATCTCCTCTCTCTCTTCCTCCTTTATTAATCCTTTTTCCCTTCTTCACTCTCTCTTTTTCCTTCTCCTCCTCATCTTCCTTTTTCTTGATTACATACGGAGACGAAGTTGCCCAGTGTTGAACAACAGCTGGAAAACCCTGTTTGACTAAGTACAACAACACTTGGTGCTTACCTCTGGGCTTGTAGCATGGGATGGGGATGACACACTCCTCTTTGATGTGCAGCTTCATCTGTGGGTTGCAGCCCCCGACATGCTGCCCACGATGGTTGATACACAGAACCACTCGGTAGCGCAACCCTCGGCCACAAGTCACTGTGCACTTTCGGAAAAGATGGGAGAAGCCAGTGAGTAGCTTTATCTGGGTCTTGGGAACTACGTGACTAGTAAACATAAAGACCTCCACATAATATGTTGTATGAAGAAGATAAAGGCTGATTTTCTTGGATGCTTGTACTAATTTTCTTTAATTTAATTTAATTTTTACTTTATTTTATTTTATGTATATAGATGTTTTTCTGCATGTACATGGGACCATGAAGGACAGAAAAGGGTGTTAGACCCTATGAAAGAGTCTAGTCACTGTGTGGGTACTGAGAATTGAGTCTAGGTCCTCTGGAAGAGCAACTGGCACTCTTAACCACTGAGCCATCTCTCCAGTTTCATCTAATTTTCAGTTCAAAGGCATTTAAGATGAGCACACGTGCAGTGCAAGAAGAGCAAATGTTCTGCATTTCCTATGCTCCAAATCAAATACAATAGAAACGTGATGCAGGCTTTCTAAAGCTTATGCTTTTCAGAAGACATTTCTGAAAGTAAGTTGTGAAATTGAAAGCAATGCTTCTAAACAATGACTCTAAGAAAATTAATGTCCACCAAGCACTCGAGAGGATTAAATTGTCTGGTCTGCCCAGTTATCTTGCCTAGTTGTTGTCACAGAAAGAGACCATCGGGATTGTTCAGCTATGTAGTATGAGAGAACTCCTCACCAAGGAGGAGGAGGAGGCTCTGCCAGTGAAGCCCTTGGGTGAGCTGAGGATCAGATTTTGAGTCCTCAGTACCCATGTAAATGGTTGGGGGCAGCAGGGTGCACCTGTAAAATCAGGCAGACACAGAAAAGTCCCTGAAGCTTGCTGGTCACATGACCTCATTGAATCAATAAGTTCTAGGTTCAGTGAGAGAAACTCCATCAGAAAGTAAGACTTCCAAAGAGTGATTGAGGAAGATACCTAACATTGATCTTTAACCTTCAGAGAGAGGGGGGAGAGGGGAGGGGGGGAAGGGGAGGGGGGGGGGGGGGGGGGGGGGGGGGAGGGGGAGAAGGGAGAGGGAGAGAGGAGTGCCATAGGTGTATTGGACAGTTAAAAGTCATGAAACATTATTTCCCCCTTGACTTTTTATGGACTTTGTGTTGTTAGCATTTTATTCAATGTATTATTAATATACATTTATAATTTGACAGTTACTCTTGCCTGTAAATCAAGTGTTTTCAAGTCATGTGAAAATCTCGTAAAGACTGAGTTTATCTGCATGTATCTATATCATGTATGTGAGCCTATGTGCCTCTGATAGCATATATATGCGTAGATGTACCTCTGTAAATGGTTAGGTTCTAAAGTGTTTGACTGGTATATGTTCATTGCACAAGTGGTACATTGCATGAAGACATTTTCACTCAAAGTGTACCATGTACCTGGACCCTGTTCAATCCCATTACCCTCTCCCATGTCCCATCCACTAGACACCTTCCCCTTTGTAAATAACCCTCTGTTATGAGTGGGCATACATGCCTGTGTCACATACATGAGCATGTATATGGGGGTGCATACATGTGTGTGCATGCATGAGCATATGTGTGAGGCACTACCTGAAGCTCCATTCAGGTTTCCACAGTTTTTGAGAGGCCAAGAATTCCATCTCAGCACTTCCTGCTGCCATACCCCAGCCACTGCTCCAGCTCAGGCATTCTCTTCTTGTTTCCCATAAATTTTTTTTAATTAAATTTTTTATTGGATATTTTATTTACATTTCAGATGTTATCCCCTTTCTCCATTTCTACCCCCACCCAGAAACTCCCTATCCCATTCTCCATCTTTCTGCTTTTATGAGGACGTACCCCCACCCATCCACCCATTCCCACCTCCCCGCCCTAAAATTCCCTCACACTGGGGCATCCAGCCTTCACAGGACCAAGGACCTCCTTTCCCAGCTATGCCAGACAAAGCCTTCCTCCCCTACATATGCAGCTGGAGATATGGGTCCCTCCCTATGTGTTCCCAAGCTAGTGGTTTAAGACCCTGGGAGCTCTGGTTGGTTGGTATTGTTGCTCTACCCATGGGGCCACAAACCCTTTCAGCTCCTTCAGTCTTCTCTAACTCCTCCATTGGGAACCCCATGATCAGTACAATGGTTAACTGTGAGCATTTGCCTCTGTATATGTCAAGCTCTGGCAGACCTCTAAGGAGACAGCTGTATCAGACTCCTGTCAGCATGCATTTTCTGGCATCCACATCAGTGTCTGCCTCTGGTGACTGCACATGGAATGAATACCCAGGTGGAACAGTATCCAGACGGCTCCTCCTTCAGTTTCTGTCCCACACCTTGTCTCCATATTTGCTTCCATGAGTATTTTGTTACTCCTTCTATGAATGACCAAAGCACCTACATTTTGGTCTTTCTTCTTCATGAGCTTCATGTGGTCTGTGAGTTGTATCTTAGGTATTGTGAGCTTTGGGGTTAATATCCACTTATCAGTGAGTGAATACCATGTGTATTCTTGTGTGATTGGGTTACCTCACTCAGGATAACATTTTCTAGTTCCATCCATTTACCTAAGAATTTCTCAATTTCATTATTTTTAATACCTGAATAATACTCCATTGTGTAAATGTACCACATTTTTGTATCCATTCCTCTGTTGAAGGACATCTGGGTTCTTTCCAGCTTCTAGCTATTATAAATAAGACTGCTATGAACATAGTGGAACATGAGTCCTTGTTATATGTTGGAGCATCTTCTGGGTATATGCCCAGGAGTGGTATCGCTGGATAGATCCATAGGTAATACTATGTCCAATTTTTTGAGGAATCACCAGACTGATTTCCAGAGTGGTCGTACCAGCTTGCAATCCCACCAACAGTGGAGGAGTGTTCCTCTTTCTCTACATCCTCGCCAGCATCTGCTATCACCTGAGTTTTTGATCTTAACCATTCTGACTGGTATGAGGTGGACTCTCAGGGTTGTTTTGATTTGCATTTCCCTGATAACTAAGGATATTGAACATTTCTTTAGGTGCTTCTCAGCCATTCAGTATTCCTCAGTTGAGAATTCTTTGCTTAGCTCTGTACTCCATTTTTAATAGGATTATTTGGTTGTCTAGAGCCTAATTTCTTGAGTTCTTTGTATATATTGGATATTAGCCCTCTATCGAATGTAGGATTGGTAAAGATCTTTACCCAATCTGTTAGTTGCCATTTTGTCCTAATTGACAGTGTCCTTTGCTTTACAGAAACTTTGCAATTTTATTAGGTCCCATTTGTCCCAGAGATTTTTTAACTCCTTTTGAGTTCAGACTATCCCCCTGGAGCCCTTTCTCAACATGCACACCACCACAAAGACTGGATATTAAGGAAATCTCTTATTGTATCACGGCACTCTTTTTTTTCCAGTACTCAAACACAGGGCCTCATGCGTGCTAGGCAAGTGCTCTGACCACTGAGCTACATCCCTTCTCCATCATGCCATTCATGAAAGGATCAAGCAAATTCCGTAATAAAGTATGTGATTAGACCTAGGTCCTGTTTCTGAAAAATTGGCCTAACTCACTCTTGAATTTATCAATTTGGAATATATATATGAATGTATATGATATAGAAAAACTCTTTATATCCTGTCTTATAAAACCAATAACAAAATGATTGCTGAACCCACATCTCATCCCAGAAGTGAATACATGTACAACCTTTGAGTCCCATTCTACCTTCCAGAAAGGCTGATTTCAAAAGAAAACTTACTTTTGATGCACAATATTTTTACCATAATTTAAAGTATATTTATGTTGTTTTGATTAGACGCTAGAATGGAATTTGATAATAACTGAATTTCGGAGAACATTGACATTTAGAACCTTCTGGCCAAAGGAAACAGAAATGGTTTTATTCACTGTACATATTTTCCTGGAGAATAGAACATTGTGATCTAGAAGAGGCTTTAAAACACACACAAAAAAAATACCTTAGTGTAAATTAGAAATTCGCAGAAGAGTAGATTGCAAAGCAAACTCAAGAGGAGAACTACATAAATCAAGTAGTTAAGGATCTCCTTCCTGCTATTTATACAGGGTGGAAGGGACAGAAATGGCCATGACGTTTAGATTCCACTGGGCACAGTTTTTTTAAAAAAATGTTATAACAGTTTTATTTTAAAATGTCAGCATTCGCCACACATTGGAAATGATATTCTTTGCTATTAGGCCTACCATAAAAATGCATATGTCATCCTAAATACAAGAGAAGGGGTAAGTCAACTTCCAAACCTCTTTTAAAGGGAGCTTGCATTCAAACAGAGTCGATACCAGACGCCCTACATGTGCAGAGCCCTACATGTGCGGATGATATTCTCCAGGCTGACATCTACCATGATATCCAACACAGGCCAAATGGCTCTCCACCCAGTCACTGCACATAGCTTCCAGTTCCAGAGAAGTGCAACCTCTTTCCTGCAGCATTCGTGGACCCTTCAAGTGGGGTGTATCTCTTCACCTTGTGGCTGAAGTACCACATGCACAAGCCACACTGCTCATGACCAACCACAGAGGCCCACTGTGTTACAGCTATCTGTGTGCATGACCATGCAACTATGTTCTAGGCCTCTGGAAACAGAGGCTGACTTTCTCTGTTTCCAGCATGCCAGCTAACAGGTCAGCATTTCCACCTTTGTTTACCACTTCCTAGAAGCATGTTCTCTCTTTAATCCACATAAATCATGCCCAACTTGATTTTAAAACTAACACATATTTCAATTTGAGTAAATTCTCTCTCTTCCACCAACTCCTGCCCAATCCACCCTCTACACTCTCTACCTGTCCAACTCTGTGTCCTCATGTCTTAAAAACACTCACCAAGGACAATTAGTGCTGCCCATGTTCTTGGTGTGTGACCATTCCCTGGAGCATGTTGGTCCTACCAGTGCCCACACTCTTAAAGAAAACCAACTCTCCATGACCACCTCTTCTCTTCATCCTGGGATTCTGTCTATCTTGATCTTATGTTTGGAGCCAACTTCTAGCAGAAAGCGGCTAGATCAACTTTGCAGCCATCTCGAACCATACACCCTGATAAGAGACTTGTTTTTCAACAGCCTACAACAGCTGAGCACACTCTGACAAACATCTTGTTTATCCCACTTAGCTTGGTTTGCTCTTTAGTGACTCCAGCTGCATGGTGCACGTGGTAAAAAGTCTTCAGCTGTGTTTCCCTGCTTGTGCTTATAAATACCCAGGATTTCCTTGCAATATGAGGCAATAAAGGAGACAATAAGAAGTCAATATGGGAATGGGAGACAGTAAACAAGACTTGACCACACACTCTGGTTTGTCTCCATTCTTCTAGACTCTTCTCCTTCTTCCCTCCTCTCTCTCTCTCTCTCTCTCTCTCTCTCTCTCTCTCTCTCTCTCTCGACCCTGACCCACGGACCCGAGCAGCAGAGCAGTCTGGGACATTTTGGCCCCCAAGTGTGGGGCAGCTCGGGCCGGGACAATCTTACAAATGTCTTTGTTCACACTGTCACACGGCCATGACACATGAATTCATATGAATGAACACCTGCCCTGTGGCATCTTTCTGTTTTAGTTTTGTTTTTTGAGACATAATTTCTCTGCATAGCCTTGGTTGTCCTGAAACTCACTCTGTAGACCACAATGGCCTCAAACTCAAGAGATTAGCCTGACTCAGCTTCCCAAGTGCTGAGATTAAAGGCATGCGTCCCAACCGCCCAGCTAGTCCTATTGTGTCTCAATGACTTATCATTGCTCCCATAGATTAATGGATCTCTCTATCCTCAACAGAGGAGCTTCTTTTTATAGTATATGATGATCAACACAGAGATCCACAACTGGTGAAGACATGGATAAAAGGCACTACAGAGTGCTTAGCCCAAAGGAGACATCTATAAACCACCACCTTGCCCCAAGGCTCAGGGATCATTGTGGAAGAGAGAGGAGAAGATGGGAGAGATGGTGAATGATTACAACCAGTGTTTTCTACGCACAGCAGTGCCTTTTCAGCTTCTAGTTGCTCTGTTCCATCCTTGCCTTTGTTGACAGTGTGTAATTGGCCATCTGCCACTATTGTGTTCTCTCTAAACTCTTGCTCGCTCAGAATCTATTATCTTCAAAACGGGTTAAGCATTACAATGGCAACAATGAGTCCTGGACTAATGGCTGTGGCATTTGCTCCTTCCACATGCACTATAGTCCATAATAGTCCTAATTCTTACCTGCATTGAGATGACCCTGTGCCCTCTCTTTCATTGTCCTATCTTCTAGAGCTCTTTCGATGTAGGGATTATGTTCATTTATGTATTTGTTTGTTTTGTGTATGGGATATAAATGTATGCATGCTTGTTTGCATGTGTGAAGGCTCATGTGTGTGCATGTGCACATACATGTATGTAGAAACATGACATTAATATGGAGTATTGTCCTTGATCGTGTTCTATTTCATTTAGTGAGGCAGGGTCTCTCACTGAACGCAGAGCTCACTGATTCTGGCTATTCTATCTGTTAGCATGCCTCGGGGAGCCACTCTCCCTTCTTCTCAGGTGCTTGGACTGCAGGTGGTCGTCAGGACTGCCTGGCTTTTAAAAGTGGGTTCTGGGAACCTGACTTCTGGCTCTCATGCTGGCCTGGCAAGTATTTTATCTACTGACCCATCTCCTCAGTGCCCTACATACAACTTTTCTATGTCATGATGACCAGAAAAGTTCCAGACTCCTAGTAGTCATGAGAATCTCAGATTCAATAAAAGTGACATATTCTCCAATCTCACCTGAGACCACTCCATGGCAATCCACTTGGGGCAATCAAACAGGTTGCAAGTCTGCATCACTTTGGGCTTGGGTGCATACATGCACTTCCATTCCTCCACCTGTAGAATCTCTGCATGCATAGATTCCTCTACACACACAAAACTCCGTCTCTGAATCCCTCCTCCACAGGACACCGAACATGCAGTCCAAGGATTATGTTCCCAGCTCAAAAGCAAATAAAGATAAGTACATTATTTATTTGATGTATGCTTGTTTTTTTTTAAATATGCAATGGGTTTCAAAGGGGTGATTTCTTTGTATCAAGTCATGGTTCCATCAAAAGGACACAAGACTTGAGTCTCCTAGGACTTTAATCTTAACTATGGTTTCAAGGAATTTGCCTCCTCTAAACATGAATTTTCTACATGATGGGAATAATAAACCCACCCTAGTTAGCCTTCAAAGGGCCATTATGAAGATTGAATTAATTAGAATATAAACTGTGAACAGGTCTTTGAATTGTCTTCAATTATAAAATACTAATGAACTATATTACAAGAATCACAGAAAGTCAAAGTCAAAAAGAACCATACTATCTGGGCATAGTGTCACATGTTTATAATTCTAGTACTTGAGATGTAAAGGCAGGAGAATCAAGAATTTAAGGCAAATCTCAGCTATGTAGAGTCTGAGACCATTTTGGGCCACAGGAGAACCTGTTTCAAATGAAATAGCAAGGAAGGCGGGAAGGAAAGAAGGAAGGAAGGGAAGGAGGGAGGAAGAGAGGAAGGGGAAGGGAAGGGAAAAAAAGAAAAGAGATATTAGTCATCTAGCTATCAGAGAGGATTCACATTTCTAATCAATGGCTCTAGATTAGTGATTCTCAACCTGTGGGTCCTGATCCCTTTGGGGTCAAACAACCCTTTCACAGAGGTCGCATATCAGATATTCTACATATCAGATACTTACATTAGATTTATAATTGTAACAAATTACAGTTATGAAGTAGCAACAAAACAAAATTTTATAATAATTTTAGGATAATTTCCTGCTACATTGTATTTGTAGTGAAGCTCAGTGATTGGGCAGTAGAAGACATGAGTCGGGAGGAGAGAAAGAAGAAAGAGGAGAAGGAGGGGAGGAAGCAAGATGGAGGAAGAAAGATGGGCCAAAAGCAGTCCTGGGTAACAATTTGTATCTAAAGGTTAGATATTGGGTAACAATTCTAATTATATGGGCATCTTGTTAATTGAGCATTTCCAAATATATAAATTCATTGGATAATCTTTAAGTTTTAAGAGTCTTCATTCTACCGGGTACCTCAAGCATGGTAGATATTACCTGGGACTCAGCTGAGCTTTTTGGGGGGCAGCGTGGTAGATTGGGGCAGCCACGTGTGTGTAGCATCTTGTGTGTAGCAGAGCTGGACCACACCATGGCTTTTCTAAATTCTACCATTACAGACTCTATTAAAGGGTCACAGGATTAGGAAGGTTGAGGAACACTAATCTAGTTCTTCTTCGATACCCGATGTTCAAGATGAGTTTGATGTCCTTGGTGACGGGCAACAGCACTCTACACACAACCTTCCAATGATGGCTTGTTCTACTTAATTCTTAGAAATATCTTCTTCATTACTGAACCTGTCGCCTTTTAACTTTATAAAAGAAACAATAATGTTCCTTCAAAACTTAGAATTCCTTGTAAAAGGGAGAGAATATTTAACTCACCGAGGGAGAGGTTGGAAGTGGTCATAGGGCATAATCTCTTTAAATCCATCACTGCAAAGGAAACCATAGTGAAAAGAACTTTCTAAATTCATCTACACATATGGTCATTCACTAATACAGGCTTATCATGAAAATATCATTCTTAACTCAATGAACGCATTTGTCAATTGACTAACACATGTTTGATATCTCACAAGACAGAAGCCTTTCACATCGAAAAATCAAAAACTGTCAAGTGGCTCATAGGCCACTCAACCAAAATTGAGACAGCATCTCTTCAGTTTTCAAGAGAAACGCTCATGTAAGCCATTTCCAGTAGAACATAAAAATATAAAAATAACTAATAGCATATTAACCGAAGGAAAAATTCTCTTCATTTAGATAAGTCTATTATTTCAAGTGTCATTATGCTAATACAATATATTAGTGCTATGAACACACCATTATGTTGGCCTGCTCTTCAGAGAACCACTCTGCTTCCCAGAATCTGTCCTTTACAAGGTCTCCATGAATAGCATTGTCCAACCAGGATTACAGGAAATGAGCACCATAATGACAGGAAATGCGACCCTTGGACAAGGCACTCTTGCCCACTGTGGCTGTGGCCAGCTGGAAGGCAGCTGGTGGATCGAGGGGATTGATATTGGGTTAAAATTTTAAGATGTTGTAGGACAGCCAGGAAACTTACCCAGACAATCCAAGTCAGCAGGTACTAAATTATATGTCAGGACAATTTCTGCACAGCTTTGGCATGAAAACTGCTTGCTTCTTTGCACAGTGCATTATTTATATGGAGTTAAATGTGAACACTTCAAAAGCTACTATATAGTAATAGGTGACCTAGTTTAAAGTCTAAAATAGTGAGTGGAAGATATTTGTGATTGACAGATGGACTATGCATGGAATATATACTTACACACACACACACACACACACACACACACACATATATATATATATATATATATATACATATATATATAATTTTTGCATATATATATGCAAGAAATGATCAAAAGGCTTCATTATAAAGATATTATGTATACATAATCCCATGACAAGAGAGAGCTAGCCCAAAGGATCAGATAAGCACATGTCTCCTGGTTCCTATTAACTGTGGTGATCTGTCACTGGGATGTGCTCAAAAGTTAGGAACTGGAGGCATATGGCCCTGAAAATGTCACTGTGTCCCAGTTGGATTTGACTTGTCTCTTTGAGGAGCATGGGCAGATGGACCAACCTTGATGGGCAAGGATCCATGCTGCATTCCTTCAGCTTTGGTTTGGGCTTCACATTTTCTGGGTAGTAATGGCAATAGTGGTCAGGCACTACCCTTTTCAAGCGGATGTCCATGCATTCAGCAGAGTTGAGCTGATAACCTAAGGTATATGAGAGGAAAGAATGACAACTGCATTAGCATCTGCATGGCAAGGGTGCATGCCACATGCTTTCCTCTATGGATAACCTAGCTCAGTGATATCTATGGTATTCATCTTGGGGATTAACAGAAGCACAAGGGAAAATTAACATATATGGGGCTCAGGGCTCTTCATGGTAATTAGGCCAGAACCACTGCTACTGAGTCCAAGATAATGGGGACTTTCTGCAAATGAGTCTCAGATTCCACTGAAATGGCTAAAACCTGGGGCCAGGCACAATACATGAACTGAGCATGGTCTACTGACACACACACATTATAACTGACTTCTTTAAGAGACTGTCTGGACCTTGGGTACAGTTTGGCTCTGTTCTCAAGTTATTGCTTGTCTGTTCTTTGTCACTGAAGCATTCTCTCCCTCTCTTCTTCTCTCCCTCCCTCCCTTCTTCCCTTCCTCCCTTCCTCTGTCTCTCCCTCCATCCCGTTTCCTTGTTTTCTTCCTTATTCTGGCAGTGCATATTCCAGTCTTCTTCCTCTCCCCAGTCCCCAGATACTCATCCACATTTATTGTTTGTATATTAATCATGAAATTGTTTTTGTATAATACTGTTTGGGGTGAATGTTTTGAATTCATTGATCATTTTATATAAATATGTATGTGTGTGTGTATGTGTGTGTATGTATACATACATATGTACATATATAGTATGAGTGTGATTAAATGTATAAACACAATTAAGTTATCAAACATATCTGTGGGCTGAGGAATCGAACTTGGGGCCTTGGACATGCCGAGTAAGCTCACTACCCTTGACCTAGACCTCCGGTGCTGATGGTGTTTTAAATCTTGGTCTATTTTCCACTCATTAAGGTTTTTTAACTCTACAGTATGTTTTGAGAGCCAACTCTGACTATTTCTTTCACAATACTCTACTGTTTGCCTCTGCTCTGTTTACTCATCTGCTCTGCTGAGGTAGCCAGGGCACCTTCAATGTCAATAACCATGCTGACTGTGGAACTGGCAAAGTCAGTAGAGGCGGGAGCAAAATCCATCTCCCTACTTCCTCTACCACACAGGCTTTCAAAGGGGAGTGAAGACCCACTCCTGACTTTAGTAAATCCAATTTGGACCATTTTCTTTGAGGAAAGTGAACGTTCCAGATACTGAGCACAGCAAACTTAAAAAACAACTCACGACATGACCCTTTCCTTTCTTGAGAGCTTTGATGCCAGCTTTCCTGTTGTTGTATAAATGTCACATTAACTGTTGTTGTTTTTTTTTTTAAATAAGGTAATTTTTCAAAGCAAAAATGAGCTTTCAAAATTAAAAAAAAATTGAAGCTAACTTCTCAATGTCTGCCAACTGGTCTACAGGTCTAAAAATATATTTCAAGTCCTGATTGCTGAGAGGAATCTAGCTTTATAAGCCACCAGGCAGCTTTCTACAAGACATGGCTGGGAAGTGAACTGAGCTCAGAGGAGCAGAGGACGGACTGGTACACATTACTAACAGCAAGGTTGAAACCACCAGAATGCAGATGCAGATGGCATCAATAGAGCAGTTCGCTGCTGCCAGCATCAGTGAGAAAGACTACACTATCAAATGGCCATGGCAACCCCAGACAAACTCAAGTGTACCATGTAGATAATTACAGCTGAGAGCAGGCAGTCTTTCCAGCACCCTTGGTACCTCAGAGACCCACCAGCTAATCTTCTTTGTTATCCAAAAATCTCTGGCATGCTATTTATACAATTACATAGGTTTGATTAGTAATATAATTAAAATTTGGCAGTGTGTCCTGTATAGATCTGATGTGTGTAATTTTACTTCCCTCAAACAAGTACAGACTAAGATTACCTACTCTTCCCCGAGTCAGAGAAATCTGTATTCTAAGTGGAAACAGTCTTGTAAAGGGACTTGATAAGGACATACAGGTGTTTATAATTTGAGAGAGAGAATTCATTTTCTTGTTTGATTTTATTGCAGTTTAGAGATTACCAAGAGTAAAGAAAGAAGGCAGATTGTCTTTCAATATTGTGAACAAATGTGTTGAGTTCCCCGCCAGTGTGTGGGAGAGGCCAGGCAGCCCCTGAGGCCTCTCTGTGATCTTTCACATTATGTCCTCCCTTCCCTGTGGGACTGATCTCACTGGGAGGTGCCCCTGTGGACACTCATGGTTCCAGAAGGATGGAGTGTCTTTCTGTGGATATCAAAGTGTGAAGAAGAAACAAAAAAAAAAGCTCTTCTGCTCCCAAGAATTTACTCAATGGGATTACACCGAATCCTCTTGTAAAATGTCTCCCCTGTAGAGAAGAGCTTCTCTTTGGTTGTATGAGTCCAAACAGAAGTGTCTCTCTGAAGAACTATATGTGAGAGACCAGAAATGAATAAGAAGAAAGGGAAGTCTGTTTCATTGCAGAGTCAAAAGAAAAAAAGCCCCCACCATTTCTTTGTGATCCATCATTTTGGGACCCTTGATGTATTGTTATCTTCCCTGGACCTGTGTCACTCACCTACCTAAGGATGTGGGGCTCAGCACGCTATACTGCCCCACTCTCTCAGGAGCTCTCATCAGTGTCCACTGGGTCAAGCCAAGCCCAGCACCAGAGTGCCTAAGACTGCAGGGAAGAAAGAGGCATCCAGGATCACTTTAGCTTTGGACACAGCAGATAAGTTTGAAGTACTAACTAGGTGTCGGGTGCCCATACTGTATCTCTCGACATGCATTGTGCTACACAAAGTGCCACTAGGAGATGAGCATCTTATTGACAGATGAGGAACTGAGGTTCAAAGATGTCTAGCTAAGAAGAGACAGAGGAGTGAGCCCTGATCCTCACACTCCATCATTCTGCCTAGCCCACTAGGTCAGGCATCTCTCTTTTTGGTGGTTGAGATAGGACCAGAACCTGTACATACCGTACAAATATTCTACCACCGAGCCACATCACCAGCCCCAACAGTGGCTGCTCCTTCATGTGAATTTGGCATGAAAATGTCAGAGAACAGGACTGGCTCACTAAGAAGGCCCAGGTTTATCCAACTCAGAGTTTCCATTCCAAATGTGATTTCTCCCTAGTCAGCTTTCAGGGAGCTCAGGGATTCTGTTTCCTTGAAACCTGATGCAGAGTCACTGACTGGGAAGATCTAATGGAATTTGTGTCACATATAAAATCACCTGTCTCACGGAAGGAGCTATAGCTTGGTTGGTAAGGTGCTTATTTTGTATGCACAAGGCCCTGGGTTCAATTCTCAGTCCTGCAAAAACTTGGTCATTGTGGTACACGCCTGTAATCCAGCACTTGGTATGTAACAGTAGAAAGACCTGAAGTTCAAGGTTCCTGGCAACATAGCAAGTTTAAAGTGGGCTTTACCTACAGGAAAGCCTGTGCCAAAAAAACCAGACAAGTGGACAAGAGCTGCGTGTCATGTTTAACAAAATTCAGAAATTAATAATAAACCCAGAGAAGGTTTGAGCTGGCAAGAAGTTAGCATTTTTCTACTACAGTTTTGTTTCTGATGTATTGCCTTTGCGGTTGTATTCTGTGTGGTTAGGGACAATTATTTCCTATATCTGGTGTTATGATTAAGTTATTTTTCTAAACATGTTGAAGTTTTTTTTTTAAATAATCGTTTAAAGAAAACTCCTTGAGTCACTAATAATGCCATAGTAACACAGACAAGGCATAAATGGTGATATCACCTTGGCTCTAACATATAGCCAGAGATGTTGCCGTACAGAGTGAGCCTCAAATTTCAATGCCTGTGAAACACACCAGACCCAGCCTCAGAGTTCTGACTCAGGTAGTTGGAGGTGAGGCCACGAATTTGCACATTAGTACTGCTGATGCTGGAGTCTCAGAAGGATGCTTTCCTGGCGAGGTATATGTGAACTTGACACTAGCTGGAAGTCATCTGAGAGAGCCTCAGTTGAAAAACTTCAATTGCTGTAGGCAAGCCTGTAAGGCATTCTCTTAAGTAGTGATTGACAGGGGAGAGCCCAGTTCATTGTAAGTGTGGAAACTACTTGGCTAGTGGTCCTGGGTTCTACAAGAAAGCAGGCCGAGCAAGCCATGAAAAGAAAGCCAGTACACAGAGCTCCTCCACGGCTTCTGCATTGGCTCCTGCCTCTGGGTTCCTGCCCTGTTTGAGTTCCTACCCAGGCTGCAAAGTAAACCCTTTAATCTCCAAGTTGCTTTTGGTCATGGTATTTTATTATAGCAATACCTTCCTAACTCTACCTAAGACAGATGCCTATAGGATTATAATTAAGTGCTCCGTCACCCTGCATCTAAACAAACTGGCTGGTATCAGAAAACTTCACCTTTTCTGTTCATTCTACAGCCTTGACCCATCCTCAGGTTACTACTCTTACATTCCTAGGACACAGGTTCCCACCAGGGTCTGGGCTACCCTGTGCTTTCCAACAGAAGAACCAGCATCTCCTTTCAGGGGAAGCTTAAATCCCAGATTTGACCTGGTACTGCCCAAGGAGTTCTCCTCAATCCCCCTGTAGTTAGGACGACATAGGCAGAACCCCTGTTTCTGTCCTGATGTTCTGAATGGGTGCTATTCCGTAATCTTCCAGGGAAGAAATGATTTGGAGCTGGGCTGACATATTTTAACTTTCCAAACAGAACCCTGCTCAAGATGCATCCCTCGCACAGGGACAGAAGACGATTCAGGAGGCACAAAAGGGCAGTATAAATAGAGCCTGACCATGTCATCTGATGGACTAGGATCCTTGCTAAGTTTTTACCTCACCTTTGCATAAATTAAAAACAACAAAAACTTTCTCAGGCCATGGAGGGTGTGACAAATAACCCTTAGCACATAGTTGGTCAGGATGCAAGCACCCAGTATCAATGTCTGGTCTTCATAGGGAAACTCCTCCTAGTGCTCTGGGAACCTCAGCTTCTTGGGGGTCTGGGCTGACACCAGTTTAGAATCCCTTACTCTCTTATTTAAAAGTTCAGCTCATAACTTTGACATTGGCTGTGGTTGCCTCTCGATGGACTCCAGGCTATTGTGTCTCCACACTAAGCAGACCAGTGTCTACTGAAATCCTTTACTTTGCATATGTATTGCACTTGAATTACACTTGACGCCAAACCCTCTTCACCTGTCTGTTAAGATCTTGAACTCAGCACACACAAGACACTATCTTTTATCCCAGTCTTAAAGTTCATCTTAACCAGGCATGTGTACACCCTGATGCACAGCTCTGGGGATCCAAGAATGAAGTCTGTGCCTCACCTCCTCCACATGTCACGGTGCAGGGAAAGAAGTCAGTCTGTCTCCACTGGTGGCTGATGGGCTGGTAAAAGAAGAACTGGACCACGCTGCCTTTGGCCACCGTGTACCTGGTCTGGACAGAGAGAGTGGTGATGGCCTGGCACATTTCACATAGTGAGCCTCGATCCTGCCTTCTTCACCCATCTTAGGCAACGCCCACAAGTCTAACAATACAGTAAGCTACAGGAGGACTATGAGTGCTTCAGATGGGATAGCCTGTCACTCAAACTTGCCCCAAATGAGAGTTCAGGTGATCACTAACAAGTCTCTCATTTCCATATAACTCTATGCCTGTGAATGGACTCACAGCAGTATGTGAACTTGTTTGCTTGCTTATTTGGTGCTTTTCCTTCCTGAAATGTTAGGTCCCATTTCAGAAACAGATTTAATTTGGGTTGAGCTTGCTTATAACATAACATGTAACTGGGACTCTGACTCTAAGGATACTGATTTTGGTTTGATGTTACACAAACGGTATTTAATTACACTAACGGTTGTTTCCATTAGTGTGAGCTCATTGTATGAAGCAATTGGATTTGTTATGATATTTCCAGTCATGCAAATAATGTACTTTGATTCCAAGATTTTTTTATATACAATATGTTTTTTTTTATTAACAACACCTTGAGGACCCTTCCTAGAAGTACTTCTAATGGTGCAACGCGGGAAATTTACTTTCAGTGAATTCAGAGTGCACAGACACACTTTGGTTATACATGAATGTTCTGCTAGCTAGTTAAAAGGGCAGTGCTGGGGCCCTGATCAATTGTAGACAGGACTACATTCATTTGTAAGTAATTTTACTCAAGCAACAAGCTCTCTTCCTACTTTTTCTTTAGTTTCTTCCCTAGTTGAACAATAGAAACCTTGTGGATTTAGAAAGACTCTCAGAAAGCAGCACAGGAGAGAAAATAAGTTAAGCTCAGAGGTGGAAGACCCCAAATTGGAACATACATGATACCCAAGACTTTATACCTGAAAATCTGCAAGAGAGGAGACATCAACTGTTCTCAGCACAGTAAGGTGACAGTGACTTGAGGGGATGGGGTCTCTTTAGTTGTTCTACCATATATGCAAATGTTCAAAAAGTTAAATGATAAGGTGAGGCCTTCCACCAGAAATAGAGGTGACAATTATAATAATTAAAATGTGAGCAGTCACAGACAAGGCTGGAACCTGACAAACACTGAAGAAGTCAGTGACCAAACATCTTGAAATTTCAGGATAGATAGTCTATAAAGTGAATACCAAGACCTGGAAAGAGCATTCTAAGGAAGCAAATACCCTGTCCTGAGGAGCTAGAGAGATAGCTCAAAGGTTTAGAGTGCTGACTACTTTTCTAGAGAACCTGGGTTCTGGTCTCAGCACCCATGTGACAGATCACAGTGGGTCTCTTACTCCACTTCCAAGGGGATTCAGTGCCCTCTTCTGCCCTCCACAGGCACTAGGCACATACATGGCACCAGGCACATACATGGTATATAGGTATACATGCAGACAAAGCATTCATACACATAAAATTAAAGTTAAAATAAAGTACCTGGCTTCTGGTCTGGGGGTCCAGAGCAGCACTCCACCCACCTCCCAAGAGGCTGCTGGCTCTAACCCAATGCACACAGTTGAGACACCCCAACCACTCCACCAATCTACCCACCCTCTTTCATGGCATGCAGGAACCCTAGCAAGTCTAACATCCAAGGTTCTGCCACACCCAGTTGGAGTTCCATCTTCCCTTCAGTCCATGTTTGCACCAGTAGTGGTCAGGAAGAATGCATGGGACTCTACCCCATAGCTCTGCCTGCATCTCAAGAGGCCAGTTCTAACCCCTAAAGCTCAGACCAGAGACACACAGCTCCACCTGCCTCAGAGGAGGCCTGCTCCAACACAGAACACTTAGGCCAACCAATACCAGAGACTAGATGAAAAAAGGCAAGCACAAGAACACAATTAAAAGAAGCCAATACAATATGGTACCATCAGAACCCAGCTCTCCTACTACAGCAAGCCCTGAATATCCTAGCATACCAGAAGAGCAGAACTGTGACCTTTGATCCCATCTCATGAAGATAATAGATGCCTTCAAAGGGGAAACAAGTAAGTCCCTTAAAGAAATACAGGAAAATACAATCAAATAGGAAAAGAAAATGAGTAAAACAGTTGAAGACCTAAAAATAGAAGTGATAAAGAAAACACAAATGAAGAAACTCTAGAAAGGAAACCTAGGGAAGAGAATGGGAAATACAGAAGCAAGCATCACCAACAGAATACAGGAGATGGAAGAGAAAATCTCAGGCATAAAAGAATACCATAGAAGATATTGTTACATCAATCAAAAAAAAAATGCCAAAGGTAAAAAATTCCTAACACAAAACATCCATGAAATTTGAGACACTATGAGAAGACCAAACCTAAGAATATTAGGAATAGAAGAGGGTGAAGATTCTCAGTTCATAGGGCTAAAAAAATTCTTTAATAAAATCATAGGAAAAAACTTCCCTAACCTAAAAAGAGAGATGGCTACAAACATACCAGAAGTTTACAGAGCACCAAATAGATTGGAACAGAAAAGAAAATCCTCCCACCACATAACAATCAAAACACTAAATGTACAGATCAAAGAATATTAAAACCTACAAGAGAAAAAGGCCAAGAAACATATAAAGGCAGACCTATCAGAATTACCTGACTTCTCAACAGAGAACCTAGAAGCCAGAAGATCCTGGATAGATGTCTTACAGACCCCACGAGACAACAGATGTTAGCCCAGACTACTGTGCCCACCAAAATTCTCAGTCACCATAGATGGAGAAACCAAGATAGTCTATGACAAAACCAAATTTAAACAATATCTTTCTACTAATCCAGCCCTACAGAGGATACTAGATGTAAAACTCTGATACAAGGAGGGTATCCACACCCAAGAAAATACAAGAAGTTAGTCATCTTAGAGCAAAACCAAAAGAAGAGAATCACATACCCACAGTAACACCTCCAACATCAAAATAACAGGAACCAACATGATTGGTCATTAATATCTCTCAGCATCAATGGGCTCAAAATTCACCAACAAAAAGACACAGGCAAACAGACTGAATATATGGAGAGAATCCATAATTCTGCTGCATATGAGAAACACACCTCAGCAACAAAGACAGACACTACCTCAGAGTAAAGGACTAGAAAAAAGGTTTTCATAGCAAAGAGACCCAAGAAGCAAGCTGGAATAGCCATTCTAATAGCTAATAAAATAGACTTTCAACCAAAAGTTACCAAAAGAAATGGAAAAAGATACTTCATACACATCAATGGAAAAATACGCCAAGATGATATTTCAATTCTGAACATCTATGCCCCAAATGCAAGGGCACCCATATTTGCCAAAGAAACTTTACTGAAACTTAAATCATACACTGAACCCCACACAATGATAGTGGGGGACTTCAATACCCCACTCTCATCAATGGGCAGGTCACTGAAACAGAAAATAAACAGAGAAACAATGAAACTAACATGTTATAAATCAAGTGGATTTAACAGATATCTACAGAACCTTTCACCCTAAAACAAAAGAATATACCTTCTTCTCAGAGCCTCACAGAACCTGCTCCAAAGTTTACCATATAATTGGGCACAATGCAAACCTCAACAGACACAAGAATATTAAAATATCCCCATGCATTCTATTAGATCACCAGGAACTAAGGCTGGACTTCAACAACAGAAACAACAGAAAGCCCACATACTCATGGAAACTGAACAACTCTCTACTCAATGATAACTTGGTCAGGGAAAAAATAAAGAAATTAAAAACTTTCTAGAATTCAATGAAAGTGAAGGCACAACATACCCAAACTTATGGGACACAATGAAAGCACTGCTAAGAGGAAAATTCATAGCACTAAGTGCCTTCACAAAGAAATTGAAGAGATCTAATTCTAGCAAATTAATAGCACACCTGAAAGCTCTAGAAAAAAAGAGTCTACACCTAAGAGGAGCAGATGGCTGGAAATAGTCAAACCCAGGGCTGAAATCAATCAATTACAAACAGAAAACAATACAAAGAATCAACAAAACCAAGAGCTGGTTCTTTGAGAAAATCAATAAGATAGACAAACTCTCAGCTAAACTAACAGAAAGGCATAGAGATAGTATCCGAATAAACAAAATCAGAACTGTAAAGAAAGATTTAACCCAAACTGAGAACATCGTTAGGTCTTGCTTCAATAGCCTGTACTCCACAAAACTGGAAAATCTGAACAAAATGGATGAATTTCTAGATAGATACCATATACCAAAGTTACATCAAGATCAGGTAAACTATCTAAACAGTCCTTTAACTCCTAAGGAAATAGAAGCAGTCACCAAAAGTCTCTCAACAACAACAACAACAACAACAGAGCCCAGGGCCAGATGGTTTTAGTGCAGAATTTTCCCAGACATTTAAAGAGTTAATACCAATACTTCTCAAACTATTCCACAAACCTGAAAGAGAAGGGACACTACTTAACTCATTTTATGAAGCCACAGTTACCCTGATACCTAAACCACACAAAGACTCAACAAAGAAAGAAAACTTCAATTTCACTTATGAACATCAATGCAAAAATACTTAATAAAATCCTTGCAAACAGAATCCAAGAACACATAAAAAAAATATCATTCAACATGATGCAGATACTGACTTGGCCACTTTGAAATAATTTCTAAAAATATTAATATAAAATATTCATAATTTGTATATATTTACATATATGACTTAGCTATGAATTTTGATATTGATGAGAAATATATATGTGTGTGTATGTGTGCGCACACTCATTCCCCAGAACTTGTGTGAAGATCAAAGGAGCTAGTGGGTTCCAAAGACTGGATTCAGGTTGTCAGGCTTGGTAGCAAGCAAGCACCTGCCCAGCCATCTTACTACACCCAGATTTATTAATTTGGAAAAAAATCTCACAGTACAGCCTAGGCTGGGCTCAAATTTTGATCTTCCTGCCTCAGCTGCCTGATTACAGACATTAATTAGCACTCTCTGCTTGAAATGCTTGAAGAAATGAGCCTCAGAGGCCACATTACAGGAGCATTTCAGATTCTTCCAGAGTTCTACCTTTGTGATCAGCAGCAAACACTCAAGAGGAGCTGGGATTTGGATGGAGGGCAGTGATGAATAATTGAAATTCCTTCCCCATTGCCACTATTTCGGATTGACTAGTGTCCCATAAGAAACAACACATTGGGGCCTTGCAGTGCTGGCATATGCCTTTAATTCCAGCACTCAGGAGGCAAGGGCAGGGGGAGGGGGAGAGGGAGTGGGAGTGGGAGGAGGAGAGGCAGAGAGAGGCAGAGAGAGGCAGAGACAGAGGCAGGTTGATCTCTGTGAGTTTGAGGCCAGCCTCATCTACAGAGCAAGTTCTAGGACATCCAGAGAGCTACACAGAGAAACCCTGTCTTGAAAAACAGCAACAAAAAATGAAATGAAATGAATGAAATAAAATGAAGTGAAATAGAAAAGAAGCAAACAAAGAAAGAGAAGCTACACTAAAGCCCTAGCCTGTAGAACATCAGAATATGGTCTGACTTGGACACAGGGTCTGTGCAGATGTCATGTTGCTGAGATGAGAGTAATTGGCTGGGCCCTGGCCCAATATATTTGTGTTCTTATGGAAACAGGGTTGGCTACAGAGGCAGACATGAACGGAGTGAAGATAATAGGAATTCTTTAGCTATGATAAAGGAGAAGAGAGGGACACAAAGCAGGTCCTCCCTCACAGCCCTCAGAGAGAGTCAATCTGGCTAACACCTTGGTTTTGCATATTAAGCCTTCAGAATGATAAGAGAGTCCCTCTCTTTCCCACACATTCCGTCTGCTCTGCGGTATTCTGTTAATACAACCCCCGGAACCCCAGTCAAGTCCTGGGCCTAAACCATTCCCCCACCATCATCCCTCATGCCTGCTGCCTGGCTGTGTTCTAAAGCACTTGGGAATTTGTGGCTTTCACTTCTGCTGCCCCCACGTGGTGAGGTCATGGCATGTTCTCTGGCAGAAAGGAATCCAGGCAGTCAGAGGAGCTATTATTCTCTAGCAAGACTCTGGGTAGAGGGCATACAAACTATCAGAGCTGGGTCAGAGAAACCTGAAGACAGATCGCATGCTTGAAAACTAGGGGGAAAGCAACCAGAAAATATACTCCTACTGGGACATAAAATATCTGAGCTGAATGAAGATGGCTCGGCTTCAGTAATAGATTATAGAGGGAAAACTTCAGGCCACAAAGAAGACATATATATGTCTTTTTCTTTTCATATCTCTCCCAGCGAGGTTTTTATCACAGAAACATGTATCTTCATTAAAGTAACTAAATTTTATTTCATAAGGTAATCTCAATGAAATATGTGCCACCTTGATTGTCCTAAACATTTACAGATACCAATATGCAGTAGTAGGTAAATTCCCTCTGGGGGAGCACTGTTTATAGCTCAGCATTCCTCAGCCTGTGTGTTGTGACTCCTTCCAGGGTCAGACTACCCTTTCACCGGGTCACCTAAGACCATCAGAAAACACAGACATCACGGTTCATAACAGTAATAAAAGTATAATTATGAAGTAGAAATGAGAATAATTTTGTGGTTGAGGTCACCACAACATGAGGATTTGTATTAAGGATGACAGCATTAGGAAGGTTGAGAGTGGCTGAAACAGCAGCGACTTGGTCAAGAGTCTCTACTGCCCCTGATGACCAGGTACACATCCTGCAGGAGCAAAATCCTCATACTCCAGGGTAAACCACCCCATTGCAACAGAGATGGGGCAGAAGCCTCCATGAGAAACTCCTGTGCTCAGGAGAACAAGATTATAGAGCAAGAAACCCACAGAAAGAAAAAAGGCAAGGTTTCCTGGCTCAATCTAGCTATGAATAAAAGAGTTTCTTCAAGAGTAGAAAACAGGATTTTTCTTTTCTTTTGGGTGAAGTATTCGTTATAATGTGAAAATACAGTAGTTTCCAACGGCTCCTTTACCAAAAGCCCTACGCTTTATAAAACCTGTGACATGAATGATGAAGACAAGCACAGCCCCGTAATCCCAAAACTGAGCTGGCAGTCTCATGGAGTAGGTGACCCCTGGGCCCTGTTGACCCAGACTTCACTCTTAGGTGGAAGCCATCTTTATTCCAGATGTCCTCAGTGGAGAGAGACAAGGGAGGTGTAGTAACATGGGGGGACAGTCACCAGTCGCCCCAATTGGACATCACCCCTCCCTCTATGAAAAGCAGTGTTGCTTTGATTAGCAAAGAGTCTTTCACCTCAGCCACAGCAAGCCAGGCAACACTACAATGTTCTGAACCAAAATTGGAAGAAAAAAAATAACCTATGGAAAAGAATATTTCCTAGAAACGCATATAATCTGGACAAACTCCTGAGTCCGAGAAAAACAACACCAGAGTCGCTCTTGCTTCATTTCAAGTGTCTCCAACTTTGCCAGACTCTTTCCCACCAAACACACTGCAGCCGTGGAGGAATGCGGCTGCAGGCATGGAAATGACATTCTGTTTACACACAGCTAGTTGTGTGTAACACTCTGATAAATATGTTTTTAAACAACCCCTTCAGTCTTGAGAGCCCCAAAGCTTTCCAGACACTGAAGCTGAAGTTTAGAGCTGTTTATTTATTCAGTCTGAGAGAGAGGCAGAGTTCAGAGACAGAAGACAAGAGGATTGCTAAATCAGAGTGCAGAGGGCACACTGTCAAATGACAGTCTACTAAGAGGTAAGTGTATATTTGGGTAAGAAGGTTGGAAATAGTCTTTATTTGTGCAAGTGATATGTAAATATATAGTATTAAAATTATTTTAAGAATTATATATAATAGATGAACTTAAGGCCACTTTTCCAAAATGCATGTCTCCTCTGTACTCTCTAGTATTACAAAGGTACACACACACACACACACACACACACACACCTGTGCATGCACATATAGACAACTTATAGAACTGGTTTGTTGGCTGGGAAGACAGCTAAGTTGGTAGAGTGCCATGTATGGACTTGAGTGACTGAATTTAAAGCAAAAGCTGGGGAAACTGGCACACACTTGTGATTCCAGCACTGAAAGGCAAGACAGGAGACTCTCTGGGTTCACTGGACAGTCAGCCTAGTCTAATCAGTGAGTCCTGGGTTGCAACGAGAGACTGTCTTTAAAACACAAAGTAGACAGCTCCTGAGGAGCAATGCTGACATAGACTTCTGGCTTCGACATGCATGAGCACACGCGTGCAGCCACACACCAAGAAATCTACAGTTTATGAGCACGTATGATCTTATACAGAGAGTCAACAGAATCTCTCCAAGTTCTATTCATGCAGATACTACATCCAGTATCTTGAAATACTAATCTTTGTAGGTATCTTCTCCAGGCAATCACTGTCTCTTACCCAGTCAGAGCCCTCTATATTGACTTAAGGAGATCACAAACACTCTTAGCAATTAAAAGGAAGAAATACTGAGTCTCTGTGTGTGAGAGAGAATCACACAGGAACACTGCAGTGGAAGCATAGAATTCATGTTATAATAATAAACCAAACAGGTAAGTATGTTTGCTTCTGGATCCCACACAGGACTCACAGAAATGTATGGAAGTCAGGCAGATGACAGACACTGGGAGCAGGATGAATGACAGCAGATGCTTGTTCCTTTAATACAACCTGAGGAAGGCAACTGGAGGAAGTGGAGGAAGTGTGGGCTATGGCAAACCAGAAAGTGATCTCAACCTCCCGAGCATAGAGCAGGCCAGCTACTTGTCTAATCTCTTCCACTTTTACAGCAGAAAAAAAATAACAACTAATATTTTTATATTTTAAAAAGTTTTTTTCCAGCACTGATCACCGTATTCGTTTCTGTTTCTGATGCTGTGATAAAACATGGGCAAAGGTGATTTAAGGGAGGAAGGGTTTGTTTTGGCTCACACTCCCAGAGTTCCACCTGTCATATCTGTCACAGTGGGCAAGACAAGGAGGCCACAGCTTCAAGAAGCTTGGTTACATCACATTCACAGCCAAGAAGCAGAGGGGTGAAGGAATGCTCCTGTCTGCTCAGCTCACTCCACAATGTACACAGTCCAGGACCAGGCAAAGAATCCCGCCACCTACAGTGGGTAGGTCAATCTCCCCACCTCAGTTAACATAATCAATGTAATCTCACACAGGCAAGCCCAGGAGCCCACCTTCAGGTGATTCTAGATTCTATCAATCAACACTAACCAATCACACACTATTTAAAAACCTTAGCTGGTCACACTGCAGGCTGAAGTCAGACTCGAGGGATTCAGATGAGTTCACAGATTTAGTTAAAGTGCTACATGTCTCTCTGGTAGCAACTACAACCCATGTTTCAGTAGAACATTCTTTATCTAATTAATATGCTAAGCACAAATAGTTTTTTTAAAAAAGGTGTCAGGGGTCTTTTGTGATGCTAATTATTAAAAAGGAACTAAAATCATCCAGGAGGCTAGCCTCTGGATGTGTTTGTGAAGGAGTTTCTAGACTGGGTTGAGTCAGGAAGACTCATGTATATGCGGGTCCTGACTCTACTTCCTGACTGCAGAGGTGACCAGCTGTGACATGCTCCCACCACCATGACTTGCCCACCATGATAGGCTATACCCTCTATCTGTGAGCCAAAGTAAAGCCTTCATCCTCTCCTCCCTTACATTTCTTTGTGTCCAGGTTTCTGTTGTTATAGCAACCAGAAAAGTAATAAACATCATTTTCCTTCATAAAGGTATAATTGACCGTCAAGGTGATTTTCATTCTTCTTCTACATTTTGAATGATTTTCCTGGGAATGGAGGGAAGACTCGCTCACTGAATAATCATTTGCTTTTTTAATTCCTTGTTCATTTTCTTCTATATCTACACGAGGTTGGTTTTAACTCGCCCTGCTTTGGCAACAGACTGAGCTCTTCACTTCGTTCCTTTGTATAAGAAAAGATGGCTCAACTCTACCTAGAGAGAGAAGTGTACTCAGGGCTCAGGGCTCAGGGCTCAGGGCTCAGGGCTCAGGGCTCAGGGCTCAGGGCTCAGGGCTCAGGGCTCAGGGCTCAGGGCTCAGGGAAGACACAGTCTGAGAGGATGCTAGCACATGGCTTCTCATCATCTCTGACCCTGATCTTGAATCAGCTGCTACAGTATAACTCACTCTCAGGGCTGAGGATGGGAGACACAGCCCCTGTAAAAGGAAGTCAAAGAATAACCCTCTGTCCTCTCCTTTTCTTCCCAGGATGACATGTTCAGCTAGCTCCCATCTCCACCAACCCCCAGATGGACTTAAACTGAGCATGGTACATGGGGGGATGAATATGAAATTATCTCCCACTAGAAGAACAAAGATTTGACCCCCAATTCTTAAGAATCCACTTGAGAGAGGGAAACAGTTCTTGGGAATGGCCTGTTCAGCTAGAAACCAGGATATACCCACTGTGCTTCCCTTGCTCTGCTTAAACAGGATGCTCTAAGATTGTCCATCTACCTTGAAGATGAAATCAGCCATCAGGGGTCCCGCAATCTTGAAGGTTTGTCTGTCAGCACTCTTCTGAAACTCAATCGTCGTGTTTTCTACAGTGAAAACCCCAGGACTGTTGAAGCTGTGCTCTCCTCTGCTTCCTTGAAGTGTTTTTGACTCAATAACTGAAAATTTGAAAATAAGATGTAAATATGGGAACCACCTTAAAGACATTTGATTTTAAATGGCACAATTGCTTAGAACAACAGCAGTAGGTATGATCAATGAATATAGTACTGTCTCCTCAGCTGATGGGCACTGGTTCATATTGGCAGAACAGACATGGGAGGCTTTGAGGTGCTAGCAAGGGCTTCTTGGCCTGAACCATTTCTACCACAAATTAAAGAGAAATATTTTCTCAGTTTATGCTTTTTCTTTTCTTTCTTTCTTTCTTTCTTTTTTTTTTAGAATCTTGTAAATGAGTATCTTTTTTTTTTGTTGGATATTATATTTACATTTTAGATTTTATCCCCTTATCCCATTCCTCCCACCACCCAGGAACCTCCTATCCCATTCCCCCTCCTCCTGCTTCTATGAGGATGTGCCCCCACCTACTTGCCCACTCTCACCTCCCCACCCTCGAATTCCCCCCCACTTGGTGTTCAGCCTTCATGGGACCCAGGATCTCCTCTCCTACCTATGCCTGACAAGGCCATTCTCCCCTAGATATACAGCTGGAGCCATGGGTCCCTCCCTATGTGCTCCCAGGCTGGTGGTTTAGACTCTGGGGAGCTCTGGTTGGTTGGTATTGTTGCTCTCCTTATGGGGCCACAAACCCTTTCAGCTCCTTCAGTCTTCTCTCTAACTCCTCCATTGGGAACCCCTCGATCAGATCAGTAGTTAGCTGTGAGCATCCACCTCTGAATATGTCAAACTCTGGCAGACCTCTAAGGAGACAGCTATATCAGGCTCTTGTCATCATACACTTCCTGACATCCACATCAGCGTCTACCTTTGGTGACTGCACGTGGGATGGATACCCAGGTGGAATGGTCTCCAGACAGCCCCTCCTTCAGTTTCTGTCCCACACTTTGTCTCCATATTTGCTCCCTTGAATATTTTGTTACTCCTTCTAAGTAGGGCCAAGGCATCCACACTTGGTCTTCCTTCTTCATGAGCTTTATGTGGTCTGTTAGTTAAATCTTGGCTATTTCAAGCTTTTGGGCTAATATTCACTTATCAGTGAGTAAATACCATGTATGTTCTTTTGTGATTGGGTTACCTCACTCAGGATAATATATTCTAGTTCCATCCATTTACCTAAGAATTTCTCAATTTCATTATTTTTGATAGCTGAATAATACTCCATTGTGTAAATGTACCACATTTTTGTATCCATTCCTCTGTTGAAGGACATCTGGGTTCTTTCCAGCTTCTGGCTATTATAAATAAGGCTGCTATGAACATAGTGGAGCATGTGTCCTTGCTATATGTTGGAGCATCTTCTGGGTATATGCCCAGGGGTGGTATAGCTGGGTCCTCAGGTAGTGCTATAGCTTAAGCTTTTTCATGAAGTACCTAATATCACAGAGTGAGAGAAGCTAAGTCTCTTAGTACTCATCAAGAAGAATTTCAATTTTACTTTAAAATGTTATTTCTTCTTAAGTAAGTATAAATTCATGGAAATTAGAACAGAGATTCAGCCTTCTCTCATCTTGTCCATGGGCTGTGAATCCACGGCACCAGACCAAACCAGGAACTGATGCTAAGATGTGCACTGTGTTAGAGCAACGGTTGCTTTAACACAAGGCTAAAGAACAACTTTCCACATTTCCCAGGAACTCGGCAACAAGGAGTGTATGGGAATCTGGAGAGGTGGCAAAGGAAAACCAGTTTCCATGGCATCCATCCACTAAATCACAGGGTAGAGTTTATTTCCATTGGTTGAAGTTGGGTGCCTAGGGGAGCTACAGAAGTGAATGCTTTAGTTCTGAGTCCCCATAGAGCCCTCTGGGGCATCTAAAGCAGGTGGCAATGTGGGAGACCCCAGGAGTCTATGATCATCCCACCACTCCTAAGGAAGGGAATATGCATCTGTGTTCTACTGTCTACTGCCCAAGTAATTTCTGCCCTCCAGCCACCTTAGTGAGGAGAGGAGAAGTGAGCAAGTAGGACCAGCAGCTTCACGTGGTGGAAAGTACCGCTGTGAGCCGATGCCTTCTTCTATGCCCAGATCTTTGTAACTCATGTATCTTATGTTTATGTTTCCGCATATGAGCCAGCCTGATACTATATGTACCATGTGCATGCAGAGCCTGTGAAAGTCAGAGAACATCAGCTCCCTTGGAACTGGAGTTACAGAAGTGTGTTAGCTGCAGCGAGGGTGCTGAACTGAACCCAGGTCTTCTGAAAGAGTAACTTGACCCATCTCTCCAGCCCCTGTAAGGGCAAGTTTAAATATTTTAATCTGTATTTAAGAAAAAATGATGGCTTTAAAGATAACGACTTCTTCTAGCCATCTCTAACTAAAGGACTTACACTGTGGCTCCTTTGGAAAGCGGCAAAACCAGGTGAACAAGAGATT
Source organism: Rhabdomys pumilio (assembly GCA_030674055.1). Taxonomy (NCBI): domain Eukaryota; kingdom Metazoa; phylum Chordata; class Mammalia; order Rodentia; family Muridae; genus Rhabdomys; species Rhabdomys pumilio. Next base: position 76,206,415 of record JANHMN010000003.1, on the reverse strand, counting down.
TGTTTAGACCAGTGTTTATATAGCTTTTATAAAGAATTTTATAAACCTGTGTGTTGTGACCCCTTTGGGGGTCAAATGACCTTTTCACAGGACTCACCTAAGACCATCAGAAATCACAGATATTTACATTATGATTCATAACAATGTAAAAAACTTCATAACAATTACAGTTATAAAGTAGCAATGAAAAAGTGTTACAGTTGGGGTTCACCACAACATGGGGAACTGTATCAAAGGGTCACAGCATTAGGCAGGTTGAGAACCACTGGTTTTGACTGTGGAGGTTACGAAAGCATTCTTAGGGGGCTGTGCGTGAGAGCTTACAGCAAGCCCTTCAACACCAAATGCGTGCCCACAGCAAATGCATGTCAGCAGCAGGTACCTGTCTTGCTCAGCATTACTTTTCTTTGGTCATTATGTATAGTGCCATAGTTCTAGTCGTGCTCAGAAGACAGAACTTGGAGAGAATTGTATCTTTGCAGTTGGTAGAGGCTTTAGCCTATGATATATTGCCCTTTTCAGTTATGGTTATTAGAACCTTTGGTTTACTATTACCTTGAATTTTAATATTTTTAAAATGTGTGTGTCTGTGTGTGTCTCTCTCTGTGTGTGTGTGTGTGTGTGTGTGTGTGTGTGTGTATGTTGTGTCAATGGCCACCACATGAGTGCAGTTCCCACAGTGGCCAGAAGAGGGCATTGGATATATACCTTGGAGCTGCACTTACATGCAGATGTGAGCCACCGTGTGGGTGATGGGAACCAAAATTCCCCTGCAAAAGTAGCTCTTGAACATTAAGCCATCTTTCCAGGCCTTTACTATTTTTAGAATTACATTTACTTTTGTGTGTGTGTGTGTGTGTGTGCCACCGCACTACTGGTGGCTCTTTTGTCCTATCACATAGCTCCTGGGGATTGAACTCAGGTAGCCAGACCTGGCAGCAAGTGCCTTCAGCTGCTGAGTCACCTCATCAGCTGAGTCAAACATAGTTAAAGCCATAGTTTCACTATAATTACATTTGCTGTAACTACAAAAACAATTACATTGCTTTTGCAGGGACTTTCTTATTGCTTCCATTTGGAGAGGAACGCATGACTGAAAAATCTAGGGCTGTGTGTTCCCTACAGTAATGTGGTTAGGATTAGAACATGCTAGAAAATCAGGATCTAAGAGCTCTAGGCAGATTGTGAGATGGACATTCTATAATTAAATTTTATCCCACAACAAAAGGGCTTGAAATTAATGGTACCAAGCACTCTCAGTTTTCAATACCGCTGCCATTTGGAAGGTTACAGTTAATATGGACCTTTAAAGGGTGACTTAATACCAAAAAATAAGCTTGATTTCAGAAATATAGCTTTTATAAAGAATTGGTTATATAAAACAAGAAAACAAAACCCCTTCTGTACTGTAAAACTCAGACATGTAAACTAAATCCTTTGCAAGGCAGCCAGTGGAGAAGGGTGGTTTTCAGAAAGGCTTCCAGAGCCGCCTGTGGGGCTGTTCAGAAGAGGAAAACTCCAAGCAATAGATCTGTCACTTGGAGAAGTGGGGAACTTCTGAACTCTGAGCTCCAGAAGAGTGCCAGTCTCTAACACAAAGCCAGACTTCATCCACCAGCACACACTGGTGAAAATGAGGCTTCCCCGGGGCATTAGCCCATACTTACTCTGTTTACTGCTTGCGTATTCTGTTTTTATAACTTAAAAAGTCCCTTAGAGCTGGGCATGGTGGCTGACACTGGCAAACTCAGGCCTCAGGAGACTGAGTCAGGAAGTTTAGTACAAGTTCAAAGCCAGCCTAAGGTACATGATGAGTTCCAGGACCACCTGGACCACAGAGCAAGACCTTCTCTCAAAACAACACTACAGTCTTCCAAAACTGAACTTGGGAACCACCTTCAGTGTCGTCAGGGCAACACATTAAACCAATCGTTCCAGGCCAGTCTGGGTTATGTGAGACTCTGTCTCAAAAAATCCCCCAAATCATGCATTTTACATTAATAAATAATAAGTAATTGCTAATATCTAACTAACATTAGAGCCCACCAAGTTTCTTTCTTTCTGATCTGTTTGCCCACCTTTTCAGTGCTGGGTATTAAACCCAAGACCTCATACTACTATTGAGCTAATTTCCAGCTCCCAATCACCTATACAAAACGTGCTATTTTAATGTGCATTCATGCTCAGCATTTTTACCACAGGCTAAGACTACAACATTTTTTGCTACCCCAAATAAAATACCAAGTTGGGAAATAATGCATCTATTTTTCATCTCAGTAGCTGTCTTTGTCTAGGTATTTCATCGGATGGAGTCAGGGAACATGGGGCTGTTGTAGCTGCCATCTTTCACTGGGTCAGGATTTTCAAGGATCATCCACAATGTAGCATGCATCAGAATGCCTTCCCTTCTAATCAGTGAATAATATTCCACATGGCCTGATTAGTTTATTATTAGTTCAACTGTTGATAGATATCTCTGCTATTCTCATTGGAAGGCTAGCAGGAATAATGTTGCTATGGATATTTAGCACTTCCCCTGTTTGTTATCTGTTGATGTAACTATATGATGTAACTATATATGAAATCGGGGGATTTTTTGAGACAGAGTCTTACATAGTCTGACTGGCTTGGAACGTGCAGTGAAGCCAAGGCTTGAACACTCAAGCCTCCTGACTCCATCTCCTGAGTGCTTAGGGATTACAGGTATGCATCACCATGCCTGGTGCTTTTATGGTTTTTAGTTCAAATGATATCTCACAATTTTATTACTGAGATGATTCTTGGAATTTAATGAGGATGAATTTTGATAGTTTCTAGGTGTTACATTTGAATTTACAAGGAGGAAGAACTGACCCCACAGAGTGCTAAAGACTTTCAAACCATTTAGAAAACAGGTCTCTAAAACATTTTGATATTGCATTTCACAGAAAGTTGTGTGCCACTAATGCAAATCATAAGGGGTAGAGAATCTCTCCCCCTCCAGAGTTAAGCATGGTGTGATGGCTCAGTCAGTAAACTGCCTGCCACACAAGCATAAGGACCTGAGTTGAATCCCATAAAAAATTTAAAAGACAAAACAAAACAGATGCAGCAGCATGTGCCTGCAATCCCAGTACTGAGCAGGCAGAGAAGCAGATCTGTGGGGCTTACTGGCCAACCAGGCAACCAACTGGTGAACTTCGGGTTTAGTGAGGGATCTTGTCTCAAAGAGTAAGGTGCAGAGCAATTAAGGAAGATACTTGATCTCCACCTCGACTTCAACATGCACTCCCATCCCTGTGTACATGTGTGCATGTACACACACACACACACACACACACATACAAACATACACACATACATATATACACATATACACATACACATATACACACATTACAATACACATATGCATACATACACATACAAACATACACATGCATACATACAAATATACACATACATACATATAATGCATATGCACAGATATACACATACTCACATGTACATGCATACTCACACATACACACATAAACACACATATATACACATATACATATATACACACATACATAATACACATACACACCCATATACACATTCACACCCATACACATACATATACGTATACACACCACATATACACACATACAAACATACATATACACACACATACAAACACTCACATACACACCCATACACAAATATACACACATACATATACACATATATATACAAACATATACATATACACACATACACACATACACATACACATACACACACACACATACACATACACATACACTTACATTCTTACACATACACACATCACTACACACACATTACCAAAAATGTGAGACACTTCTGGCCCTAAGAAATTTTTCTGGTTTTAAAAAAGAAATCTATGGTGGGGGCCTAGAGGAAAAAGTCAACTGCATAGTATTTGACTCAGCCACCTTAGCTCTGTGTGGCTTCTTGGTAGTGTCTATTATTCTGGATGTGCAGAGCTAACCAAATTCAACCAGGACAAAGAGATGGCTCAGTGGTTAAGAGAACATACTGTTCTTGCTAAGAATCTGAGTTCCATTTCCAGAAGCCATGTTGGGCAGCTCACAACTGCCTGCAAGTCTTGCTCCAGGGGCTTGGATGCCGATGGCCCCCATAGGCCCCTAGGCACTAGTATGCACACACCACCTACACATACACAGAATTTAAAACGATAAAAATAAGCCTCTAAATCCCTTAAGCTTCTTCAAACTCACAGCGAGTCTGTCTGAGACCCACTGTCTTCTGTATACAACTAAGGAAGTGTTGCCTGAGGCTACAAGGAGACCTCAGCAGAGAGCAAGGAAACCAGGACACTTCCAGTTTCCGTACACCCTAAGCAACAACTTCAGGGTGAGAGATGTCGTCTGACATTGGCAAAGAAACAGCTCTATTGCCCTTTGGTAGAAACTCTCTGTAATCCACAGTGCCCTCACTAGCTCTCACTGACACCTGGGCTGGAAGCCATGATAAATCAGCAGCAAAGCTGATCCTTCCAGGTCAAAGGTCATTGGTGGGTTTTCGTTTGTTTGTCTGACATTGCTGTCAGGGAATTTTGTAACATGCTAAGGTGAAATTCTACTTACAGAGCAGGGCAGGTCCTTTCACAGTAATCCTCACACTCCGACTACCCAAGGGAACAGCAATCACATTTTCTTCCTCTAGAAAAGAACACAAGACAAACGTAATGAAACCCCAGCGGTGTGAGTGAGCACAGGAGCTAAAACCTCAGCAGTTCCTCATAGAAACCACCAGATGACCAGTGGTTCTGCTTTCTGGGTGGATGCCTGTGAGAACCGGGAGCAGGGACTCACACAGGTATTTGCACAACCACATTTGCAGTAGCACTGTCCACACAGCCAAAGGCTGAGGCAAGTGAGCATCCGCATACTGACGACTGTGCTGAACCTGCAGGTAAAGGACGTTCTGACACAAGCTCCCCTGGATCGACTGCGAAGAAACTGTACCAAGTGAAGTCAATTGTGAAAAGACACAGAGCCAAGTTCACACAAACAGAAAGTAGGATCATTGTTACTTGGGGGTTGGGGAAGAAGGAAATAAAGAGTTTTTGCTAAGTGGGTAGAAAACTTGTGTTTTAAAAGTTTAAGGACGTTCTAGAGATAGGTGATGACAATGGTTCCTCTGAACCATACACTTAAAATGACTAAAACGGTGGGGTGGTGGCGATGGAGGTTTTGCGGAATGGTTCAATCATAGTCAAATGCTTGCCTTGCAAGTGCGAGGACTTAGGTACAATCCTCAGCACCTACATAAAAATACCAGGTATGGTGGTCCGTGCTTATAATCCTAGAGCCGTAGGCAGTAACAGGAGGATGCCTGGGGCTCAGTGGTTAGGCAGTATAACCTAATTGGTGAGCTCTGGGCAATGAGAGACTGCCTCAGAAGAAGTGCAGGGCACTTAAAGTTATCTCTGGTCTCCACGTGCATGTGCACACACATGTGCATGTGCCCTATATGTATTATATATAATATATATATTCTAACTTACATCATATGATATAATCTTATACTAGAAATATGGGTTTCAGTACTGTGTGTAAGCAACACATACAACACTGTATTTCTTGCATATGGTACACTATATTGTGTGTGAATGGGAAGACAAAGAGTGTACACATCCGAGTATGAGGCAGAGGATTGTGTGGCTGCTCACTAGTGAGTAACAGCAAGGCACTTCAGTTCCACCATCCTTCAGATGTGACGGGGGAGCTCCCACTGAGCCACTGGTGACTGTCTTCTCAGAGAGAGACTGAAAACTAGAGAGTAGAGAATATAATACGTTCTGAATTTTCTGCAACAAAATGTTCTTTTAAAATAATATATGGTATGATACATACTTTTACTTAAATTTGAAATTTAAATCGGGAAGATTAAAGCTGAAGGGCCGACGACTTTAGTTGTGAGAGTTTTTGAAAACCCTTAAGCAAGCAGTTCTGTTCCAGATCGCAGAAAGAATGCCAGGCTGTTAGGGACAAGTTCAGGATCAACGGAACTCTGAAACCCTCACCAAAAAGAGGCAGCCCAGAAAGCAGATGCAGACGAGTCCATTTGATAAGGCTATAGATAAAAATACTGAATAATACGCAACAAATTGGTTCCGAGCTCTCTCAAAAGAACACAAAAGAAATTCTCAAGTGAACGGCTGATTCAGTACTGGAAGATTTATCAATGAAATGGGAAACCAGAGGAACAAAGACTTGGATTTAATCATATCTATAGATAAAAGCATTTTCTAAAATTTAGCATGCATTGATTACACCAGTCTTATCAACACCAGGAATAGAAGAAATATCCTTAAATATGATAACTTTAAGGCCACGGGCAGACTCAATGATGAGCCACTAAAATTATTCCCGGGGTAAAAAGTAAACGTCATCATTATCGTCGCCATAATTTTTCCTGTAGATTCCTGACCATGGAATTTGAAAACAACAACATATACAAATATATTCTGAGAAAAAAATATTAAAATGCTGTAGTTATAAAAATATTATGTCCAAGAGGTATTCTGATATTACACAAATGCGTTAGAATTTCATTATCTAATTATATATTTAAATATATTTATGTATTTTAATGCTATGTGATACATATTATGCAAATAGAGCACATATTATGTTAATGCCCAGCATTATGCATTGGCATAGGCACACCCAAACCTAACATAAGCTAACCCAATAGCAGAGAGCATACTTGTCACCAAGCTGTGCTTTCAGACACTACTTTCCACTACAAAAAAAAAAAAAAAAAAAAAAATGAGGCTTTTTAGGGGACCAATTACAGTTTGGATCAGAAAATAATTCATTATACCATTACAGTACACCAATGTCTTTTTGAGAACTCAAGGGAACACTTATAGACAAGCTCTGGCGTTAGGTTGAAAGGACTTGGAGTTACACAAAGGGTCCCCAGGTAGGCAATAATGCAGCACTCTGAACATTAATAAGCATGATAATCACAGTAAAGTTAGTCATACAAAATACTCTGAAATCACCAATCCCAAATAATTCTGGAAAACGATACTGTTCGCCACATGTACAGGGTCCTGGGAAGCAGCTTACAGTTCTCACATTGGTAAACAGGACAGGGTAACACATGTGTGGGGCCTTGCCATACAAACCACCCTGCAGGGGAGCCAGACACCTGACTGGAAGTGGGTGCCTTTCTTATAGGAAGCGTGGGCGCTTCCAAGTGACGAGTAGACGGGATGTGATCCTATGACAGATATTCAGTAACACGAGTCACAAGACAGAAGATGAGCACAGCAAGCCTCCTGCATGATTCGGTAGGAACTACAGACATCGGCTCTAAGGGACCCAGCGGACCTGAACACAGGGAGCTTCCGGTGGAGTAGCCTATTTCATACACATAGCATACAAAACAAAGGGAGCACAGGCTATGTGGAGGCAGTGTTGAAAAGCAACGTGAAGACCAGAGACTAGACAATAAGGGACAACTTTCTTCAACCCGCAGTTGTTGAGAGGGAAGAACAGAGCAACTGCTTACTCCTTAAAAGGTTGCAAAGAAGTCTGACAACGTAGTGCACACCTTTTAATTTCAGCACTAAGAGACACAGAGGCAGGTAGATCGCTGTGAGCTCAAGGCCAGCCTGGTCTACAGATGGAGGTCTAGGAGAGCCAGGGCTACATACTGAGACCCTGTCTTGAAAAAAAAGTTTTGTTTTTTAAAGGTTCCAAAGAGACTGAAGGAAACTTCTGGACTTATTTGATGACTAATTTGACAAAATAAGAAAACAACAACAAACCAAGCAAACAAGCAAGGATTTCTGGAAGCAAAAGACAATGAGTAAAAATTGTAACCACCAGCATTTCCAAAACCCCAAAAATTAACTCAAGGCTTGCAAAAGTCTGGGCAGTAATTATTCTAAGAAAAACATGGGGTAAGAAAAGAAAAGACTATGGAATATTAACTTGTTTATTTCTATCTTTTCATTTTCTAACCCCATAGCAACCTTTAAAAACAAACAAATAAACAAACAAACAAACAAAAAACGCTCTAACCCTAGTGAAGGCCACCAACTTGCCAGACGCTGCAGGAGTGGAAACGGGCTCGGAGCGCCCTAAAAGCCCAATTCCCAGTGGTCATTACTTGGCTCGTGTGGTAGTTTCCTGGAATACCCCATTCACTAAGCTGCCTGAATCTGACTTGTGAGCTTGCAAATATCCTCCTTATGGAAATTTGACCAAAACAATCAGAAGTCATTGTTTAATGTCAAGGCTACATGAGGTCTTCAGCAAGTATCAAAAACCTTCAGTGGAAGAACTGCCAAACCATGTCCAGAGCATTCCTGGGAGTGGGTGGGTTGTCATATGTATGTATGGCTGTGTGCTTAGAAGGGCCAGCAAAGACCTTGAGCTCTTGTTTCTTTACCCTAAAGCAGAGAGTGTTGGTTAGAAGAAAACTGCCAGCTACCTGGTTGTCTGTTGGAAATATATCCTAATACACACACACACACACACACCTCACATGCATATACATTCATATACACACGTACACCCACACATACATTCACACACTCACACACTCATGCACACACACACACATACACACACCCCATACATGCATATAACTCACACAGGCACATACACTCACACATACATTCACACATTAGCACACACACACATACACTTACACATATACACACTCACATGCCTACACACATACACTCACTCATGCAAACAATTGCACACATGCATACATACACTCATACATGAACACACTTGTACACAAAACATATATACTTACATATGCATGCACACACTCACACATGAACACACATATACACATGCACACACACACACAATTTCAAAGTATATCACAACAGAGGATAACCAGACACATTTAGAACATTGAATATTTTGTAAGACAACTGTAAAGAACTCTTTAAAAAACTGATACCACAGAAAATGGTTTCTATGTAAAAAGAGATTTTAAAAACTAAATACAGTGAAGGAAAAGACTGGTCCATGAATCAAAATGTGATGTGTGCAGCTTAGATTCTGTAGGTATAGCTAGAATGATGGGCGATGGAGTAAATGAGGCATGCAGAGCAAACGCAGCATAAATATTGAACCCAGGTACAAGATCTATAGGAACTAGCGATATTAGTCAGAAAAGTCTACTTGTATTGAAAAATTAAGAGAATCAACACACTAAAACTCGGCAAGTAAAAGCAAGGCGTGAAAATTTTCTATTCACATGTATGTGTGTTTAGTATGTGTGAATGTGTATACCCATCTCTGCACATATGGGAACACACCCACGTGTGTATGTGCACATGGAGATTCAAGGTTGATATCTAGAATCTTCAGGCAGGGTCTTTCAATCAAGCACAGAGCTTGCTAACCAGTTTGTTCCAGGGATCCCCTTTCTGGCCCTGTGACTATGAAATTATAGGTGAGTGACCACACCAACTTGATATTGCTGTGAGGTTTGGGGATCCAAAATCTGGTGTTTTTGCTTGCAGGCAGGGCAAACACTTAAGTGCTGAGCTGTCTCCCCAGCCCAAGAAAAATAGTTACATCACCTGATTGTGTGTGCCCTTCTTGGAAGCACTTGCTATATGGAAGGTTCACAATGTATCGTGCAACTGTTGAACACACATACATAGCAACCCCTGGGATATAGGCAATTAGCAACAGTATTTACATTGCTAAAGAACAGACCTGGTTAGGATTTGTGGATGAAAGCATGCCAGCTTTATAATATAAATTATTGATATATATTGTACATACTCAATCATTTCACCTCTGCCAAGAAGGACCCATCAATGTGATAACTGTGTAGTTTGTTAGACTATGATTGATCACACTGCCTGTTGGCCATTTTGGTTTTCTTTGCCAAGAGAGTCTGGACTTTATATAACAAACATAGCAAATCATATGTAATAAAAACTGTTTTTAAAATGCATTTTTGAACATATGAAACTTTCTTTGAATTAATGAAGAGTTATTTGAGCAGATCAATTGGAGTGAACAGTAACACTACACAAGTAGGCTATAGTATCCTTGAGAAGTGTGTGTGTGTGTGTGTGTGTGTGTGTGTGTGTGTGTGTGTGTGTCCATTGCCACAGTTTCCTGTGAAACCACACAGACCAGAGTCCTGACAGTTTATTTTTGCAGAGGATAGCGAAGCCCAGGTCTCCCACTGTGCCACTCTTAGAGTGGGCCGCAAAGGCAACAGGAGAGGTTCGGAACTGGGGACATCCTATAAGGAGGCTCTTCTGCAGAGATTAATGTCTTCAGATTCTTGGGAAAGTAATTTACACCCTACAATGCAAGTGCTTCTTCTAAGCCAGAGCCCTTTGTTTCAGTGACCTATTTGTCTCAGTCTCTGATACATTCAAGCACATAGACACATGGATTAAGGGAACAGAAAAATCAGAATAAAATCCACACAGCCACAGCTGCATGTTTTTTTATGTGTGTGTGTGTGTGTGTGTGTGTGTGTGTGTGTGTGTGTGTTACATATATATATATATATATGTTACACACACACACACACACACACACATATATGACGTTGGTAAAAAGCATCTTCAAGAAATGGTTCTGGGAAAACTCAATGACAGCATGTACTTTCTCATCCCACAAATGCACGCTTGCACACACACACACACACACACACACACACACACACACACACACACTCACACACACACACACACCATTCCATCCTAGGTATGAATCACTAGGAAACCTGCTGCAGCTGATTCCTGCTCACCCTCAGGGATCCTGCCCCATCAATGAAGGTCAGACCAGAGAGTACCTGCAGCCCAAGTCCTGTTGAGGATGCTGTACTGTCATCACCCCACAGGACCTATATATAGCAAGAACAAACTCAAAGTCATACTGGGCAGAAAGGGAGGCCTGACTCCATCACAAATGCTTTCATCAGTGTGTATTCACTGACTTGTATGAGTGAGTTTAACTCTGAGGGGTGACCAAGTGTGACCCCTGTGAGGCAGAAGCATTGAGGTGGTGGGCAGAAGCCTGAGGTATTCCTGGAGCACCGGGAGGACAGCTTTAAGGTGCCTTCAGGTGGAGCTGTAAGGGGATTGTTGATAGGTTTCAGAAAAGCCATTCCATGCTGAGGAGCAGGCTGTACCAGAGGCTCTGAGCAATGGGATGAAAGATGATGAAAAAGTAGAGACAGCCTATGTAAACAATCTCTCAAACACTTGGCAGCAGTGGTCGGCAAGGATTTGGGCAGGAATAGAGACTGGTGTGTTTAAAAGAATTTTCTTGATGTAGTTGTAAAAGAAATAAATGATGAAAACACGTTTCGTCTATTTTAAACCTAAAACTATATGCTCATATATTTTGATATGCACATATGTACATTTAGACATGAATATATACACACATATTAAAAATTAGACTTTAAGGATGGGAGAGACCTGATCACACAAAGCTCTGATGGGAAAGGGAGGGAAGATAAAGGAGAGGGGCTGATGGGCGGAGTGAGGTCTCTGAGGAAGCAGAGGGGCCGGAGTCCAAAGCCCAGATGGAGGGATTAATTAGCTTTGGAAAGCAAGTCAGCCTTGTGCCTCTGCAGCCGGAGGGGGAGGAGCGGGTGCAGCTGCAGGGCGCGGCCTCTTCTGGTGGTTTCTGTTTTTATTGGGATTTTTTTTTCAATACTTTTTGGAACCTAGAATATAATCCCTTTTTTAACTTATTTTATTTACTTATATCTTTTTCAGTACTGGGAAATTGAATTGAGGGTCTTCTGCATTGGGGAAAGCATTCTTGCCTACCACGAGCTATATCCCCAGTTCCCTTCTTAGTGTTCACTGAGATGTCAGGGCTGGCTTTGAACTCATGTTGTATCCAAGACTAGCTCGGAATTTGCAATCCTCCTGCCTTAGCCTTCTAAATAGCAGGGATTATTGGACCATGTCATCAGGTCTACCTTCCCAAGTGTGTGTGTGTGTGTGTGTGTGTGTGTGTGTTACATAAAAGTGCAATTCTTCATATAGGCCTGCATATGCTAGCTTTCTGTCTCTGTAGGAATACCTGTAGTCAGAAAAACCTGTGTTTTGGCTCATGGATTTGGAGGTTCCAGCTCATGGCCCTGTTGTTCTTGGATCTGTAGTGATATATATCATGGTGTTGGATACACATGTTGGAATAAAACTTCTCAACTCCTGCCAGCTGGGAAGCAGGAAGGGAGAGAAGATCCCAGGCAGGACCTCAGTACCCTTTTCAATAGCAGAACCCAATATGAGGCATGATAGTATGTTCCTGTAATCTCAGCACTGGAGAAACTAAGGCAGTGTGGCTGACACCAGTTTGAGACTAGCCTAGACTACAGAGTGAGATCCTGTCTCAAGAAAGAAAGAAAAAAAGAAAAGAGCAAGACTGAGGACCTCACTCCTAACCTCCTCCCATTAGGCCCCGCCTCCTAAAGAGGCCACTGTCTCCCAGTAGCTATAGCCAGAGGCTGGTGACCAAGCCAGCTGTACTCTGGGAGGTGAGGGGGAGTTGAGATTCAAAACATAATACTAAGGTTTGATAGACTGCTGGTCAGACAGACAGATGTGACGGCTCTTGATTCACAAATTTTAGACCACTGATAGATATAAAGTATTTGTTTTTGCTACAAATGCTGTTCTCTCTGGTATAAGCCTTGTTCCCCATGGTTTATTTGTCCTTCCTATTAGAATGGGCAACTTCCAGGCCTTCTGGCAAACTCTCCCTGGGTCTGGAGCTAGCCTAGAGCTGTGGATCAGGTGGACTAAGAAGTAGAATAAGAGCAAGCTCAGAGAGGCCTCTGGGAACCTCCCATGTGGGTGAACAGATGAAGGTGCCAAGCAAGTTTAAGGTAGCCTCAGATCCCACACGTTCCAACATGGCAGAATCCAGTGGCTGAAGTGTATCCCACCGACCAGAGGCTTCTTCTGTGTTCCTCAGCATCATATTGATGGCAAGAGGCCCACATCTGGGAACGCTCAGATTTGGAGGTGGTGATGGCGGCCAGTGGTTCCTGCGGGACACTGATTATTTTGGAATTCTTCCCAAACCTTCTCATTGAAAATCTGTCCTGTGATATCCTTGATCCTGCCAATGGCTGCACCATCTTCCAGGGCCATTCTTCTCACTCTTTAGGTGGGAGATGCATCACTTTAACTCTACAAACTATAGAGAGGGGCAATGTCAAATAGAGGTTAAGTTCCCAGACTCTGAGTCTGACAACGTGGGCTGGAACAGCAGCACCTTGGCCTAAAATTAGCCTGTGGCCCAGGGAAGTTGCTTACTTTCAGTACCTCAAGCCCACCTGCAAAATGGTACTAAGAATATTTGCCCTGAGAAGTTGCCTTCAGTGCTTAGTGAGCGATATTTGCAAAAGGCTCACCAAAGAACGTGTGTGTGCGTGTGCGTGTGCGTGTGTGCGTGTAAAAGCCAGTGGCTGCAAACTCAATCATTCTGTACAGTGATCGTAAATCAAACATGATGGCACTAGAGGTTGGAGGGAGGCTGAGCAAGTGTTGTGGTCCAGGCACCATACTAAGTAACTTGAGACAACCTGCCATTTTGTACTAGTGGAAAGCCATCTCTGCAATGAAGAACACTGTATTTGTTCATGTTTCAGTGACTTGCCCAGCAGCATGGAGCTCCTAAGTCAGACATCCAAGGTTTGAGCCAAAGAACTCCACACTAAGCTCTTCTTCTGAGAGCCTGGCTTACCTTGTACTTCAGTGAGTTCACCACATATGTTCTCAATGGCACCACTGTGCACCACACAGATGAATGAGTTTGCAGCCACTGGCTTACACACACACACACACACACACACACACACACACACACGCACGCACGCACGCACGCACGCACTGATCAAACCCAGCTGTTCCCTGATATTATTTTTTTTTCAATTTCTAGTTTCCTGTTGTGGATCATGGCTTTGCTAAGTCACAAGACACGTAGGAAATAGACCTCAGTGTGACGATACCCATGTACTGTCTCTGCTCTTTGGAGGTAGAGGAAATAGGGCCAGGAGTGTCAGTCATTCTTAGCCACATGAGACCTTATTTCAAATAAAAAGGTGTATTGGAAAATGTTGTCCTCACAATCTTAAGGATTCAATAAGCATCAATTGCAGCCACACCCCAGAATTGTGACCTATATCAAAATGCTTATTTTTCACTAGTAAGTTCAAGTATGCCAGCATAGACATTTTTATTATTTTGTTTTTTAATATATATTACAAGATAACATAAGAAAAACGGACCTTCATGTTAACAACATCTCCACTTTCCTCTGTGTGTGTGTCCATGTGATTATTTGTTTGTGTATTTGTATGTTTTGTGTGTCTGTGTGATCTTTTCTATTGTTTGGAGTTGTTTTTTGTTAAATGCTCTTTACTTTAAATATTTTCATGTTACTTTTCTTTACCCTTTATGCTGGTCAGCTTGACATAAACCTAGACTTCTCTGGGAAGAGGGAATCTTAATTGAGAAAACGCCTCCACAAGGTTGCCTATAGGCAAATCTGTAGGGCATTTTCCTTCTTAATGATCTGTGGGAGGGCCCAGCTCACTGTGGGTGGTGCTATCTCTGAGCAGGTAGTCTTGCATTGTATTAGAAAACAGGCCCAGCAAGCCATGTGCAGCAAGCCAGTAAGAAGCATTCATCCTTGGCCTTTGCATTCGCTCCTGCTCCCATGAGTTCCAGCCCTGCCTTCCATCAGCAATGGAGTGTGATTTGAGCATTGTAAGATGAAATAAACTCTCTCCTCTATGAGTTGCCACAAGTCACGGTGTTCTACCCCAGCAATAGAAACTCTGAGTTATCCCTTACCTATATTTTCTATTATCTAAATATACTCACATATCCACACGGCTCTCACATGCAAACATTCAACAGAATATACAAGTTTCTTTCTTTCTTTTTTTTTTTTCAGGAAGAAAAGAAAGGGATCTGAACAGATACTAGTGTTCTTAACAGACCACTAAACTATAGTGTGCTTGCCTTTACAAGGGGCTAACAGGTATGAAAGTGTTTGTTATCAGAAAGACCCTGGTGGTTACTACTCCTGCATGACCACAACCATTTGGCACGACTTAGACTAAAGGTAGCACCTTCTATCAAGGCAAGCAGAGGCTGACAGCTTTTCAAAACTATAGTAATAGAATCTGTCTGAGCTCGGCTGTCACTCCATGGTGCAGTGGCTGGCTGTGCAGTACCGAGAAAGGAGTCAGCGTGCAGCTGCTCGGATTCTAAAACTGCAGGGGGTTTTCAGGCTGATTTCCACAAATGGATATAGGTTAGATGAAGTAAGCCAAGGAGCTAAAGTAGGAAAAGGAATAACAAGAAGCAGAGAGCATCAAAAAGTGGTAGAAATACAGCAAGGATTTGATTTGATGAAAGCAACACAACCTGCAAGCTGGAAATGGATTCCTCTCTCTCTCCTGCCTAAAGCCGGAACATCCTTGCCCCGCCCACACTCTGAGCCATAAGGCTTCATCATGGAAGTCAAGCATTAAGCTCTGTGTGCTCTGAACCTGGAAATATTTATTTACCAGCTTACCATGCCTTTGCCTCAAAAGTTTGAGGCAACCAGTAGTGTATCTAGTCAGATATGTGTTGCTGCTTACTTCCACAGCTAACTGTTCAACAGGCAACAAGGAGGGGCAGGGGTTTGATACACAACCTCAACTAGAAAAGTTCTGCTCAAGTGGTCCATAAAAGCCTACTGTGCCTATTCCTTTCTGCCGGAATGTAGCATCTAAGAAATTAAGAGTCTGGCAAAAATGAATTTGTCAGTCATCTTGACTGAGGTTGAAAAATGCAAGTATTGGCCAAAGGTATGAAAATCACCTGGGAAATCTAGTGGTATATCTGATCCCCTGATTCCTGGATCCTCTGACCCCTCCTCCACCACCAAATTATAAAATTGTAGGGCAGAGCTAAGGATTCTAAGGTGGGACAAACTGCCTAGGTGATCTTGATTTGCCTGCGGGATTAGGACCCATTGAGCTGGGTTCCACCAAGGAGAAATAGGGGCGTGTTTGCTGAGCCTTACGCATCTCTGTTTCCGTTTCTGTTCTAGCCCATCGCTCTAAATCTTGGGTACTTTTCATTTCATGCTGTCTTTTCGGGATACTTTGAGAGGGTGTCTGAGCACACAGACCTGAAGCAAACCATTCTAGCTACTCATGAACTGCAAAACCTAAAACAAGGTACTCCGTTTCCTTGAGATTATTTCTTCATTTGTCAAATGGAGAGGCATGATAGCACGTACCTGATAGGAGTAAGTCAGAACATTCAGGGAAAAAAACTGTGCCTGGCACAAAATAAACATGCAACCAGTTGGGGGAGGCAGCAGCCTCAGCAGCGGTAATAGCAGTACCCTGACAACTATTAACACTAATTAGACCCAGCACTTACATCTGGATGGTGGATGCCATGTCTCCTGGGCGACAATGGACGCTGTGGTAGGTTTTAATTTCATTCAGTGTCCCTGAAAATTACTGCTGTGGAGTTGTTGGTCCAAGTGGGCTCTTCACATTTGTTCAGGTCAGGACAACACCCTCTCACTGAGAACATACCATGTGCCAGGGGTTGAACTAGGTGTGAAGGGACTTGACACACCAAAACAGGAGCTCGGTAAATTAACAAAAAGCTTAACTCACAGGTACTGACAGTGGCACGTAAAGCATAGAAGTAACCACAGAGATTTCAGGATAGAAAGGTAACTTCACACCAACTCATTTTCGTGCAGCATAGAACCTTCCCCAGACTCTTGCAATCTTTTCATGAAAAATTTGGGAAACTATTTCATATAAGATTTTAAGTCTCATTTTTCCAACTCCTATACAACTCCAAAGTTTATTTTTAAAATCAAGGCATAAGTTGTATATTTTGTTTTACAACTCTAGCCCTAGAAAAGGTCTCAGAACTCCCCTGTGCTAACACTCTGACTCTGGAGATGAAAAAGCCAAGGTCTCAGTCAGTGAAGCATCTTGCCTGTGCTTGTAACTGCTGGCAGCCAAACCAGGATTATTACAACGGTGTTTGGAATCTAGGCACAGCCTATTGTATAACGCCATCCAGCACCACTGAAATCATAGCAGGAAGCAGCTCCACGCCTGGCTAAGTGTGTACACTCATTAGTTCCATGTTAATTGACCTCTGATGGTGTGCTTGATACTGGCCCAGAATTAAAACTAAAATGGACACTGCAGCACATGTGGCATGGCGCTAACTCTTGTAAAGCCTTACTAGTGTGAGATGCAAGCTAAACAAATGGTAAAGCAAGTGCTTTCTGCAGCAAAGGCTAAGCAGGAACTGAACGAAAGAGAAAGGCTGGCTTCAGGCAGATATCTAAATGATGGTCTGAGATGCAACTTGAACAGAGGACTGAGAACCTGATGGCTATGCTAAGAAACTGAAGAAGCATATTCCAGGACTTGAGTGGGCTGCTGAAAGAGACAGCACACCAACGTAGAAAGGGCCCTTGGCATTCTAGAGCTGTTCAGAAACCCACGATGATTGTACCTTAATATGTGAGAGGGTAGATGACAACAGGGGACCCTGTGGAGGTCATGTGATACAGACTTTGGGAAGGACTGTGCACTTTATCAGAAGTACAACATTGTTTCCACAAAGAAGTGGGAAGTTCAGGATCTACCTCCTGTGCTGTGGCAACATAAGCTATGACAATCCTTCTGAACAAGGTCCACATGCCACTTTTCTTTCTCTCAACAGAAAGCTAGAAGACATGCAGAAACATGCAAATGAGCCACGCAGGTACTAATTGTCAATTGCTAGCTCCAAGCTATTTGTTTTGTGTCACACGTAGGTTTTGTGAATAGAAGGAGCCATCCATAAAATGCCGGGCTCTGGGGAGAGGACTCAATCCTAAATACGGTTGCTTTTGCACAGAGCTTGGATTCAGTTCTCTGTACCCATAAACCATCCACAATTTAGTTCCAGGAGATCCAACACCCCTTTCTGACCTCCCCAGGCACTAGGCACACACTTGGTGCACACATACAAGTAGGCAGGCAAAACACACATACACATAAATAATTTTTAAAAAGAGTAACAACCACTTGCGTTTGATTCATCCAGTGACAGAGTACTATCATGAGAATCTTGCCGCAGAAAGATGAATGGAGAGGCAGAAAGTGTTACAACGAGGCAAGAATAAACCAGTGTTTATCTGCTGGCAAATTGTTTACCTCAGATTCAGTCTTCCCTCCCATGGGCCATATTGAATTTGTAGGTTACCTTTAAAAGTGCTTGGCAAAGTTGCAATAAGCAGTGTGGTCCACCCAGCCCAGACCGTGAGCATCACAATGCTCAGGACATGGTTATCACCACAGTGTTCAAACCTGAGTGAGGAACTAGCATTCCCACTGGGTCTTAGGTACCACAGTACCAACAAGCTTAGTTACCACTAGGCAAATGGATGAAGAGCCCAGAACAGACAAGCTGCACTTCTTTACTTGTCTTATTGTGTCCTCAGTAGATGAGACCAAAGTAAGGGACAAGCATGGAAATCCCCAAGCGCATGTCAAAACTCCTGATAGATGTATTTGCTTCTTTGATGCTGTTTTTATGTGAACTACCTTTACTTATTCTGCATTATATACATACATCAAAACATTATGCTGGGCTGGTGAGATGGCTCAGTGGTTAAGAGCATTGGCTGCTCATCCTGAGGACCTGGGTTTGATTCCCAGTACCCACATGGCCGCTCACAATCATTTGTAACTCCACGCCAAGGAATCTGACATCCTTTTCTAGCCTCTATGGGAACTGCAAGTATGTGGTGCACAGATATGCATGTAATTAAAACATCCCATACAAAAATAAAAATAAAAATAAAAAAAGACATCCCAAAATATAAAAGAGTTTTAAATTTTTAAAAAAATAACCCATTATTTAAAAATGAGCAAACAACCCCCCCCCAAATTACATTGAATCCCTAACATGGATAGAATTATCAGTCAATTAAAATTCTACTCATTTAGATCTTCAAGGTTGATTTTATGTTAATCTGTGTGTACTTGTATGTATGTCAGTGTCCTCCTCAGAGACCAGAAGAGGGCTTTAGATCCCATGGATCCAGAGTTACAGTTATGACCTTCGGATGTGGGTGCTGGAAACCAAACTCAGGTCTCTGCAAGAGTGGCAAGTGCTTAACCACTGAGCCATCTCTCCTAGCTCACCGTTTAAAACATTTTACATAATTATTATTTTATACTAAAGACCACCAGGGTTTTATCCCTTGGAACTTGAGTGGCTTCCAGCTTCTTTTCCAACATGCAAATCTATTTATGCTGGTTGTTAGTTCAGTCCCTGCCTGACTCTGAACAGGAAATTGGTGTGTTGTATCTGGATTCATTTCTGATTTTTCTCATAGCTAAGGCTTTGGCTCCAGGCTCTTACACCTTGTATCTGCCTCGCTGCACAAAGAACTGATATCCTGTATGCAGCCTTCTGCACTTTATCCAGTGCGAGGCTGTGCCAATAGCCTCTCATAGCCATGTCTTGACTCAAAGAGAGTCCTGGGGAAGGCAGGAATGATTGCTTGGCAAGACACTGGCTTAGGAGCTCCGTGGACCCTGTAAGCTTCAGTGATGCACGCTCAGGGGAGTCATGGCTGCAATTCCCACATTTCTTTCACACAAAGTACGATTATAGGGAAGTGCTTCCATATGGTTGAGGGAACTCCCAGCCAAACTGGCTTCAGCTGGCCAGTTTCAGAGCCACAGCAGACAGGATGGGGCCACCAAGAGAAAGAATCAAGAACTCAAAGCTCCATGCTTTCATGTCAGCATGCTACCTTTAGCCTTAGCCTTGGCACGGGTGTTTCCAAGTGAATGAAATGCCAGCATTTACCATGTCACTCATACCTTATTGCAAAGAATCTGCCTGGGCACCCTGGATCTCCTCTCTGTACAGAAACCGGGCAAAAACATTAGATACTTTCAGGATTATTAATCAGTCCTCCCACGTGGGCAGAAAGATCTCTGGGGCTTGCTGGTCAGCCAGGCTAATGGCAAGCTCCAAAGTCAGGGAGGGACTCTGTCACAAGGGAATAAGGTAGATAATGACAAAACAGGATTTCTGAAGTCTTCCTCTGGCCTCAGCATACATATATCCAGGTGGGTGTTTGTACCTGCACACACATGTACAAGCACACGTACATACCATACACAAACAAAAGAAAAAGAGAAGAAAAGGAAACCAGAATGACCCATCCGGGGCTTATAGGCACACATGAACTTTCCTAGAGATTAAAGAAAACATTTCATTAGTACTTTGAGAATTCTATATGTCATATTTTGGTCATATTCGTCCCTGTACCAATTCCCCTCAGATCCATACTCACACATGGCCAAATTTGTATCCTCATTTCTTTTAAACCAATTTAATATTTGAATAGAATCTCATAAGGATCTATACTGACAGTTGATAAGAAGAGAGGAGAAAGAAGATGGAGAAGGAGGAAAGAAGGAAGAGGAAGGAAATGCAAAAAAATCTAGATCTAGATCTAAGGGGAGAGAAAGAGAGGAAGGACCTTTATCACAAATAGGTAACCAGGGCTGTGGATGGCTCAGTCTATAAAATACTTGCCACACAAGTATAAGAGCCCTAGTTCAGATCCCCAGCACCCAAACCTGGCATAGTGACCCATGGCAGTAATCTTAGCATTTAGGGGATTCAGACAGGTACATTCTGGGGTCGTTTCTTCGGCCAGCCAGCCTTAATTTGTGAGCTTCATGTTCAATGAAAGACCCTGTTTCAAACACTGAAAGCAGTTAAAAAAGACACTTGATGACAACCTCTGGCCTCCACACGCATGTTCACATAGTTGGATGTACACACTCACAGGAACATGCACATCTGCTGTATATTCATACAAAGACCAGTGCACTGGTAGACAGTGCTAACACAACACTCCATCCTGTGTCCCTTCCCATTTCAGAACCTCCTCTACACACTTCACAAACACACACACACACATGCACACGCACACGCACACACACACACGCATATTCACAGGTACACACACTCACACATCCACACCCACAAGCACACACACACACACACACACACACACACACACACAAGCACACTCACACACAAATCAGATAAACGGCTTTAGGAAGTAGTTTCGTGGGCTTCTGTTCTGGTTCAGTTAGAATGATCTTGGTATCTACTTTCTTTTGGACTCTGATAAAAATGAAGTCTTCTTTGATGAATTTTCAAACCTAAAAGCCAGCCCTCATTCTAGCTGCTTCCTGTCACAGTGAAATAACACTTGTTTTATTCTGTTAGCGTTCTCACTCAGGCGCCTTCCTGAAGCAGTCCTTTAGAGTACAGCCTGTCTCTTCAGACTGCCTGATAAGCGTCCTTCATCCAATTTTGCTTTCTCCTCCAGTCCACTCTTGTGTGATCCTTCCTCCACACCCATCAGCAGCTCTCTTAAAAGCCTTCTTCAAGCTATTTTCTAAAACTGATTTGGTGAGACATTTGTTAACATCTCTGGTCTTTACTATCCTCCCTGCAAAAATGGGTTTGACAATATCAGAGCTGGAATGCAAGAGACCTAGTGAAATGAAATGAAATGACATTAGACATCTGAGGAGAACTCTGATAGTCACAAAGTACTTTGTCGTCTTGGTACCAGTGATGACAACAAGCGAGATGCTTATCACTTAGTTTTCACCCCCTCAAAAACAATCATGTCACATGCTACAGTTCTTCTCAGTGGTACAGAGTCCTAGGGGATGACTTTGCTTTCTGAATAAAGGACACAGAACCAGAAGAAAGTCCTCACTGCCATCTCTTCTTAACGGGATGGTAGATGAGATGTCTAACTGTTCAGCTCTATAGCCATGAAGACAAATGCATGGTCCCAGGATGTAGAGAGAGAAGAGCTTGAGTCACAAGACAGCACACAGTAGGGGAGAAGCTTCCTCAGCCTTGAAAAGTCCTTGGAGCCTCTGAGAAGTCGACACCTAATTTATTATCTGGGTTTCATTGGATTTGTGCATTTCTATGTAGCTGTCAGGGTCACCTACTTCATAAAGTCTATGGAAGGGAACCTCCATAAATTTGGTTTCCAATCTTACCTGTCCCTTACCATGATCCCTCTTTCTTTTTTTTTTTTTTACTGTCATTAGTGAGTTCCATCTCCTTTCCACCTAGTGAGTGCATCTCACTGTCTTTATTCTCAGTGATCACCTAATAAAGAGCCAATCAGATCCAAGAGGATAGAACACATGTCATTTTCCACCAGGTTTTCCAATGTGCCCTGAATCTACTCCCTCCTTACTCTTGGAAAATCCCTCTTCCCAATCTCATCTTCTGTTCCCTCATCAACTCAGACCAAGGCCCTTGGGTGTATAAACATAGTTTCCTATTTAAACTCTCTGCTTCCAGAACGTTCTTGAAGGTAATCTGTAGATTCTCCCATGTCACTCCACTGCCAAAATGTTTTGATGATTCTATCTACCCCGGAATATAAACACGCTGATGACAGCTTTTATGGTTGACTACTGAATACCATTCTGTCTTATGTTTTACTTTTCAGTGTACATTCAGCTTTGAGTATCAAATGAGTAGAACCTCGATAAAGCCTGGGTTGTTTGGTGAGGTGGCACATGCCTAGAATTCCAGCACTCAGGAGGCTTCAAATGGGTCAGCCTGGGCTGTGTTGTGTACACACACACACACACACACACACACACACACACACACACACACAATGGCAGGTTTTCTTCTAGTGTTGTATCCCACTTTGACTTTGTTTCCTCTTCTTGCAAGATCACGTCCTCCTGTAGTTTCTGTTTCCTATTCTCCCTGCTTCCTGTCACCCCTGTTTCATGTCCCCCCTGCTTCCTGTCCTCCCTGCTTTCTGTCCTCCCCTTCCTTTATCCCTTCATCTTCTCCTCTCTTACATTCCCATAATGGTCTTCTCAACCTAGGAATAAATAATATCTAACTTCGTATAATAAGCAGACTCTAAAACCAATAAAAAAAATTTAAGGGTAGAAAACAAGAAAATGGCCAGAGAAGTGGCTGGGTGGCTAAGATCTCTATTGCCCTGACAATGGGCCTGCACTCAGTTCCCAGTGTCCGCACGGCAGCTCACGGATGTTTGTAACTCTAGCTTCAGGGGGTCTCATGTTCTCTCTCTGACTTCTATAGCTTTGGCAGACATGTGTTAAATGTATCTACATTCAGGTCCGTATGTGCATAAAATGTAAGTAAATATCTCAAAAATAGGATGGTAGAAAACAAAATGGATAGCTACACTTGCTTGTTCATGGGTGCTCTGATAGGACAGTGATTTCCAGAGGCTCTGACAGAGATGCCATGTCCTGCAAAGCTTAAACTACTCACTAGCTGGCCATTAACACTTATAGTTGGCCCCTGAATTAAAGAGCTACATTACTAAAATGGGAAGTTAAAAACTTCTGAATAAATACAGCTTCATAAGCACTGCTTCCACAATACAAGCAAAATTAAAGACAAATAACAAGATGCAACTACATTTGAAATAGGTGTGACAGACTAAAGATCAACATTCCTGGTACACAAAGTTTGCAGAAATAAAAATGAAGAAATGGTATAGCAGATAAATGGCTTCAGTTGATCAACTGAAAATAAGGCAAATACGATGTTCTTTTCTCTCTTGTTAGCAATGAATAGAAGACAAATAAAATGAAATTATGACCCCAGTTTACCAGGAAAAAATATTTTAGGCTATTTAAAAATTGACTGCCAGATATTTAAAAAAAAATAAGATTTTGTACTAGCAAAAGCTCAAAAATGGGGAACCATCAAAGAGTTGGTAGAACCAGATTTGATGTGCTCTTAAAAAAAAAACTGAAAAATGATAATTTTTTTAAAAAAAGAAACTTGACTTTCTGAAAACTGGCCAAAGTTAATTCCATTGAGACAAGCCCAGCATCGGGAATATGCTGTTCCGGTCAGAGTAGAAAACGCAGCTTGCTTACGCTACTACAGAGCTAGGTTCCAACACTTACTTTTCTCAGGAGACAGCTGCATCTTGGTCTGACCCCGCACCAGCCTGCAGGTGGAGCCGTCCCCTGCACAGACACCACAGTTGTCCTCCTTGGCATTACTTCCCAGCTGTCTATCACAGCCCACGGTCTGTGCAAGAAAAGAGCAGAAGACATCTCACTTAGAATGTTATCTTGCTTCAGTTTATGAGCTGGCTGTCTTTATGAGGGCACCATTTCGTAAGTGTGACTAATGGGATGTCTCAGGGTTTAAGACTATTTCCGTTATTCTCATGCAAAGCCCCAGAATCGCAATGACTGAAGCTGTCTCCCTGCAACCTTACTCTCCTCTAGCTATATTTCTATTATCTGTATGTCTATAATCAATATTTCTTTTCCACCTTTCTCTCTGACCCCCTCACTCACATTCCCATGATAGTCTCTTGTAGCCCAGACAGCCTTGAAGTTGCTGTGTAGTGTGGGGATGACATTAACATTCTCTGATCCTTCAACTTCCACCTCCCAGAGTGATGGTTTGCCTCATCTCATCTGGTTTGTGTGGTGAGAGGATGAAGCTTGAGGCTCTATGATGCTGGGCAGGCAAGCACTGTACCAACTGGGCTACATTCCCAGTCCCTCTTTCTGCTCCCTTCTTTCTCTCCACTCCTACCTTTGCCCCAGGCTCTTGTTTCTTGCACCCAATGTCTATGCCTTAGGCCCAGTATGTCTGTACATCTGCTTCATCACAGAAAACTCTACAGATAAATCCTCCATCTGTGGTTACATCTATATTTTTTTATCACTAGCTGCTCTTACCCCAGGTTGCCACCTCCGTATAATTATATCCCTGTGACTATTGATGACCATAAAAAATAAAAAAAACTAGGAGTTGTGTCCCATGCAAAACATGGTTTGCTGTTATCTTTCAGTTTACTGTGCCACTATGCCTGTGTGTGTAATATTAAAACTGTCCTTAGAGAAGAATAGACGTGTTTTATATTTCTTTTCATTTTCACAAATAAGACTTTTACATAAAGTGTGCCCAGTAATCTTTACCAGTCTAATGGTTTATCTCTACTTCCTGATGTTATTCACAAGCCCGGCAATGAAACACAGGGACTGTGAAGACAGTCATGACAAATCCTGACTCATCGCCCACATCCTTTAACATACAGGATGCTGGGCAAATAGTCAGACTCCCAGAGACTCATTTTCCTCAACAGTGAGGAGAGATAAAAATGCCAGTGCGTATTTCACCAAAGGTCTAGCAAGAGTTAAAGGAGAAAAGTTTAGTTAAAAAGCGGCACAGCGATCAGGCGATTCTAGAGAGTTGTAAAAGGAGCGGGGGGGGGGGGGGGGGGTTTGACTGTTTCTCCCTGTCGTCAGCTTTGGACTCCAGGAGCCAGTGCACTGCAATGGGCAGAGCTGTCAAATCACTCTGTTCTCCAGGTGCTGAAGAGAAAAGAGGAACTGGACAGAGTTCAAGCCACATCTATAGGGGAGTCTTTCCAAAATGTTGGTGTTGAAGGGCAGGAGAAAGATGGAATGAGAGCTTCAGAGAGAGACAGGATACGTTCCAAGGAAATGAGGGAATAGCTGTGCTTTGAGCTGTTTTCAGTCTCACCCCAGGATGCCAGGAGTAAAGGGGTCTACACTTGCTCTGTGGAATCACAAACGGTGAAAGTTACAGTCTTCGGCATTTAGCTCAACCAGAAAAAGTCTCAAAAGCCAGACTTCTTATTGGAAATACTACAGTGGGTATTAAATTATTGGATGAGCAGCTGGAGTCAATAACATGTATACTTCTTTACTTTGATAATAGGACTTTAAAAGTAATATTGGTGATATATTTTTAAATTTGTATGTGTACATGCATGTACATGGAGTCCAGGAACACACATATCAGGAAACACATGTGGTAGTCAGAGGCCAGCTAGCCCATAAACTTCCAGGGATCCTCCTATTCTTGCCTCCCCAGAGCTGAGATTATAGATACATGCTGCTGTATTCCGCTTTATGTGGGTCCTAAGGATTTGAACTTGGGACCTTGTGCTTACATGGCAACTTCTTCTCCCAGTGGCCCTACAATACTGCCCTGATGTTTGCTGGATGTTTACCATATGCCTGGCATTGTGCCACAAATGCTGCCCGTGGTCTTTCATTTCTTCTCCACAACAACCTTATGATACAGGTGAGAACTTTTATCTGCATCTTACAAAGAAGGAGTCTGTCTGCACACAGTGGAAGCTAAATGACTTATCCCCATGGCACAGACAGCACACAGTGCCAGTAATAGTTTTAAGCCCCTAATCCTCTAAGCAGAAACCCAACAGTGTGCCACGCCTTCACGCACCTTTGCTCTCAGCAGAAAGACAAGGAGGATCCCTGTTACAGAGGACTTTATATGAATATTTACAAGCACATGTGGGACAGCTTAAGGGTGATTGATTCTGGAAACATACTTGCATGGTTGGGATTGGACCAGTGAATAACTGTGTTCATGAAACTTTCCCCATGGGAAATAATTCTGCCATGAAATTATAGACATCGTCTTCCTGGGCCAAGCTCTGTCCTCACATGTCGCTGTCCCTGAGCGCTTAGCATTTCATGAGGGTGAGAGTCACCCTTTCTCTGTTCATCCAGGAAGGGTGTGTGCTGAAGAGTTAAGGATGAACTTATTTTGAAGAGTGTTTGGGGCTTTGCAAAATCTTGGGCAATCGAATCCCTCCCAAGCACTTGCATTTGCTTCCTAATTTTTTTTTTAAGTTAAAATTCATCCAAATCTTACAGCCAAACAAAGCATGTGAAAACATCACAGAAAAATGATATTTGAAAAGAAAGTCTGATCGCCCTGTGATTCATCAAATGTAAGCCGGGGTTGACTTGAAACTGAGGCAGAATGAACTCTGGCTCTCTAGATCTTCCACAGAGCATAATAAGCAACTCCTGAAACACTATCTGAAGTGTTTTCCGACTTCTGTGACATCTCCTAACGTCAAGATACCCAATTATGATGATTTATAAACTACTAACTGATAAACCCATCAAGCATATTAGCATCAATTAAATTATCCTTTTCTATATAATGCCAAGCATAAAGTATAAATCAACACGACAAGATTCTTATCTTGTAGCATAGTTAATGAGACAAGTTAAAAGTTATAAGACACGGGGTAACATAAACACATACTTTAAATATATGAGCAGTGGTTTTTGGAAGACATGATCATTTATAAACAGAATTTGAGCAGAGATTATTTCAAAGTTCAGGCAGATGGAGTTTAAAGAAGTGCTATTAATCCAAATTAAGCAGAATATAAAATTTCCAGATAGATCTTTAATCCTTCAAGAACCAAACCAATTTCGAATGAACTTTTTTACTTGATATCTCTGAAAATTGTATTTTACTTTAGAGAAAATTTGAAATTGATCTCGTGCCCAACTAGAAGCTTTACCCATACTGACTAGTGTTCCTTGTCCTGGGACCTTCCAGGTCCTCTGCACACTACTGGAAAAGAAAAGCAATTGTCAATATCATGCAGCTACAAACCCTGTGGCCTATTTGCACGATATACTTGCACCACAGTGGCACAAATGTTAGTCAATCAGATTTTTAGGTTAAATGTAAAGCCTGCTCCATGAGATGGAACCCATATCTAAAAATGCTAAAGTGGCCAAGAGCCTGAGACTAGAAAGGTCATGGGCCCTCGGGGAAATCCTATTACTATTCTCCTACTAAAGGGACACAGCACTAAAATGGCTCCTGATGACATACTGCTGTACCCCAGATCAGTGACTCAGCAAACCCTCATCAGAGAAGCCTCTTCTTGCATTAATACAGAGACTACACCTGGATGACAAAGAGTGAGAAACTTTGTAGCCCCAATCCTAAATGGGACATCCTCTTCAAACCCTCCCCACAAGGCTCCAGAGTCCATGGAGCATAGGAAGTAGAAAGGTTGTAAGAGCCAACGTTGCCGGATGACTTCATGAAAACAGCACCACCCAGACACAACGAGACTGATGCACATAGGGACTTATGGAGACTGTAGCAGCATACACAGGTCTGCACAGGTTCAAACCAGACAAAATCCCAGCACAAAGAAGGGAAAGTGGACACAACGTTCCACTCCTAACCAAGAAGTTATGTGCAGTTCAAACAGGAAATCGGTTTTCTCCAATGGGGTGTCCCTGGGTATATCAACCACACTCCAGGGCAGGCCTCATGCTCAGGAACCGTTGGCCAACACAAAGTGGACTATGTTTGTGGTGAGCCTTTTGTTTCATTCTCTCTAGCAGAGCTATATTTTTTTGTTTCCTTGGTTTGTTTGTTTTCACTTGGAGGGAGAGACAAGAAAGAACATGAATCTGGGTTGGGTAGGGAGGTGGGAAGGATCTGGGAAGGGCGAGGAAGGGGAAATATGATTTTAAAAAGTATGAACGTTTTAAGATTATAAAAAGTTGAAGAAAAGCAAGCAAGTTGCGCCTGTCTTTGGAGACAGACACTCTCCAGCATTTCAATCCTCTCAGTCCATGTAAGGACCCGAGTTCCTCAGTTTCATTAGATGTGACCCGTTGTCATTGTTAGACCAGTGAAATATGAGCCCAACTGACCTGTGTCAGCTCTGCTAAGAAGGCTTGAGTGTCAACACGAGAGTCTCATGGTCTCTCTATCTACTGTGGCTTTGCTAAAAAGTATGATGTTAGGATAAAGCCCCCCTCAGCCTGGGTCCCTGCAACACCCCAAGAGCAGAAATACCGATGATCTACATTGGCAAGTGGCATTAGCAGGAAGCAGCACTTGATTGCTTTAAGCCACTGGCCTTGGAGGGTTGCTGGTTTCTGCAGGAAAACCCAGTCTATATCACAGAGGAGTGCAATCCAGACATTCTAAAGCTACGTTGGTGACAGAAGATTTCTTTTTTTTAGAACTGGAAGTTTTATGTTAAAGTTCAGATCTTTAACTTTTTTTGTTTTTCAAGAAAACAAAACAATAAATACAACCTCGAAAAGGCTTCTATTTTCTTTCCACTTTCAGTGTAATTAAAAATGGCAGAAGCTACAAGGGTATGAATAATTAAGTTCAACACCAAAAAAAATGTGAAAAGCCAATGACATCATGGTGGGAAAAGTGTAGGTGTTAAATTATTGCAGGAGTAGCCAAATCCAATGAATTCAGTGAACTTTTACCCTGAGCTTGTATTTTCCAGTTCCAACAGTGCCTATTGCATACTCTGACCAGACCAGAACAGTCTCCCTACAGGACTGTGTGTGCATGTGTGTGCATGCGTGCGTGCGTGCGTGCGTGCGTGCGTGCGTGCGTGCGTGTGTGTGTGTGTGTGTGTGTGTGTGTGTGTGTATCTGTGTATCTGTGTATCTGTGTATCTGTGTATCTGTATGCATGTATGTCTTTTGAGTTTGAATCTATGCTACTGAGCCATCTATTTTCAAGTCATCTGCTGGACTGACTGAATCACATTCCATTTTCAATTAAAGTTTAGCTTTACAAATAGTCAGAGAAGAAAATATCATTAGCTCCTGAACAAGGGCAGGCAGGCACCTTTGGGAGAAAAATGTCTGCATTAAGCAACTCCTCCATTTTCTTGTCTTCTTGTTTTATCTCAGAGTGTAGAAAAACTCACAGAGAATGAAGCAAGATCACCCAGCCACTCCAACTCATTTACTTACGCAACCTAGAATAAACTCAGATTATTATAATACCGAACTGACGATGCCTCAAAACATTCCTGTCTGCCACCTTTCTTTTCTGGACATGTGTGCTATGCCTGCCAACTGAGCATGACCAGAAATGTGTCTATCATCTTTCCTTCTTGAAATATAAACTTACACTGAGCATGCTCTGTCGTGAGCTATGTGGGCTCATCTGGGTGCTTGCATACCCTTAAAATTCAAAATGTTTTGAAGTCTTGATCCCCATAGTGATAGTATTTAGGGTGGGGCCTCTAGGAAGTGATTAAATCACTAGGGAGGAACCCATTAGAGTGGATTAGTGCCCCTAGAAGACAGGCCTGGGAGACCTCTCTTGTCTCTTACAACACATGTGGTCTTAGCTATCCAAAAACTAGGAAATAGGCTTTCATTGAACAATAGTTTCCAGTGCCTCGATCTAGAACTTCCAGCCTTTCTAACTGTGAAAAGTACATTTCTGTTGTTTATGAAATCCACTCTGAAGCACTGTTATATCACACAGATTGAGACACTCTGGGAAATTACCTCCCTCTGAATGCTATTCTCCCTATAAACAAAGTATATAGTCCCTATTTGGATAGGAAGGGCACTGTACCTACTTCCTCAGAAGATGACTCAGCTAATGAATAAGGTGCTTAGATGATGCCCAACCCCAGAAAGCACCCGGTATCAGTTTTATTTTTATCTTAAATTTTATTATACATTTTATAACAAAATTTTTAATTAAAAAATTATTTTGTGTGGGTGTTTCATTTGCATGTATGTCTGTGCAAAACACATGTACAGTGCCTAAGGAAGTTAGAAGAAGGTATCAGATCTCCTGAAGCTAAAGTTACAGACAGTTGTGAGCTACAATGTAGGTGCTGGGACTTGAACCCAGACCCTCTGGAAGAGCAGCCCATGCTTTTAACTGCTGAACCATCTCTCTACCTCCTCATAAATTGTTTTATCACAAATTCTAAATGACTCTATCTACCTAGGTGTCAGGAAATGTGTTAAACATAAATAAGAAATCAAGCATGTGCTAAAGCAGTGCCTCTTCAGGTAAGAGCATGAATGCTTTTTCAGAGGATCCAAATTTGATTCTGGGACCATTGTCAGGCCACTTACAACTGCCTGAAACACTAGTTCCAGAAGGTCTAGCATACTCTTCTGGCCTCTGAGGGCATGCACACATACACACACACACACACACACATCTTAAGGAGAAAGAGGAGAATGAAGAGGAGAAGAGGAAGAAGAGGAGGAAGGGGAAGAAGAGAAGGAAGAAGAGGAAGAGGAGGAGAAGGGGAGGAGGAAGAGGACAGCAAACTTCATCTGCAGAGTTGTCTGGCAAATATCAGAAGCAGAAGCAAATTTCATTCAGCAAGACCCATGGTGAGACCTGTGACTGTCTCATGCTGTCTGCTTTGCCAGCTAATGGAAAGTTGTCCCCAAGAGCATTGTGACATGTTCCTTTAAATGAGAAAATTGTAAACACACTTGCAAAAGTCATTGTCTGTGCCAAATATTCATCAGGGCTCCCTTCCCTGGTCTTGAGGCCAGCAGAGTGAATCACACAGTTCACTCTCTTCCCCTGACAACTGCTGGTATCCATGGCCACGTTGTACAGAAAGGGCATTGATGTGAATGGTATCTTGTGGAAAGCAAGATACTGACTTCAACTGGGAATTGAAGTGCATCTTTCTTTTAACTTAGCTGGCCTGCACTCACCTTGAAAAACTAAAACAGACATGACCTCTTAGTACAACAAAGAACTGGCTTGCTCTTCTGGATTCACAAAAGCACATCCAGGAGGCACTCATTTAAGATGGGCTAATTCAGAACTGGAGACCACTATTATCCTGCAAACCTCTTCAAATGCTATGAGTTGCTGAAGGAAACCAGGAAGCTGGAGTTAAATAACACAGGGGAGGGCCTTGGACAGTGAGTACCACGAGAGAACAGGGAAAGTAAAGTCAGGTTGACTGAAGGCCCCCTTGGATGACAGCTGTCTGGAATGTTGTTTGGAACTGAACATTTTAAAAAGGGCTGATAAGGAAGGTGGCATCTCATTTCTATCCAATGAAAAGATCAAATTTCAGTGACACTAAGGGAGCAGTCACAGGGTCCCCAGTCAACACAGATGCTCATCCTACATCACAGGAAGTGACCTAAAGTCTACGCAACTCCAATTACCAATCTTGGGATTAAAGCATTCTGGGAATAATAGTACATGTCCTGGTTTTGTTTTGTTTTTATTTTAAGGGAAGACAGCGAGATAGGTGAGAAGCTAAGATGAAGAACAGGAGAAGACTGCCAGGATGGATCCACAAGGAAGAAACATAAAGACTGACGATCAACCACAAGAGGCCAGGAGAGAAAAGCATGGAGTGAATTTTCCCTCCAGAAGGAACAAACCCTGTTGATGACTTTATTTGGGGCTTCGGGCTTCTAGACTGTGTGAGAATACATTTCTGTTGTTTTAAGCTATCAAGTTTGCAACGATTTGTTACAGTACCCATGGGAAACTGATAAAGCCTGCTATCCACCAGTGCCTTTTCTAACCATGTCACAAGCTTTACTTAAACTGATGTCACCAAGTAGATTTATCAATATCTCTCGTTGTTCCTCTTGAATCCACAAAAATACTTGGCATCATTAACCTTCCTAGCACAACACTCTCCCACCCTTTCTTTGCTTGCTTGTGGTCTTTATACTAAACAGAAGTCTAGTTCATCCAGTCACAATTGGGAATACTTTTTCTTATGCATTCTCTTCAGTGACAAGGCCAGTGTCTCCTACTTCAGTGGCTCTGCCTTTCTCAGTACACAGAGCTATTAGGTCAGATGTTAGAATCTTACAATTACCCCCCTAAGGTCTCAAATTCTGTGCCAACTTCTATATCCACAGATGTACCCAGCTCATCTCACCTTTGACCTACATATCTCATTCCCACCTGACATGTTTTGTCTTCTCCAGTGACCTCACTGTCTATCCAGCGACCCCCTTTCACTCCCCACATTCATTCAAACATTCAGTCCTAAAAGATGTTTGTTCATCTCTGAAGTTTCCTCCCCCTCTTCATTCATCCTACCCACTGTTAGACTTTGCATCTCTCCCGAGTCCAAACTTGGCTTTCCATTGTGTTCCCAGATCCCAACCCCTCCAAATATTCTGGCACACTTACCACCAAAGTGACCTCTCAGGAGCCAAGCCCATCTCAACTATTTCTTAAGACAATTCCTCAGTGGTTCTTCTCACAACTCTCAGGAAAGGTTAACAAGTGGTTTCTTTCCACACACTCTCACAGCCCCA
Organism: Rhabdomys pumilio; assembly: GCA_030674055.1. Taxonomy (NCBI): domain Eukaryota; kingdom Metazoa; phylum Chordata; class Mammalia; order Rodentia; family Muridae; genus Rhabdomys; species Rhabdomys pumilio. Next base: position 76,173,355 of record JANHMN010000003.1, on the reverse strand, counting down.
TCTTCTGGAACTATCGCACAGGCATACCTTACCTCAGCCCTGTAGAGCAACCAGATATCTTTATACAACCTGATATTGCATATTTGTTACATATGTCATAAGGTCACAACTTATCTTTGTCTATTTAACTTGTTATCAATTTTTCAAAACCTCAGTTTCTAATATCACCTCATCTACAGGGCTCTCCTGACACCCAGACTAATCTCTTATCCTATTGCCGATGCTCGGGGTCTTGCATATTTGGAAAGTGCTGTACCATGGAGCTCAATCCCAGCCCTCTAAGACATCCTTAATGATAACAAGTTCATTTTGAGTACAAAAGTAATACATGGCATTGTCAAAAAGTTGGAAGAAAATAAGTGTAATCCCACAGACTGATGGTGATGATGACGGTTCAGCAAACAAGTCCCAGGATGGAGTGGTTGCAATAGAGGAAAATCATAGACAGTGTGGGATGCCGAAAAATGGAGCTGTAAGCCTTGGCCATGGGAAGATTTGTCAACAGAAAGTGTTAGATAAGATGGAACAGGGCAGGCACAGAACAAAGAGAGATTGGCAGGCAGCGAGGGGATGCTGAATATCGTAGTGTTGACTTCAGAAAGATTCTTCAGTTTACATTTACATTTGTGATGTATTTGTTTTTGAAGGATGCCAATCTCTAGCTAGAATTCTTGTATGTAAATATCCAGTTCTCTTAGCACAATCCATTGGCCGTCTTCTCTCCATTACCCCTTTCTCGGAGATCACATGGATTGCTACGGACTTATTCATAGGCTTTCTACTCGGTCCACTGGTCTATTTGTCTATCCTCACGCTACTAACAAATATAATTTTAGTTTTTCTCAATCGGTATACCTTTCCTCATCTTTTATTCCTAGTATGTTGAAAAACAGTGATGGGTTGAAAGACATTTTTGCCTTTTTTCTAATCTTATTAAGAAAGTGTCTAGTTTCTTACCATTAAGAATGGCATTAAGCCAATTGTGGTGGCACACACCCAGCATCCAGGAGGCAGAAGCAAGCAGATTTCTGTGAGCTCAAGGCCAGCCTGATCTACATAGTGAATGCCAAACTAGTCAGGGCCACACGGAGAGATCTTGTCTCAAAAAATATGCTGTAGTTATAATTTTTTTAAATATACATGATCAAGTGGTGGGCATTCTCTTCACAGTTTCCTGAAGCTTCTTCTTTAACGTTTTCCATCATGAATGAGTGTTAGATTTGTTTAATTTTTTTCCTACAGCTGTTCCTATAAACATGGTTCTTCTCTAGCATGTGGATAAGATGGATTATATTGATTGATTTTTGAATGATGAATGAACTTTTCATACCCAAGATAAATGTCATTGGTTGTGTTTCTAGACATTGTTGAGTTTTGTTTATTTGTGCTCTTGGAAGAATGAATTTAGATCTCCCTCTATAGAAGAGATCATGAAGAATGGGTATAAGAGAGAGAGTTGGCTGTGACATTGTGTCTTTTTGCAAAGTTAGAAGCTGCACCCATGAAGTGTCACCGACATGACTGTCTAAACATGAGCTGAACAATGACAACAACAATAGAGATACTAACATGGACAGGGAAAACCCATGAAGCCCTCTCCCTACACAAAGAGCTACAGGCCACTAAAGCATACCAGAGCAGGAGACATAGTCTTCTCCAGGGAAAATTGTACCAACTAGTTATCAGTACCAGATGGTCATCCCTGGAAATATACAAGTAACATTATACTGAGAAGGTTGCATTTAGAAATGTGTGTGGATGTATGTATGTATGCATGCATGCATATATGTATGTATGTGTATATATGTATATATGTATATATGTGTATATATACATGTGTGTATGTATGTATATTCCAATTAATGAAGAACGAGGCCATGAATTTGAAAGAGATCAAGAAGTAGTTTATGGGAAGGTTTAAAAGGAGGAAGGAGGAGGGGAATGATGCAATGACATTATAATCTCAAAAATTAAAGAAAAATGTAAACCTATGATCTAAAAAAATTTGATATAATTCTTTCCTGAAGTATTTGTTTGAGTATAAAGTGAATCTTTGAGGCAGAAGACGTACTATTTTGGAAAGTTTGTGGTCATGGATTTGAGTTCTTTAATTGATATAGGCTTATTCTGTCTACTTCTAATTCTATGAGGTTTGGCAGACCTTGCCTTTGCAGGAGCTGCCCATCCAGTCTGTCTGCTCCGTGGGCACAGGGCCACTCTTATCCATTTGGTCTTTAATGCCCACTGGCTCTGATGGAGGACTGTCTCTACTCTCACTGATGCACAATGTTTCTGCCGCATTATTTTCTTAGTCTGACTGTCAGTGAGCTATTTCCAATTCTTTTCCTTGGGACTTTTCTCTCATTCGTATTGGTTATTTTCTTCTGGTTGCCTTGGATGGATTTGTGCTGCATTTCCTAAGGCTCAGATGCTTCATCTCAGCGCCTCTGTCAGGCTTGGAAATGTCCCTGTGAGCACGGCTTCTGTCATATTGCACATAGTTTTACCGAGTTGTATTTCTGTGTTCACTAAATTTAAAATAATTTTTCCTTTCTTGTAAGATTTTTTTCCCTTTGTCCACATGTTACTTAGAAATACAGGGTCTCTATGTATTTTAAATTTTCCAATGGTTACCCAAGGTTGGAGGGGCAGAGGGGGTGGCTGAGGGATGAAAAACCAAAGCTCAGAGGATTTTGTCGGCAGAAAGACTTAGGATGACACTGGTGGGTATGTCATAGGCCTGTAATCCTAGTGATCAGGAGACGGAGCTAGAAGGACAACAGGTTCAGTGCTAGCCTGAGCAATATAGTTATTTTGAGAACAGTGTGAGGTATATGGCAAGACTCTGCCTCAAAAAGAAAATAAATCCCCAGGAATCCCCAGGAGAGGGAATGGTGCCTTAAATCCTGACATGGGCAATGATATGGTGTTTAATGCAGGCTCATCAATTGTAAATATGCATAGTGTGTATGGGAAATTTGTGGAGCTGGGAAAATGGGCATGCATAGGAGACAGAAGAGATTTGGAGAGCCGGGCAGTGGTGTAACTCAGGAGGCAGAGGCAGGTGGATCTCTGAACTAGAGGCCAGTCAGTCTACAGAGTAAGTTCCAGAATAGCCACGGCTACACAGAGAAATCCTGTCCCAAAAAGCCAAGGAGAAGAAAAAGGAGAAGGAAGAGGAAGAAGATGACGACATTGAAGAGGAGGAAGAGGAAGAAGAGAAAGTAAAGGAAGAGGAAGAAGAACAATAAGAAAAAGAAGGAAGAGGAGGAAGAAGAGGAGATGAAAATATGTCTTACACTAAATTCTCCTAAGTATCTACAAGCCTCCTCTATTGTCAGAAAGAGACTTGAGGAGTGGAATAGCAGAAATTTGTGTAGGAAGAGCCTGGTCAACCTGGCAGGGCTCCTGAATTTTATTACAATTCATCAGGAACCACTGAGGGAGCTGTTAGCACAGAGATGGCATTTATATATTAAACAAACAAAACAACCACAAAGTGATAACAATTTTAAAAAGGAAATGACATGAAAGTAGAAGGGAGTTTCTTGGGGTAAGGGAGGGAAGTGAAGGATGGAGGAAGAAGAGATCTAGAAGGGAATGGGGGAAAGAGACTTCAGTATCAAGTTTCTTCTCCTATGCAGCTGGATCGTTTGCTGTGGTTGCTGTTCTTCCTAGAGGAGCCTCCCAGAGGAGACAGAATGCTAAAAGTCCCCCCTTTATTTTTAGTAGCATTTGTTTATTGTATAAATTGATGGGTTTCATTCTGACATCCCATGTATACAATACTCTATGATCATCTTCAACCCCTATTACCTTGTCCTGCTGCCCTGCCTCTACCTCCAAGCCTTCCTCATACCCCATGCATCAGCTCTATTATTTTCCTTCTTTAAGGAGGCATTCTTTAGAGGCTGGAAGATGGCTCCATTGATATTAACGTCAGTTCAGAAACATAGGACATGTGACACATGCCTATAATCCCAGAACTGGTGATGCTAAAGACACTCTGGGTTCATTGAGAGACTGCCTCAAAATGGAAGGTGAAAACTAATTGAGGAAGATGCCCAATGTCAGCCTCTAAGCCTCTACACATTCTCACATGAGCTAACACAGACACACACACAGAGACACAAACACACACACACACACACACACACACACATACATGTATACACACATGAGAAAGAGAGGAAGAGAGAGAGAGATGAGAGAGACAGAGAGACAGAGAGAAACAGAGAGAGAGAGACAGAGAGAATGAGCACCCTTCAAAGAAGACAATAATTCTATGATGTCCCTGTAGTCTTCATGTTGCCTCTGGAACCTGTCTAAATCCTCATTCATTACAATTCACCTTGGTCCCACTCATCTCAGCTCTGCAAAATCACCAGACACATCTGCTGGACTGCCCCTGTCCCAGAGAATGACACTGCCCTTCCAAAGCAGTGCTCAATAGAGTATGGTCCTAGAGACCATAGGAAAGTGTTGGTAGCCCCAGAGAAATGCAGAGAGCTGGGCCTCACTTCTCCCTCTGAGTCAGAAATTCTGGGAGGAGTAGCAAGTTATACTACCTCAAACCCTTCAGGGGGAGTCTGCTTTGCATGTCCTACTTGGAGAGTGCCTGATCCCAGGGAAGTATTAGGAGTCATATATTTTGATTCTACACAGGCAAAAATCACATTAAATAAAGAAAACCTGATTGGAATGACAGATATCCAGGGTTTTGAAAACCTTCCTCAGCTATCAAATCAGAGGGAGAATCCTATCATTTCCAGAAAGCCACCACATTCTCTACAGGGGAATTCATTTACACCGAAATGATCAAAACCTCTTTATTGGGAATAGGCATGGCACATCCCCAAACCCAGGACAAGTATGGCAAGAGTAACTTACCTGGCAGATGCCACTTATGCACATATCCAGAGAGTCAGCATTGCAACGAGTTCCATCCAACACTTTGGGTGCCAGCTCTACCACTAAACTCTGTCCCCGAGCATGACACTTGAGTGCACATGGGGCAGCAGGGTCATTGTATAGTGGAATCCACTCATAGTAATGACCCTGGTACTGCACGTCATTGTAGGCTGAGCACTGTTGGGCTCTGAAGTCTTCTGCATCTGCTGGGCAATCCTGCAGGTAAACAGAAGGAACCATGTGCATATGCAGGGTAACCAGCCATGGAGTCAACAGAAGGCTGAACCAGACCCCAACTGTCTCTATGAGTCATACCTCATTTCCTCACCTCCCTCCCTCTTTTCCTATCCCTCCCCCCACCTCTGAGATTACAAACTGAATCTGCATTTCTACATTGTGGGATTCCATGGAGAGTCTCTGCAATGCAGACCTACTCAGGGGATCATTTAATTAATCTAATCCCTCTTCCATTCACGTGTTTTTCCCAGATAATTGAGGTGTATGATGTGTAGGTGCTAATTTTGCCCTGATTTAGCCATCTTGTGTGTAAACTTCCAAATGTATTTGAATCAAGGGGAACTCAAAGACCTTTACATTTCCAAGATGATTCAAGGGCTTCATAGGAACAGTAGTAGTCCTGCCCCTCAGGAGCTATTTCAGGCGAATCAGTTGCCCCCATTTTAGCCCCAAACCGCTGTGTTCTTTATTAAAGTATTTTAATTACATATAATAATGGGCTGTATTATCATATTTTCATGCATGTATATGATGTGCTTTGATTATATTCACCCCATTACTCTCTCCTGTCCCTCTCCTACTGACTGCCTTCCTCTTTCCAATTTGTCATTCTACTTTCATGTCTTATTTTGTGTCCCCAGACACCCCCACATCCAGTTCTAGCAACTATTAACTGCCTATAAATTCCCAGGAAGGAATACATCCTTGTCTAAACCACTGTGTCTTGTGAGAACTGCTGACTGTGCCCCCATCATTCTTTGATTCATCAGCCTCCCCGCCCCTCCCCCCCACACACACTCTCTCATCTCCCATTGCTCTTCACTGGTACCAAACACCTATCTTCACCAAGCTAGTTCAAATTATTTCTATTATTTTATACACTCCCTGTTATGAAGATAACTAACGTTCATTCTAAGAACATTGCAGAAAGTTTCTATTAAAATGAATAAGTTACAAAGATTCCCATACTTAAATATTTATACAAATCTTGATTCATTTCCAAGGGTTTGTTTCTGGAAATAAAATTTTGAGTCCAAGTGTGTGTCTATTTTCTGAACCATTCCAGTATTGCTAAATGGTCGTTGAAAAGTGTATTACCGTTAGCTATGGGCTACACAGGTAGCCTTTCTGGATCCTTTTTTCTCAGTTGGATATTATAATTTTCTAATCATAAGTGTATAATCAAATTCTATTTCTTTAATTTGCATTTCCTTATTGTTTAGGATTCATAGGTAGTATTGTTAAGTTTGTTTTTTTTATAGCAAATTTTTGAAAATTCCTTTTATGTCCTCCATTCTGTCTTTGTATTATTTTTAGCAGATAAAGTTATTACTTTTTATAGTGAATGCATCAAATCTGGTCATTTGTGTTGGAAATCTATTTAATTTTGCTCTGGGCACCTTGTGAAGTACAGAAGGCTTAACTGATTATGCAGCCCTCTCCGTTAACGTTGCTTACCCTGAAAGATTTCTTCCTATTTTAATGGGCTACAAATTCTTTTCTTACCCTCCCCTAAGGACAAATAAGCATTGAATGCATTAGTCTTGTTCCTTTATAGGTTGGCATTTGAGTTTGGACTTTGGGTTTTATGAGTCATTGTTGTTCTGTTTTCTCCCATTTACTTTGGAGGTAGGGTCTCTGTAGCCCCGACTGGCTTCACTTGTACTTTGAACTTGCAGTTGGTTTTGCTCTGCCTCACCCATGTGCAAGTGTGACCAGATTAACTCTTTCTTATAGCTGGAGTTACTCAGACACTGTGAGATAAATATCTCACCTCACGCTATTTTTCCAGAAAAAAATAGTGATTGTTTTTCAGCATGCTTCTAAAATATACTTTATTTTATGTCTTGCCTTTTTTTTTTAAACCCATATCAAATCTGTTTTATTGTTACAATAAGACCTCAGTCATCCAGGTCCTAAAAAGATCTGGTGGATTAGGTAAATCTGTCATTTAGCCACACGCTTTCCAGACAGCAGCAGAACAAGCCATCATTGCTAGAGTTGGATTATGTTTGCCTAGACCATTGGAACCTTTGAAAGGACAAGGACAGAATACATATTAACATAAATTTCCCAGAGTCTAACTTGGTCTGTGAGTCTGCAATGTCACCTCCACTGCCCCTCTAGAAGCCCTCTGAAGCCAGATTTTCACCAACTCTGCTGCATTCTACTATAAACTTAGAGTCACATAAAACGAGATATAGGCATGGAAACTTCTAGGAGAATGGCCCTCTCCATAATCATCTGTACGTAACCCCTATTAAACCTGCAGAACTCGAATGAGTCAGTCTTTAGGTTGTTGATGCTGTCCCAGTTTAGGGACAGTTGTTACCTTGTATTGCCCCTCCAGCTGTTATATAACAACTGGACATGTGCTCTCAGTCTTTGCAAACATCCGTAAATGCTTTGAAAATAGAGAATGCGTAGACCACGCCTAGCTCATTTGTACCATGTTGTTGTAAAGCATTCCAAACTCTGACAGTGCATTCATTTTTTGTTGTGTTAGCTAGATAAAATCTGAACCCTAGTCATGACAAATGAGGCAAAGCCAATGAAAGTAGACTGGAGCTGGATAACTTTTCTCTGTAGAAATGGGGTCTCTGTCTTCCATGTGACTGACGACAAAATGACATCATCTACTTCCCCACAAGCCATGGTCAATGTTTTCTTTCAGATTCTTTGAAACCAAAGAAAAGCATGTATGAAAGCGGGGAGCAGACACCCCGCCCCTTGCAGTGAGCTCACAGGTGTGGCAAGTGCTCTTTAGGGCCCGAATAGTCTGCCTGCCTGACTGCTATAAGCCAATAAAGCTTCAAAAAACATAATGAGTGCTAGTTAACACAAGTTTAGGATGTCTGCCTAAGCTTAGTGCTTACCTAATGGGTGGCCATGTTTGTCATCCTTGGCCAGAACTGACTAACTGACTATCCAGAGGTACACTAGTCTCTGCCAGTCAAACCTTCCCAGGAATTTGAAATTACACACACACACACACACACACACACACACACACACACACACACACACACACAAATATGCAAGAGGAGAGATGAGAAATCACATGAAGGGCTGGGCTGGCCCTTCCTTTTTGACATGTGTGCCCAAGCAGAGCCAGGCAGTTCCCACTACAGAGGAGAATGGCTGATATGAAGGAAGAAAAAAACAGATGGCAAGCTATGTATATCAGCAGAAGGAGAAAGCAGCCCATGTTCCTCACTTTTGGGGTTCAGGATCTCAAAACCTATTTCTGCTTAAATATCACTACTTCCCACATATTTATATTAAGAGACAATGAACATACGACACAGGGAAAAGTTCATAAAGTATGTTCAGTAGACACGTGTTGCCTTGATCTCAACTGTCCAGAAGAAATACATCTCATAGATAGGAACTTAGAAGCACTCAGAGCATTCAAGTTTTCGAATGGTGACTGAACTATACCATGGTTACCACTTTCTAAGACATGTAGGGGCCAATGGCAACTTAGTTCGTTGCTTTTATTTACTTTGCAGTCTTCTAGCATAAACACTAAGCCTGCCCAGCTTCCAGTTGCCTGGCTTAGCTAGGCACAGCTCGAGACATTGTAGAGACTGTTGTGTCTTAAAATAGCCTCGTCTAGTCTCATAGTTACAGATATGAGAGGACACACTCTTTCTTTAAAGGTTTATTATTTATTTGGAGGTATGTGTATGTATGTGTGTCCACAGAGGTCAGAGGTGGGTGTTGCATCCCCTGGAGCTAGAATTACAGGCAATTGTGAGCTTTTCAACATATGTTCTGGGAACATACATTCCAGTCCTCTGAAGGAGCAGTGAGTTTCCTGAACCACTGAGCCACTGAGCCCCAGGACACGGCTCTTATGCAAAGCAGAAGCAATGGCAATGGAAAGAAAAGAACACCTCCAAGAGAAACACTAAGTAAAATAAAAGACTGTTAGAAACTAGCCACTTGTGGGCTCTATGGCATGAAGGAAAGACCCTGCAAGGGACATGTCTAATGTCACCTTTTCTGGAAGCCATCAGGAAGCCCATTGTGCAGAGCTAACGGTGCTCATAAAAAAAGTTGCCCATGTTGCAAAAATGTTCCTGCCAGGTTGTAACAAACTGCACAGTTTTGAAGATATTCCCTTTGCTTCTTCCAGCATTGACTTTAGTCCCATAAACCCTGGACTAAGAAAACACGAGGTCAATGAATCCAGATATCAGGACTCCTGGCTGACATGCATGGCTTCTTCTGCACATCTGCTCTGATGGACTCCTGATAAGGATACTTTTCTCCCAAGTCCAGGAGTCCAGGCTCTGGCTGTAAGGATCAGCACTAAATGATAATCAAAAAGCTTATGTCTAAGAGACTTGATGTGTCAGGGTTGGGGGATACCCAGGGGGACCCTCACCTGTTCAGAGGAGAAGGGGAGGGGAAAGGAGAGAAGAGGGTTCCTAGGAGGGGCAGTGAGCAGAATGTAAAGTGAATAAGTGAAAAGGGAAAATAAAATCTTTTATCTGAAGACTGAAGTCACTAAGGGGTCACCATGCTGCACACAGACATGTCCTGTTGTTCCCTAATCTTTCAGCCCAAGGCCCCCATCTCTTTTGACAGGGAACCCAGGAAGCCCCTAAAGCACAGCCTCAATTCTTGGAGAGAACACTTTAACCCCATACCCCATTCAAGTCTCCCTCTCCTGCCATCTGAAGCATGGCTGGTCTTCAGCTCGAGAGGTGAGAATTCTTCATCTGTGGGTTCTCAATGCATCTCCTACTGTCACATGCCACTGAACATGATCGTTTGGTGTTTCCTTAGCTAGCGATGTTTGGTAAGCTTTTCTGGGGTGGGTGGAATTATGAAGCACAACTGCGGGGATGCCCTCCTCAACAGAGTCCCCTGAACAAGTAGCAGAATTCAGATGGGCACAAAGGACTTCATGTCTCTGACTTGGCTTCAGTTGCTTCTCCATTTCCTTCCCTGTTTTTCCCTGGCCTGGGTTCACTGAATATTCAGGTGTGCGCCACTCACCCAGGGCTTGTCCTGTAGCAACTGTTGGACTCATGGGGTGTCGCAAGCTACCGTGCTTTTTCATTTCTGCTGTCTCAGGTATCATTTCATCTCCTAACAAAACTTCATCTCTTGCAGAAATTCCCCAATGCCCCAGAACTTCATTTTGAGCCCTGTCATCTCAATTTGAGTGTATGTTGCTAAGGAGGAGAAAGACTGGAATGAAAAAGATCGGTTGCTTTTATTTGTTTTTCATACCTGATGTGTGTGTCATGCACATGTGCATACCAAAGAGCAAGTGCACATGCATGTGTGCGCATGTGTGCATGGAGGCCAAAGGACCACCTTGGCAGTCATCCTCAAGAATGCCAATGACCTCCTTTGAAATGGGGTCCCTCTTGGCCTAGAGTTCACCAACTAGACTAAGATGGTTGGCCGGTGAGCCCTGGGTCTCCTCTTTCTGCCTCCTTAGTGCTGGGATTACAAGCCTACCACGAAGCCTGGAATTTTTACGTGGGTTCTGGGGCTTGAACTCAGATCCTCAAGTTTGTAAGGCAAACTCAGACCAACGGAATTACCTCCCCAGCTCATAATTTTGCTTTTTATTTAAACAAAATATTCTTATTCTTAGTGTTGAATAACGTAACAAACAGTAAGACTTGTATAAATTCTTCCTTCTGTGTGACTGTCTGTGTCGCCCAGCCTTGTCTGCACTGGGCACAGCAAGCAGTCTGTAGTGGCAGTAATGCCATTAGATCCATTCCCATCTGTAATCTTCCTTTGAGGCCCTCACAAAATAATTTTAACCCCCTAGACTTAGTCCCACTTCATGTGCCTGTGTGTTTTCAGATCTTGTAGAGGAGGCTGGGAGAGAAAATGGATACAAAAGCACTTGGAGCCTTGAAGGACTCTGAAGCTATTGTGTATAACACTTCTGTGAATGGAAGCATAATGACATATTTACAAGTTCTATCGTCAGCATGAGAGCATGGGGAGTGAAAGACACTTCTATACAAAGGCTGTCATTACTCACACAAGTATTTAAAATCAATAGAGGGCTTCTGAAGACACTATGGGTCTCATAGTACATGTCAAACACTCCGGGTTTAACTGGGTTGCATTTTCTTCAGACTTACGTGATTGCTGCAAGTCTTGTATCTGATGTTCTGTCCCTCGCAGTTCCTAAAGGAGGAAGGAAACGATAGCTTTTATAGAGGCGACGATGCAAAGACAAGGTACTAGTTTCCTATAAAAGTTTTTAATAGTGTGTACTGTTGCAAAGATTCAAAATTTAAACTCTGAAGACTCAACTTCCAAGCATAAGAGAACAACAACATCTCAAGAAGGCATCTATAAATAGAGGATGAATTCTTTAGGGAATGACATCAACTAGCTTTTAAAAAACCCTACAGTCTACATAATCTCTGAAATTATGTAGTGTTTGGGGTGTGTGTGAATGTGTGGATTGTGTGTGTGTGTGTGTTTCTGTGTGTGTGTGTGTGTGTGTGTTTCTGTGTGTGTGTGTGTGTGTGTGTGTGTGTGTGTGTGTGTGTGTACCACAGAAATCTACAAATGTTTCTCTACATAGTTTCTTTTGTAACGATTATTTTGTATATGATTGGATCTGATACACTTCTTGTTTTTGTTTGCTTGTTTTGTCTTTTGAAAAGTGTCTGCCATTTAGCCCTGGCCTGGAACTGGCTATCTGCCCAGTTCATGCTCTAACTCACCAAGTACTGCAATTACGCATGTGCCGCCATGCCTAGCTCACTGGTACTCTCTTCAATACTGATCCTCACTTTCCCTTCTTTGTTCTCTTAAACTCACCCCTTTCTACTTACACACTTCACACCACCGATACTTTGTTTATTCATTTGTTCAGTTACTTATTTTATCTAGACAGTTAGTCATTGGCAGAGCTACATTAGCCCTGGCTGGCCTGTAACTTATGATGATCCTCCTATCTCTGCCTCCCCAGTGCTGGGGTGATAGGCACAAGCCACCATCCTAGATAGTCTTAAATGTTTTGTTCCCTTACTGCATGGACTCCTAAGTTCTTTTAGAAATGGCACTTCTCTGGGGGGTGCCATTCTTGGTTGGATTTTGAAGGTTATGTGAAAACCAAGTTTTGGAGTAAAAAACAGTGTTATGGCTGCCTCCAATAGCATGACCCCTAATGTTTCTAAATGCTTGGCTTTGAATACGGAACATGAACCCATTAGTTGTTCCTTCCGAACGTGTGGTTTAAAATGTCTTTCCACATTACGGTCATGGGTTGGTTAAACCTTCACGCTCCATGACTATACCTCCTCATCATTTGGCTTGTAATGAGTCTACCATTGAGGTTTGCTACAAACTTCATAAGAGGTGTGGTGATTTTAATAGGAATGGCCCCCCAGAGAATCATGTGTATGAGTTCTTGGCCCATATGGAATGGCACTATTAGGAGGTGTGGCCTTGTTGGAGGAAGTGTGGGGGTGGTATTTAAGGTTTCATATGCTCAAGCTATGCCCAGTGTGAAACACACTCGCTTCTGCTGCCTTTAGATCAAAATTTAGAACTGTTGGCTCCTTCTCCAGCAATATGTATGCCTGCACTCCCCCATGCTTCTCACCAGGACAATAATGGACTAAACCTCTGAACTATAAGCCAGCCCTAATTAAATGTCCTTTAAAACAGGTGCCCTGGTCAGGGTGTCTCTTCACAGCAATAGAAACCCCAAGGAAGATAAGAGGACACCACATTTTAAAGACCCAAGAAGCACCAAGCTGGGAGGCTGGCAGGAAAGCCATGCTGGGCTGGAGGACATTCTTCTGGGAACCACAGACACCTGCCAGCCCTATGTCACTCTTCTCTTTTATGTGGATGACAAAGGAAAACAAACAAGAGAGTGAACAGGAGATTTCAAACTCACTCAGTTAATGTCAGGAAGGTGGCTGTTAGGTTAGGGGAGTAACACCCGAGTGCATTCTATGTCAGGCCAATCTATAAACCTAAGGATTTCAATGCTCTTGGAATTTATTCCCTATATGGACTAATATCTCGATATTTTCCGTTGGCTATTTATTTTGTTTTAAAAAAACATTTTACTACATTTTTATTTAACCCAAACATTTTTCCCAGTTTCAAGGAGAAAGACAAAGGAAAACGGCTCATTAGAAAAACAGAATTGATAGAAACACTGAGAAATAAAAACTCTGGGAGCACACATTGAACAGCAGTTTCTTTAAAAGTGATTTAAAATTTTGGAAGTATTTTTCACATGAATTTTAATAATTATTTAATTTTACCCACTTGAAATTCTTTAAAAAAATGATTCTCAAGCAGAAATTTAAACTAAAAGAAAAAGAAAAAAGAGCAGAACTGTCTTACGGCTTTGCTTCAAGTCTGCTCTGTAGGCTCTGTAGCCAAAGTCCACACCCAGTTGTCAGCCAGGGTGTCCAGAAGTCATTAGTGTGAGCATTGAGCCCAAAACTCTAAACCTAAAAACCAAGAGCATCCCTCCCAACAGTTCCACTTCAAGGGCTTCACAGTGACAACAGGAGACAAGACATTTCATCCCAAGAACTCTCAAAATATAAATCATCATGTCAGGCCACCTCTTTCTTCCAGGAATTCTGTGGCGAGCTTACTGTGGGCCTGGGTAGAGATATAGAGGTACAAGGGCATTGCCGCTCAGTTTGCTTTATACATCAGCCCTCTGGCTGCCATTTTTAGCACTCTGCTTCACGTTGTCTAGCCTAACACACACTCAGCCCACAGGCGGCCTCTACTGATGTGGCCTGCTTCGGTTACAATTTAGTCAGAAGATGAATGACTACTTTATGAAGCAAGCATAAAATAAAACGCAAGTTATTTTAAAGTTAAGGACATGAGAGTCCTAATTCCCCAAGCAGGAACCTGCCAGCTTATTCTGGAAATAATTCCTTTGGCCCAAAGCAATAGAGCGGCAAAAAAAAAAAAAAATATTACTTGTGTGTTTTTAATACCACTATAATTAGCATATGAAAGAGATGATGGTTATCAAGAGTATATGAAAATTCAAAAACACTGTTTCACAGTTATGGATTCTCTACCTGTTACAACATTCACAGCACCCTAGCACTGAAAAATTTTAAAGTCTGAAGATTTATGAAAATCTAGAAAACATGTTGATGTCACATGAGAATACATTAAAAACATTAATAAAATTTCCCTGGAGTTTATAGTACTACAATTTATTATACTTGCTTGGCGATATATTGACTCAAACGCTAGTGTCATAAAGGCTGAGAAGCATATGTTTTGAAGAGTAAAAATATATTAATTTTCAAATAGTAGCCAAGCTGAACCTGGGGTTCCTGTGGCTGGCACTTGGCCAGTGGATCAAGTCACAGGTTTTTGCAGAAAAAAAGATGGTCTGGTTGGTGCTCGGTTTAAAGTGCATAATAACTGACTGGAATATTTAACTGGAACCAAGCTCTACCCACAGAGAAATCGGTAAGTGCAGTGGCAGCACTCCCCTCTTCCCCTGAGTCCTTCATGTGAAGGACCACACTGACAAGGGAAGCCACTGGGATGGTCTCAGAGCCTGGGGATGGCTTTGTATGTAATCGCCTCCTTCCTCCCCTTCCAAGAAAAGCTGACCACAAGAGCTCAAAATTTATGATGTCTTATCAGTCTCTATGGCACTAAAGGAGGGATGATAGGCTTTCCAAGGGAAGTGGGTTTCCTCCCTAAAATCTCAGAGTAACTCCAGAGTCGCTGTGAGAGTTCAGAATACTGAATTAGGAGTGAGTAAGGCATGTGAGGACCCGTGATGGGGATCAAGGAGGCTTGAATTTGCTAGGTCCTTTGCATTTGCTATGGCTGCTTAGCTTGGAGTTTTTGTGGGACTCCTGACAGTGGGAATGGGGGTGTCTCTGACTCTTTCTCCTGCGTTTGGAACTCTTTCCTCCTACTTGGCTGCATCAGTCATCCCTGATAGGACGGTTTGCGCCTAGTCTTACTGCATCTTGTTATGCCATGTTCAGTTGATACCACTGGGAGGCTTGCTCTTTTCTGAAGGGAGTGGAGGAGCAGTAAACCTGGAGGAGAGAGGAGGTGGTGGGTGCTCGGAGAAGTAGAGGGAGGGGATGTACTGTTAACAAATGCCAGTATTTTCTCTATAACTCCAGCTTTTATAACTGCTAAGGGATTTCCAATACCCAGAAAACGCAAGGACATTCATTACGTTATTTCAAATTTACACTTTATAGATAGACATTTTTCCACTTGCAATTTATTTTTCACGTGAACTGATACACTCAAATACTTTTTCATTGAATATTGTCCTCACAATTTAAAATCTTACTACAATTTATGGATTATTTTGATATGAATTAACTGTTTTCCTTAATATTCATGATCTCGGGTGATTCAGAATTTTGAAGAGCATCTGTCGTCTTTCAGTGAGAAATCCTGTCACCACAGCCTAGCCTTCAGTGTCTGGGACACACGTCATCATGCACTGTGGGCATGCGCGTTTTCTACCAGACATGGCAGATTGCCCTCTAAGGTGGCATGACGTTTCCTCATAACTGCTTGAGGGGTGTGTCAGGGGGTGGTTCTCACCTTCACACATTCAGATAAATAATTCAGCATTTTAAAACTTTACAAATTTCCCAATCTAGAGAACACGAGATGGCTCATCTCACCCCACTTATTCAACCTTTTATTCTTTGTGAGTGTCACACCAGGTACCCCAATCCCACTCATCTCCCCATCCCTTTACACCTGCCCTCCACCCTTGCAACCTGCCTCCCCCCAAAACAAGAGAAAAACCTCATTGTGGAAGCCACTCAGTGTCAGCATGCCCACAGCATGCCCTCTTGTCCACACATCTTTACTTACAAACAAATGGTCACTGCAATGAGTCACTGGTCTGGTTTGAGGTCTCTGGCTTCTGCTATGCTATCAGTACTGGGTCCTTGCCAGGGCTCCTCCCAGATATCCTAATGTTGCCCTGTTTCATGGAGCTCCTGAAACTTTGGGTCTTAAGGAATGGCACCTTCAGATGCTCTAATAGTTCTTAGATGAGGTAGATGTTGGGGTGGACAAACTCAAAACCCTGAATCTGGGTTATCTGAGCTTGTCAGCCCACCAGCTCTCCGACTCTCATGCCCTCATGGCTGGTTTACTAGCAGGACCAGCAGGGCCAGCAGGGCCAGCAGGGCCAGCAGGGCCAGCAGGGCCAGCAGGGCCAGCAGGGCCAGCAGGGTCAGCAGAGCCAGCAGGACCAGCAGAGTCAGCAGGACCAGCAGAGCCAGCAGGACCAGCAGGACCAGCAGGGCCAGCTCTATTGTGTTTCCCAGGCAACAAGCAAGACCTGCTCTCCCAAGTGCTGCAGCACGTGAGGGGCAGGACCAGATCTTCTGCTCTCATGACCCTGGGGTCAACTCTCCTGCCTGCCACAGGGGGTGGGGGGAAAGAGGCACATCTCTTCTTTCACTGCACAGCAGACAAGCAGCAAGGCCAGTTCACTGACATTTTTATGATGTTGAGACTTCCTGTTTATGATCATGTTTTTATAAATGTTTTCTATATCCTTTAGAAGTCATTGCAAAACATTTTATATTTTCTTAATAGTTCAAATGTTGACTTTTGGAATGTTGCTTTCTAGCTTCTTCCACAGAGTAAGGGCCCAGTTATTTATGCATTAGTCTTGCCTAGAATTCTCCAGGGAACCCCACCATTAGTCCCCTTATTTGTGTACAGGTACTCTTGGATTTATTATCTACCTGATCTGTGAGTCATGAGAGTTACATCTCCATCTCTAGTCCTCAAATGGTGTGCATTCTTGTCTCACCACTTTGGCTACACTGAATATAACCAGCGACATCAGGGAGACGACTTCACACCTGTTGTTAAAGACCATGTGGCTTCATTTTGAGGCTAGGCGTGATGTCTGTGTACACTAGGTGTGAATGTCGACTTCTGCTAGGATTTGGGGCGTTTCAAGCTTTCACCAAATAAATAAGTGCATGGCTTTCCTCCTTACATCTTGGCTGTTGAGCCTGCAGCTGCTGTTAATGTTGTCTCCTGGGTTCTGTACTCTAACATTGCAAACTTGAGCTACAAGTACTCTATTGATAGGAATCTTGCTCCAGATCCCTCAACACTGCCAGGCACATCAGGGTCACTTTTTACAGTTGGCATGTACTCACTGTACATGGCAGTGGGTTCCAAAAGGACATTTTTACACAAGTACATAATGCTCTTTGAACGTGTCCGCCCCTGTACTCCGTACTCTCCTTTTCTCATCCATCACAGCCCTGTGTGTATCCTTCATTTCCCTAGACAGTTTCTTTCACGCCATGTATGCATACATGATTTATGTATCAGTGTAAAATCTAGAATACACACATGAGAGAAAACACATGATATTTGCCTTTCGAGCCTGACTTAATTCCATTAATATGATAAATTCCAATTGTAGTCACATACCTGAAAAATGACATAATTTTGCTCTTTATGGCTGAATAAAATTCTGTCATTCAAATATATGTTATTCGTGTGTGTGTGTGTGTGTGTGTGTATCTCACATTATCCATGCCTCTGTTAATAAGTAGATTTCACAACTTAACCATAGTTAAATAACAAGGCCACCTTTATGCTAACTTTCCATAACAAGATTCCACAGTTTGCAGGCTATATGATTCTGCCTCTTTACTATCCACAAGGTAAGTGGACCAATATATGTGCACCTGAAACTTTTGGGAGAACAGTAGTACCCATGTTCTACAGTGGAAATTTTTTCCAGTCATAATTGAGACCAATGTATTTAAACTCCTTAGGCTGGGATAGAAACCCTGCTTGGGAGGGGTAGGAACCATTAAGGTTCCTCCTTTCGGCTAGAGTAGCACTTTCTGAGCTCTGCCTCACATAGTCTCCTGGCACGGGCTCCTGTATTTACTGTGGAAGTAAACTTCTCTAAGCTGGGTTCCCACTTCCACACCAGGACAGACAGAGACTCAGGACAGACATACACTCCATTCTGGCCTTCAGTTTTCCCTCTGAATCCCCTTGAGTTCTCATTGGTTTAGATTTATAACTTTAAAAGTATGCATGTCTAGTTTACCTGGAATTTCTGGGGGAGTGGTCAAATAAAACTTAGAGTAAAATTTCTGTGAATCACATGCTTTTCTAAGAAATATTTCAGGGAGTTTGTCTACCGCTCATTCGGTTTCTCTTAAGGGTGATACCTTAAGAGAGACTAGCGCAGGGACTTACCCAGGGACATATCCAGGAAAGTTAAAGTATGGGACACTTCTATTATCACAGGGATCCTGCAAGCTTCCCTTGGTAGCTGTGCCCCCTTATTCCACCTCTTGGCAGTTGCTAATCTTTTCTTAATTTCTAGAAGTTTAATCATTTCAAGAACATTGCATAAGTGGAATGATATAATAGGCAGTCTTTGGAGTCTTGCTTTTTTAAATGTCATGTTAATTCCTAGAGATTCACCCAAGTTTTTCCATCTATCATTGATTTATTTCTTCTTACTCCTGTGTAGTATTCCATAGTTTAGATGCACCATAGTCTGTATTCACACAACAAATGACATTAGGTTTGTCCCACTTTTCGATTATGGTAAATAAAGCTTCTATAAACAGTTATGTACAGTTTGATTGCTAAGGTTTTTTCTTTCCTGGGATAAATAGCTAAGATAATAAGTACTAAGTTCCTATACATACATACATACATACATACATACATACATACATACATACTACATACATACATAATTTTATTTACTCATGTATATGGGAGGGGGAATGTTTGCAGGAGCCAGAAAGGTTGTCAGGTCCCCTGGAGTAAGAGTTACAGGCAATTGTAAGCCCCTTGATATGCATGCTGGGAACTTGGATGCTCTGCAGAAGAAGTAGATACTCTTAACCACTGAGCCATCCCTTACCCACCCCTATTTTTCACTTCTGCTGTTCCATGTTTTGCAGTCCTCTGCATGTTTAAAGAGATTTTATGCTTAGGTTTGGGTGATTATAAATGACATTATGTTTTAGATTTTAGTGACTGTTCATTTACCATTAGTAAGAAAAACGTTGTAGATTTTTGTATGTTTAGTCTGCATCCTGGGCCCTGCTAAAGTCACTTTTGAGTTGTACAAGTTGTTTTATAAATTCTTTAAGATTTTCTATATAGACAGCAATGTCCTCTTCAAGCAAAGGTACTTGCTTCCTTTCCTTGTGGTAGTGGCTGGAGAGAAGTCCAGCATTCTCTTGAGTGATGGCAGGAGATCAGCTTCATGTAGCTCATTTCTGTTAGGTCAAAGGAACAGGCTTCTCTGCTAAGTCTCCAAGAGCTACAGGTGTTTGTTGTTCTTTATTAAATTGAGGAAGTCCCTTTTTAGTCCTATTTTCCTAAGAGTTCTCTATTGGTGTTGACTTTTGTCAAATGCTTTCTCTGCATCAACTGATAAGACCCTATGTATGTTCTGTTTAACCTGTTAAAATAACACTGACTGACTTTTGAATATTGAGCCAGCCTGGACTAACCGTCTTGATGCACAATTCTTTTATAGATTTGTGAATATGAATTGATTTATTTGATTTATAACTTTTACATTTATATTTATGCCGTATTCTTTCTGTATAGTCTTTCTTTGGTTTTGGTATTTGTGTTATATTTCATTCATAAAATAAACGAGTATATTCTCTTTTTTTTTTTTTTTTGAAAATTGTCTATGAAAAACATTGTAAATTCTTCTTTCAATTCCTTTAGACTTTGCCAGGATAGAAATGAATAGTCATATTAAAAGTTCAAATTCTGCATTACAGAGCTATTTCAATTGTGTATCTTATACTAACTCTGCACCATAAGCTTTGTGGACCAGTAAAAGTTAAATTCTGGTGCAACACCTGGGGACTGCCTGTAATGATTTGGTTTTCTCTGCAGAATCACAAAAGGCTGCCTGTTGTTGCAGAAGCTTCTGTCTTCAATGAGAGACAGTAAGTGCCAGACAAATAACTGATCCAAGGATGAGAAAAAGCGATCATTGAATGCTCAGCCATAAATGGGACATTTGCAACAGCCCCTCCAGTGTGCAGGCACACTGTAGAAGATGGAGCAGAAAGAAGACCCAGAGGAAGGAGAGGCGTGCTGTGGAATGCTATTTTTCAGGTACAGCAGTTACTACACTCACCTTGAGCAAGGGCTGTGATTATTTGAATGAGGCTTACACAAGTTTGAACTCATCACCATACTCACAGGGCCAGACCCACCCTGAGGATCTGTGGTCTATCAATGGTTTCTGAGGGAGAAGAGACTTTCTTCAGCTGCTCGGAAGGTAACCAAGCTCCTGCAACACTGATCCTTACATGCCTGTGTAAAACTTCATAAGGAAGCTCACTGTTATATATACGTAATACATGCAGAACCCAGACATTTAGAACAAAGAACAGGGACATCACACCCTGGAATGGTTAGACTTTAGCTTCCCTTCCTTACTGCAGCAAAAGGCTGTGTTCTTTGAAGGAAGATAACTAACAGTAAAGGCCTCTGAAAAAGCCATATGGAAATCTACTATTGAGAAGTTTCCTAACACGCACACACACACACACACACACACACACACACACACGTGCACACACATTAAAACATATGTGTGTGCATCAATGGAGTTTCCCTCTGAGAGGTGGTGGGAATAACATCTCTCCCAGGTGCCATAGGATATCAAACAAAAGCCCAATGCCAGATGTAGGCTTCTTCCCTTTGAGTAGTTCATCAGTGGGGTCTCATAAACTCCAGAACAACGCAGACTGTGGTCATAGGTCTTGGTTGCCCTCTAGAATTTTCTGGTAGGATCATATTGCTGAAGACATAAGATGCCTGAGTCATCCAACACGTTAAAACCAAGCTGGTTCTGACCTGGAACCTTCATCCCTCCTGGCTAGGCTTCACAGATTCAGAAGGAGCTTTGCAGGCTACTGAGGGAGGAGAGTCATCAACGGTCTTACCCACCTGTGAACTCTGCAAGCTGAAATAACGACCAGCCACAGAAGGGTCCTATTGGTGCAATTGTGGCATGAATATCTTAGGAGTAGCCAACTGCTTTCTGATTGGATTTAAGCCCCATTCCACAAAACAGATCTCACACCAGGTACTGTTAACAGGGCCAAGAACTCATGGGTGGGCAGAGCATGAATCCTAGGGAGAACTTACTACTATTATTCAGCTAAATGGGCATAGTATTAGACTGCATCTTAAACACTTATCATTATTCCCTTAGGTTAGTGAAGTTCTCAGCCTTCACCATTGAGACGTCTATTTGTAGCAGACGGTGATTAATAAAGAGACTCATACAACTGATCATACAAGTGCAGAGAACAAGAGACTGTGGTGTGCTCAGCTCTTAGTGGGACATCAATATCACAACCCACACAAGGCTCAGGAATCATCACAAAAGAGGAGGAGGGAGTTTGTAAGAGCCAGAGGTAACAGGGACTGCTGTGAAATAGCACTTTCTGGTCATGACAAAGACATTGCCTACATAAACTCGCAATGGACATAAGTGTCTGCATAAGACCTGCACAAGATCAAGCCAGCCAGAATTCCATCACGGATGGAGGGTGGCATTATGAAGTCCCCACCCTGAGGAGATATTGGCAATTGATAATTTCTGGGGGTTGGAAAGAAAAGTAAGTTTTCTATGGATGTGGCCCATGATAGGCTGGTCACACTCCAGTAGACAAGCCGTAGATGGCTCGTCCTATGGAGATATGCACCTCCACTGTCCTCTCACAGACTATCAGCAGTAAAGTGGACTCGATGGGCTCAAAAAGACTTCTTTAAGTTCAGAAGGAAAAGTGGCAACAGCTGAGAGGAGATGAAGGAGGTAGTATAAGTGGATTTGATTAAAACACACTACATTCGTGTATGAAATTTTCAGACAATAAAGAAAATGACTGTGTGTGCTTGAGAGATGGCTAAGTAGTTAAGAGCACTTGCTGTTCTTTCAGAGGACCAGAGTTCAAATCCCAACACCCAGTGCACTGCCACCCATAGCTCTAGCTTTAGGGGATCTGGCACCCTTGTCTGTCTTCTGAGGGCATCTGTATGCACACACACACACACACACACACACACACACACACACACACCCCACAAAGAAATAATAGAATACAATTTTAATAAATAATCATAATAAAGATTATGTTCTTCTCTCCAGAGTTAGTACCTACACTGTGAGATAACTGAACACAAGTTTCTTGGGGGAAAATCACATGTTTACCATCAAGTACCTGGGTAAAAATTATTCAAGTTCAAAAGAAAGACAGCTTCAGGTACCCAGTAATCTCCTGAAGGAGGAAGTATTCCATAAAAATGAGAGAGATGGCTGATGGCATTGAGCTAGCTTAAGAGTGGGCACAGGCCAGGCAGTGGTGGCACATGCATTTAATCCCAGCACTTGAGAGGCAGAGGCAGGCAGATTTCTGAGTTTGAGGCTAGTCTGATCTACAGAGTGAGTTCCAGGACAGCCAGGGCTACACAGAGAAACCCTGTCTCAAAAAACAAACAAACAAACAAACAAAAGGAGTGGGCACAGAAGAGGAGACTCTAAGCAGCCCTACACCCCATGGCTGAAGTATTTGCTACTGAGAAATTCAGATGCCAGGGAGTTACCACCTTCAGTGAACACTGGTCATGCCAGTGACCTCCAATGTTAGCTCTGATTCAGTATTCACACAGATGGTCCTGCTAAACCAAACATGTCACAGAACAAAGCCAAAAGCTTCGAGTCAGAGAAAGGGAGTGGCAGGGAGGACAGAATCTTGATAGCACTGGAGAGAGTTTAGAGCCACAGGAGAGTTCTTCGGGACACCTCCTGAAGAGTTCATCATGTCCCTTACTGTTGGTTAATGTGTAAATTATAGCTAAGGAACTGAAGGGTTGAGAGACCAGCAGCCTTTTAGAGACAACTTTGAGCTTGTGTTCACCTGTGTTCACCCTCACATGAGGGTCAAGGTATCCCGTATAGCACAAATCAAGGGGAAAAAAGGCGAGAGAGCTCAAGGAACTGAGTCAGAGCTGGGCAGTGGTTCAGAAAAATCCCCAGAGTGCCTCTTGGAGCTAGCTTTAAACACTTTCCAAGCTAGAGAACATGGCCCTCTGCTCACAACAGTAGGATCTCTTTCCTCTGATGCCCAACACTTCCCTTCTGAGCAGGAGCAGAAAAGACAGAAGCTGAGCAATGTTCTCCTTATCCACACACCTAGGATAAAGGAGCCACAGACTCCCAGCATCCTGACATGTATCACATGGTGAGATAAGGCCCAAAGCAAGACCAAAGTCATTTTAAATAAATTGAGAAATGTAAATATTTTGGTTCTATGATGAAGGGATGAAAATTATCATCAGTGGACCTTAGTGTATTCTTCCAAAGTCTTTTTAACAAACACAAGCATAGGGAATATTGTTTTAAAAAAGGCAGCTGAGCAAATGCCACTTCTTTGCCATTCTAGCTATTGTTAAATTTCAAGTTATTCATATTCCTCAGATTTGGGGATTACACAGAGAAGTCCAAGGTATGCCTCCCCTCCCAGTTTTCATGCTAATTGCTCTCTCCTGGCCCCAGTGACTGAGCAGCACCACAGAGGAACTTACCCTTTACCTAAGGAGTCATTCTCCACAGGAATGTGGAGAATGTGTGTGTGTGTGTGTGTGTGTGTGTGTGTGTGTGTGTGTGTGTGTGTATGTATATAATATATACATATATACATATATATACATGTATATATATATATGATATATACAATATATATCTCCTACTATTATAAGATACACCATCATTCTTCTGCATATTATAATGTATTTAGAGTAGTGGAACCTTGATTTCTTAACAGAAATGAAAGAAAAGATCAATCATTGTCCTTGCCTTCACTAGACTAAGCCTGGATTCAGTTCTATAAGCTGATGTCCTGTCAAATTTTTCTCTAGATGAAACTACCACCATGCTCTAGCAGCCTTGTCATGTCTCCCTGGATGAACCAATTTTTCCTCCTTCTCAAAGGTCTCTGTGTTCTCTTCATCTACCATGCTCTGCATTGTCCTGAGGAAACTGAAGGACATACTTAGTCACTTGTCTAATATACTATGAAACAAACATCTTCATGGAACGTGAACTGAGCAGAATAAAGATGCTCCCTAGTGTTTCTTCTGTGTAGCTGGAGAAAGCATTCAAAGCCATTGGTTTACTCTTTCACCCAACAGTATCCCACATCTAAATCTCTGCAATCTAGGGGTCTTTTGTCTGGGAGCATAAGATGAGGTTCCATCAACCTGAGGAAAAAGGGTTACCTATGAACAAGGGTTTAAACTCGCCCTTGAGTCACAGCCTCCAAGCCAGCAAGAACAGACTTACTAGAGACTTTGGGCCTTTAAAACTAAGCTGATCTTACATTTAGCATGTGGTGTGTGTGTGTGTGTGTGTGTGTGTGTGTGTGTGTGTGTGTGTCTGCACGCGTGTGTTATGCATTTGAATAGGTGTGCACACTCAGATGAGTGTGCACATGTAAAGGTTTGATGGCATTGTTCAGCATCTTCCTTAGTTCTCCATCTAAGAGAGATCATTTTTTGAGGCAAGATCTCTCATTGAATAGAGGAGGTTCACCATTTTGGTTAGACTAGCTCACCAGCAAGCCCTTGTGACCCACTTGTTTCTGTGCATCCTATACTGGGTTACAGGTGTGCACCGCCACTCCTGGCTTTTATATGGATCCTAAGGATGTGAAGTCAGGTCCTTAAGCCTGTGCAGCAGCATTTTACCCACTGTACCAGCTCCTCGGATTCTGCATTACCTTCTTAACCCACGGTAGGTTCACAGAAAGTGCAAGAAAGGAATTGTAGTCACAGCCTCTCAAGGGCTGCCACCGAGATAACCTAACCTTTTACCCTTAAATCCCGAGGCTGTCAAGCCAGCAACTGGACTTAACATGCCCTCACTTTCTTAGGACGAAAGTGTCTGGTTTTTTGAACTCTGTGACCATCATGTAGCTAGGAAAGATGCATCTGCAGATGTAGATAGACATACCTGGAAGTAGCACCATTCCCATTTATACATGTTAACTTGAGATTGGCTCAGTTACTATTGGTAGATAGTAAGCCATCAGATGGAAAACGTCAGATCACACCTTCTCTGCTTCTCACTCAGTCACTGACATACTCCACTCAGCAACCACTGACCTTCCAGTCAGACATCTCCGCAAAGAATAGGAGGCTCCTCCCCCACAGGTCCGGGAGCAGTCACTCCAGTCTCCCCAAGCGTCCCAGTTGCCATCTTTGTCTTCTTCTGAATGAGCATTTCTTGAGGTCTGGATGTAGGGGGGGGGAAATACAGTCAGTTATAGAAGGTCAATTATCACCTAATTCTCTGCACAGGTAACATCCACTGTAGTCCAGTTCCATGAATGGGATAGCAGTGCTGACTGCCAAAGACTGAGGACACTGAAGGGAAGAGACTCTTCAGTGACTGTAAGGTTTCTGCCAGGCACAGTGAAAACGTCCCTGGCATGTGACACAGGACATTGAACTTACAGTTGGCAATACTGTATCACATACCTAAGTTGGTAAGGAGTTAGATAATATCTTCTGGGCTTCCATTTACAAAGAGTGGAAGTGGAACTGAGGGGAAGGCTCAGCAGTTAGAGTATTAGTTGCTCTTCCAGAAGACCAGGTTTGATTCCCAGTACCCACAAGACAGTTATCCATAACTCCACAACTGTATGTAACTCCAGTTCCAGAGAATTCAATATGGAACACGCGTGCTGCATAGACATACAAGTAAGCCATCCACAAAATAAAAATATATAGAAAATAAAAATAAATAACATAAAATATAAATTGAAAAATAAAATCTCAAAAAAATAAAAGTGAGGGAATGAGAAAAGTATAGAATTGACATAACTGTAAGTAATCATATGTAACATATATTGATCATATATGACAATAAATAATCATATTATTAATTTCCTCATGATGCTTCATTAGTGCATAGTAACTGCACAAAATGTGTTGTGTTATGACATTTCTTAGATGCATATGAAACATTTTATCATATCTACTAAGAGTAATTTTTAAGTATTTTTAATTTTGAGATAGTATCTCACAGTGTAGCTCAAGCAGACACTGAACTTACTGTGCACCCCAGGCTTGTCTCCACCTCAGGATCCTCTTGCCTTGGTCCCCTAAATACTAGTATTTTAATGTTTTTTAAAAATAGATAAATTCTTGGTCTGGAGAAACTGCTCAGCAGCTAAGAACACTTGTTGCTCTCGAAAAGAACTCAAGTTTGATTTCCAGCAAACATGAGGTGATTCATAACTGTTCATAACTTCAATTCCAGGGGATCCAGTGCCCTATTCTAACCTCAGCAGGCACTAAGCACACAAACGGTCGACAAATGTACTTGAAGGAAAAGCACCCACACATAAAACAAAATGAATAAATATAATAAAAATGTTTTTTAATCTATAAATTCTTAAAATATGTCAAAAATGAAATCCAGATCCATTAGAAATTTATATTAAGGTACTGAAACCATAAAGTACCAGAAAAATCACATGCCATGCAGACACTGACAGTCATATAGTTAACTTAGGAAAGGCTGTCATATTTATTAACAGGGTGGGTGTGGGAACTCCCTCACAGAAGCAGGGGGAAGGGGCATGGGGTAGGGGGTTTTCGGAAGGAAAGCCAGGAAGGGGATAGCATTTGAAATGTAAATAAATAAAATAACCAATACAAACAAACAAACATGAAAACAAAAAGGCTGGTATAGCTTAATTTCTTTAAAATAAAAATACAAAGCATTTTCTCTCTATCTTCATATAAAGACAGCCTACTGAACACACACAGGAAACATGGCACTGAGAGTACCGTATCTGAGCTAGAAGAACGCACATCAGATTGGCTCTAAGAGAAGAGGTGGGACTCGTCCTCACTGTCCCTGAGAAGAGTCACGGGAAGAATGACAATGCTTTATTTTTCTTTATCATTCACAAAGATGTTGACAGCAAACATGTATAAGCTTTAAAATCAGCACTAGCTGGGTTATCATGGGTGGTGATTACTTTCTGAACTTGGGTGTCTTCTGAAATTTTTTTTAAAAGTATTTTAGGCCAAAATACCGTCATCAGATGACAATATCCTATCTGGCTACAAGTCTGCATCCTGTTTAGCACAGGTAAATCTGCACATGAATAGAGGAGGACATGCTCAGAGAGATAAAATGCTTCTGTGGGTGAGGGGACTTTGAATGGCTTCAGCAGCATTTCGTGTGGTGTCTCCATTCTTTATAACATTTTTTTAAAGGGCTTGTTTTTATGTGACATTTAATTATGTGTATTGATGTGTCTGGGGTGGAGTGGTACATGACTGAGTGCAAGCTACTTTGGAGGCCAGGAGCATCAGATCCCCTGGAGCTGAGTGTTACAGGTGTCTGTGGTCCTCCAGAATGCATGCTGGGAACTGAACTCCAGTCCTCCAGAAAAAGCAGTAAAGTGCTCTCAAGTGTTGACCCATCTCTCCTGACCCCTGCACCATATATTTAATAGATAAAACACATAATGTCTCAGTTAAACCTAACAAGCACACAAACAAAAACAATCCATAGCCTCCTGGACTATAGAAATGTTCAAGTCAGACAGAATTTAACGGGTAAGTTGTTAAAGAATGTAAAGATACAGGTGAGAGCTGTGAAAAGGATTATGTATGACAGCATGTGTCTTAACTAGCTATTTCCCAGGGTCCCCTAAGCCTTTGGGCTAGTTACACCATCACCCTTTCCCCCAGAAAGTTAAATTGAGAGGGGTATTGCTAGGGATCCTTTAAAACTGAAATGGAAAGAAATAGTGACAGGAAGCAAAACTGAAGGTTTTCCAATAATGTTCAGTCAAGTTGAAACCAGCCATTGCCTCGACAGCTTCTATTTATAGCCCAGTGAACAGCCCTTATAGAGCAGTGCTGCAGCCTGAGTAGAGAGACGGAAAGGATAAATATTTGGCAGCTGATCAAATCTGTCATCGGGAATGGGAGCTAATGAAACCCATACTATTTACTGTTCTAATTAAGACACTGTTCAGTTCGATTTTCTGTCCTGAATGTCACCAAACATAACTACATTCTGTCTATCACCGTATAGTATAAGATATAAAATTCTTAATTCATAGAAAAATACAATTAGCAGTTTAATGCCCTCATCTAGACTTTTAGATGGGGTGAGTCCAGATCGTTTAGGCAAATATTTAAACTGTACACAGCTGAAATTGGTTTTTCTTCTTGTCACCTGATATATGAATTGGTTGAATGTGAAAAGTTGAAAAATATCATCATATATTTTTTAAATGAAAGTTGAGAGCTCCCTGCAATATTGTTTTAATTTGTTTTTATTCCCACCATCCCATCTGTTCCATTTATAGTTAGAATCGGGTTTCTTTCCATAACTCCTCCACCTTCACTTACAGAAAACATCTTGATTCTAAAATAATTAAAACGGGCACATTATAAAATGAAAACATCTGGTTTCTCTGATTGGGTCCATCAGATTTTTTTCCCCTTAAGAAAACAGAAAGCAATCCACATCTCAAGGAGTCCTGGTGGTGTTTTACTTCTCTGCTAGGATGGCTGGGTTCTGCCAGTCCCTGACTCTGTCATGCATCCTCCCTGGCTACAAAGTGGCAACAACGTCCCTGACTTTACCCACTTCTCTCTTCTGTGCTTCCTTTTCTGGAATTCCCATTTCTCTAGAAAAGCTGACAATGAGCCCCGATCCTTTTCCCTGGAAAAAGAAAAAAGAAACTTCTAGAGTTTTCCCAAGCCTCTAGTATCTGGCTAACACCCCAAACACTCTCTGCTCTCCCTGCTCTTTCGTGACTGTGTTCAATCTCTGCACACAATTAAGGATGCAAATTTTAAATCTCAAAATGTAGTGTCTAGACTATGGCATTATATCTAAAAAGAACAGAGACCATGCGTTGCCCCATGACCCAGATTCCCACACATGTGTGCATATGCATATATGTGTATAGTGCATGTATACACATGGATGTGGAGACCAGAGACCAACCTTTGGGTGTTACTTCTCAGGGGCAGTTAACCTTGATTTTTTTAATTCTGAAACAAGGTCTTGTATTGGCTTGGGGCTCACTTCTTTGAATGAGCTGGTTCATCAACCCAGGAAATATGTCTTAGCCTTTCCAGCCCTGAGACTACTAACAAATGCTATCATAGATAGCTTTTCTGTGTAGGTTCTAGGGACTGAACTAAGCTATCTCCTTAACCTACGACAAATCTCTTTTGATAAAGTTTCCCTCTCGTTTTTCCTCCCTTCTTCCTTCTTCTTTCCTCCCTTCATCCCTCTCCCCCCTTCTCTTTCTTCTTATTTCAGGCAAGATTGTCTATTGGAACTCTCCATGGAGACAGTCTTACATAATGATTAAAGCTATTAAGATAAACTTTTAACCTTATCAAGCTCACATTAAACCACGACGGTCATCATTACTCACGCAATATTTAAAATACACATAAGAAGTAAATCACACCGCATCTCCATGTAGCTTGTGAGTGTGTCACAAATTCGGCAGTTGTTGTTCTTAAAAATAGCATCTCCAGAATAATGATGGCAAGGCCAGCTCTCCAGTGGCTGTTTATGCAAGACTTAAAATTAATCACCAATAAACCTCCCCTTGTTGCTTTTGGCTCAGAGGGTCAGCCTGCTGAAGTCTGCTTGGACCCTGATCCTAACACCCATCTGTAAGCCATGCTGCTTGACTTTGCGGCCTCCATGTGTTCCCCAAGTCACCGATAAGCATGCTAGACATAGCTTCCTACTCAGACAGAATTCCTCTAATGCATGTGTCTGCTTTTTAACAGTAATAAGTAGCCCATGATGCCAGGAGGGTAGCCCATTGAGAGAGAAGGCTTGTGAATATAGCTTAACGCTACCACAAAAATACGAAACAGTATCAGTCAGCATTGTCAAATATTGGGAGGCACAACAGAGTTGTGGAGGATAGAGGGACAGCCATCCTGGGAACTGAGTAAAGCCTTCCTTGGCTGTGGTGGCTACCAAACCTCCTGAGAGAACAGATATGTGGTAGTCTTACCTTGTCCAGCCCGATCCTAAAGCCCAGTGGCTACAAAGACAGAGCTGGCTTCATGGTAACCCAGAGCAGGTTACCAATGGTGCAGCTTTTTCCAATTCTCTTTTCAAGTGTCTCTTTAAAACTGCCTTAGGTGATTATCTACATTCCATGCAGACACTACTTTATAAGGTAAGTTATTAAGTGAACCCAGTCAAAGTTTAATTCAATCAACATCAAGTCTGTGGCCCTGTGGTAAGACCTAGACAGAGACCTAAAGAACCATGTCCTTCCTAAGGCAGCTGCTTTTCTAGCAGACAGTGCCATGGGCCAGTCCTTGGCTTGGCTTATGTCTTCTCTAAATGCCATAGCCCCTCTGGTGGATACTCGTAGCACCATCTTCAAGTGAGCAACACTTTGAGAACCACGTGTGTCCAGAGAATGATGGGGCCAAGGCAGGACCCCTTTATCACTTCCCCTAGGCTAATTCTGTTTTCCTCTGTGTGATTTCTCCTCTGATGCTCACTTCCTTTGTGACCAGGAATCCAGTCAAATGTAGGCAGCGAGCTATCATCACTCACAGTTAGCATTCCAAGTCTTGGATCCCCTCCACTGCTGCTGGGATCCACTTGACCACAGCATTCTTTTGATATCTCAATGAAGTCTTTTACGTTAGCCCCCACCCCACCCCATCTTTATTGCAAGTGGAGCTGCACTCCTGGTTTTCAACAGTCTACCATTTATCTGGAGTATTTTGTGAGGAATGCATGTTCCTGGCTGGCATTTGTGGGCTCCCAAGCATCTGCTGGTTCCCTTATCCAAACAGATACCTATGGTCAAGGCTCTGTGCCAGGAGCCTTGAGTGGGCAGGCATGGATCTAATCCCTCAAGCAGCTTTCAATGAGCCGGAAGGAAGAGGGGTCACTGTGAATTGACATTAATTCTTAATTGTCAAGGAAAACAGATACATAAGCTGTGTTTCCTCAGCCTTCCTAGGCAGAGCTCAGAGCAAGGTCAGCTTTTTTTTTTCATAGAATGAAACAACTCTATGGGAACCATAATGCCCCTCTCATACAACAGTTTGGGTTGCATGTAAGCCCCCTTTTTTATATTATTACTTTTATTTTTTCACAATCCTGTCGTTGCCCCCCTCCTGGTCCACCCTCCCACAGTTCCTCATCCCTTTCCTCCTCCCCATCTCCAAGAAGATGTCCCCTTCCACCCCCTCCAGACCTTCTCACTCCCTGGGGCCTCAAGTCTCTCCAGGGTTAGGCAAGTCTCCCACTGAGGACAGACCAGGCAATCCTCTGCTGTATATGTGTTGGGAGCCTCGAGCCAGCTCATGTATGCTGCCTGGTTGGTGGCTCAGTAAGCCCTTATTTTTGCTTGTCTCTATTTTCTAACTGCTAATGAATTATAAACACTTTTTAATTTGCTGCTTTTTGTACCATTCAGTGTGTGCGTTCACACTTGCATATGTGTACCAGTGTATGTATATATTCCTGTGTATGTGTGTGTCCATGTATGGGTGTGTACGTGTGTGTGTGTGTGTGTGTGTGTGTGTGTGTGTGTGTGTGTGTCTTTTGTAATAAAACATAATTTTTTAAAAGAAAAGGAAAACCAGTGAGAACACATCCAAAGAAGCTATGTGCATTTTGTGTCACTTGCTTTAGACTATCAGGCTTAATGATTGCTTAGGAAATCATATTTTCCAAGTAAAATTCTAGCTTGGGAAACGTTGAATGAAAAAAATCCCCCAAAGATATTGTTTACTCATTATACAATCGCTCTTGGCAAAAGCCCAGAATGTGGCAGAAGTGAGTGTGTTCACAGTCTCATAAAGGCTCTGGTCTTGCTTGCTCTTCTTGGATCCCCAGGCATAAATCAAATCATAAACCATTTCCCTGACAAGTTCTTAAATCTATGAGTTATACAGAATAGGGCCATTCTGCTGGCCTTGCTAAAACATTAGTAATTAAACACAGATTTCACATCTAAGGTCACTTATTGGAAATGCCATATTAACAGCTCCATATTAACAGCAACTCCAAATGAACTGACTTCCAGTGGGACATTACTTCCCAGACATCAAATAAAGGTTCATTCCAGTCTTCCCACAAAGGTTATTTGAGGAGATCTCAAACCACTCAGTTTCTGTTAACAGTAGATACATTCTTTCAGGTTACTACTACCTTAAGGTCTTAAGCAGCAAACCTTTAAAATTATTAATTGGGCGGATGTCATAAAAATGTCACTCAAGTTGTCACATAGATCAACAATTCAATTCAGCCAGGCTGTATTAAACACAAGTACAGGCACTGCTGATACATTCCCAGGACTCTGAAGCTCGCCTCTCCTTCTCTGGTTCATAGTATTCTATGCTAAAATTCACTGGCCTGTGGAATTTGGACAGCCCTTTCCTAGCCAGCCTTTGTCCCCGATCACCATTCCCATCATAAGAGAACTTCAGTCTCACTGATTCACTGCTAATACGCATCTCCCTGCCAGACACAACTCAGTCTGCATTCCCACAGTTCACAGCTCCTGTTCATGCTTCATCTCATACTCTGACACAACACATTCCTCACTATTTCCCCAATAATATGTTATCAAATCCTGTGTGTGTGTGTGTGTGTGTGTGTGTGTGTGTGTGTGTGTGTACTTGTCCTGTGAGTATGAGTCAATGTGTTTGACTAAGAAACCAAACAGATGTCCTCATGCTTGGGTGGCAGGCACTTTATTTACTGAGGAATCTTTTGAGTCCCTTGAGAGGTATTTTATTTATGTGCTCATCTATTAATTTATTTCAGAGGACTAGTATTTGCTTTTGCAGCTCTAGAGATTGGGTTCACAGTCTCGGGCATGGGAGATAAGTCCTTTGCCACTGAAAAACACCTATCGCCCCTGAGGAACACTTCAAACACGTCATTGAATGGACAGGGATCAGCGAAAGCATGAGAGTTGGGAAGCAAAATCTTTATCTTTCTGTGTAAAGAGCTACCAGGGAGAGCTAGGACTTTGGTGAGAAAATACAGCCAGAGAGAGAGAGAGAGAAAGAGAGAGAGAGAGAGAGAGAGAGAGAGAGAGAGAGAGAGAGGAGAGAGAGAGAGAAGAGTGGGAGGACAGACATACTGTTCTTTCCCTCTCTCTTATTCCATGTAGTATTCCTCACTGGCCAAAGCTAACCAGAAGCCAGAGGGAAAGGAGGAGACCTGACGCAGCTTGTACAGATCACACCCCATGTGGGGAAGGGTGCAGAGTAGATCTACAGGGCTTAGGAAAGCCTCTAGCATGCTCATTTATCAGCTCACTGAAAAATTTGAAAGCAGAGGCATGATTTCTGTGTTTTAGAAAAGTTCTTCTGGCAAGCAGGAGTGTGAAGAAGGACCCCGAGAAATAGAACCTCTATTGAAATATTGCGTGCAAGATCCCAGAGCCCACAACATGCATCACAGCATTTACCCCCCAAAGAGGATGGCACAGAGGTGACACCCAAAGGCACTGGAATCAACAAGATCTGACAACTTTCCATACCCAAGGGACAAGACCTGCCAATCCAACTGACTCCCAGGTACCCGTGTTAAATGGCACATGTCAATCTCATTGAGGCTTCAGAACCATTCTCAAGCCCTTCCCTGTGGTAGGATTCTAGTGCTCTTCTGTACAAAATGAAAGTGCCTATGTCAGTAATGGCTAAAAGGGACACAAATGGCCAATGCCACACAACTCTCCTTTACTTAATTTATAATGGTAATTTCTGTCAAAGATGATTGTGTGTATGTCTGTGTTGGGGTGAGGAGTTCATGTGTATGTCAGTGCATGTGTGGGTGAATGTATGTGGAGGACACAGGCCAACCTCAGGTGTATTTCTTTAAGGTACAGTCTTCCTTGTTTTTTAGTTAGGGTCTCTCACTGACCTGAGAATTTTTGGTCAGAGGGGATGGGGAGGCAGACATAACTCTCTTTTCACCAAACAGGTTATTTGTTTGCAAGGCAAGCACTGTACTGACTGAGCCATCTTCCCAGCCCCAAAAGAATTTTAACAAAATAATCATTTGGCCAAGATTTGAAGATATAAAGACTTCATCTACAAATCTAAATTTCTGACTTCTGATGAAAATGAATCTAAACAGTATTTTCATGATCACATGGCAGAAAATGAAATTCAAGTGTGAGCACTCAATTGTAATGGGAAGTGCTGGGTCTCCCCAGCCACTTAGTGTGCAGTGAAAACCACTGGCTACCTCTCACCCACCAGCATGACTACTGGAGAACAGCGCATTGTGGGTAGGAAGTGGGCAAGGCCAGACAGCAAAGAGTGAAAAACGCAAGGTGTGGAGGGATTAGAACCCCACATCTTTGCTGGTGGGAATGAAATGTGGCTCCTTCATTATGAAAAACAGTTTCTCAGACAGTGTGTGTTTATCATAGGACCCAGCAATACTCCTTCCGAGTGAGAATCTCTCACAATTGTACACACGGACTCAGCGGCATGAGTCTCTGTTGCTGCGTTATTTATAGTAGTTGAAAGGAGGCAAAATGTCTAGCAGTAAAAGAATAAGTAAGATATGCATGCATATGTGACAGAAAACAGAATTCTAACACACGCCGCTATGCAGATAAAACTGAAGCCATTATACAAAAAAAAAAAAAAAAAAATAGTCCAATCTAAAAGAACGAATATGGCTGAATATGAATCACCCCAGTCATCACGTCCACAGTAGAGGAGCAACTGCCAGGGGCTGGAGAGTGGAGAGAACAGCAAGGTACTGTTTTTGAGTATCATTTCAGCTCTGTAATACAAAAGCCAGCTCTAGACATGAACGATGCTTACACAATAGAGTGAGTATACCTGACTCACTAAACAGTCAGTTTCGATGCTTTAAAATGATTAAACATGTAAGTGTCGTCATTTACATTTTAACACACAGAGAGAGACAGAGATGGAGACAGGGAGATACAGGCAGACCAACATTTTCAAATGTAGAAAGAAAAAGCCATAGGACAGGGAAACTTTCTTTTAAAAGTCGGTGATGAAATCCAATCAAAGTTTTTTTAAAAACAGGATTATAAAAGTCAAGGAGAAGCAATGGCGGTGAGCATGTAACCCACTTTGGTACGGGGGCCCCCAGTAAACCACAGGGTTGTGTGGCTTGGTAGAAGAGTACACACCCTACATGAAATTGGCTCCGATAATGTGACTGATAAACATGGGAGGGAGAATGGAAAGGCTGTAAGAAAGTCATGCTATATTAACTAAGATTTAAACATAAACGTTTAGAACATAATAACTCCAGATTCCAAATGTGGTATGCTCTTTAGTCATATATGTAGAGATATCGTTGAGGAAATAAGTTACTCTGCTATGGTTACAAGTTCTGCATGCCCCTTCCATCTCTTTATTGAATTTACACAAACTAGGACTGGAGAGATGGTTCAGTGATTAAAAGCACTGGCTGCTCTTCCAGATGACCCAGGTTTGATTCCTAGCATCTGTATCAGGTGACTCATAACCATTTATAACTCTAGCAGTGAGGTATCTAAATCCCTCTTCTAGCTTCTGAGGACGCCTGCAGTCAAGTGCATGTCCACATACATGCATGTGCATCATTGTTTTATAATTCACATAAAGTTACTTTTCCATTAAGATGGCCACATAGTATGATGGCATTTTTATGGCACTGGTTCTGTGTACTTACCCTGTACACAAAAATCCTATACACGAACATGCACGAAAATATTCATTATGTTGCTGTATAAATTCCGAGTTTTTTTCTAGAACTGGATGATGGGTGGGCTGGTGGTTTTCATTTTACCATTTCTGAACTGCTAAATTTATTAAATAAGTGTGACAGCTTCAAACTTAATTATTCTGATATATAAATCAGGGTAGCTTGTGGCCAAGAAATTATCCCATGGTACCTTCAAACCCTGGGCAATGCAGGGTCTCTCTGGAAAACATTGATCAAGAATTTGGCCCTGGTGGCTGCCAGCCTCAAAGCATTTATGGAAACTGCCTTAGGGACATCTCAACCCTGGTGGGATAAGGTCTTCAGCCAGATGTTAGAGATTGTTAACTTCAGGCCTATACACATCCACAATGTTCTAGAATATTGCTGCTCAGCTAGACATTTCAGCCCTCGTGGAGTACTTGGGAATGTCTGGAGAGATTTTGGAGCTTTGCAACAGGGGTAAGGGAGACTGCTAGTAAAATGTTAACATGTTCCAGCTCCCAGGGTAGCTTGGACAGCCAAGAAGTATCTAATCTAAAGAGTGCCCAGGTCAGGAAACCCATTCATTCTAGAAGGATGCTGGCATGGATATGACTAATCCCCTTATTCTCATACTGATTAATAACAATTAATGTGAAGACAATGACTCTCTAACCCGATATAACAACTGTACATCATGAGAATCTCAGCCTTCAGCTGGAGTTAAGACAGGGAAAGCTGCTTGGCTTTTGACCTGCTCATCACCATGGATGCAAAGAGGATTCCTGCAGAAACCTGACACTGTCTCCCTTTCTCAAGCAGACTCCTTAGAATTCTTTCTGTGCACTCTTGCCCATTAACGACCACAAAACCATCTTACGAAGCTCTTAATTCCAGCATACCTCAAGCCACACTCAAACCACTCATATTTGACAATCCACAGTGGGTTTTTCTTTCCATGGAGTGGGGGAAATACAGGCATACTCTTTCAAGTTTCATGATACCAAGTTTTTAGGAAAAGATTCTTTTTTTGATATTTTTCTTCATGATTTATTTTCATTCATGGTTAGCCATTTTCACATAGAAAAACACAGGATTCGTGCCAACGACTCATCAAGAATATTACCCAGACCACATGCGAGGGGCATCGGCTTTAAACAAATTCCCTCAAGAAATACTAGTTGACAGTTAGTAAAGTGAGTCATGAAAGAAGCCAGCATGCTGTTTCCATCCCTGGCCCCTCCTTCCATGCATGCTGGGCTACAGCTGGGCAGAGTGTTACTCAGGTGAAGAGGGAAAGCTGGTACAGGGAATTCTTCATTCCCGAGACCAGAGTCCAAAGATGGGAAAATCCAACCACAGGACCTCAGTCCCTTAACCAACAATATTCCAAGAGCATCTGGATTAGATAACAACAGCCAGTGTAGATGACCACCAGGCGGAAGCTTCAGAACCATCAAGGCTTCTGCCAGGGTCTTTGAGTGAAGCAAAGCTAAAGTTCACTTTCCCCTTCAGTGACATTCTCCAGATCCCATTTAGTCACTGCCCTCAAATATCTGGTTAAATAATTGGAAGGCAGGGATCATGCACTGAGTGTTAGAGAAAAGGGAAAGACAACCACCCTTAGCCTGGGCACTTAGCGGAAGGAGAAGGCAAGTCCATGAGTCTTGATAAATGAGTCAGACTTTGGCAAACCTGATCAGGGAGCAGATGACCAAACCGTGTACAGTGTGGGAGGGCAAAGAGAAAATGTTTGTATAAACATCCACAGATTGGATATAGTCATCGAAAATGTATAGGCTGGACAGTGGTCTCCGGTAAGGTTGACTGTATCTATCTTCAAAATCTGAAGTTACACTAGCCACGTCTGAAGCACTTGTTAAGCTTTGTGGTCAATGGGCACTGTATCAATGGCCACTGTGCTAATGACCACTGTAGTAGGCAATGCATAGAAGTGTCTATGATTAATGCAAGTTCCATTGGAACAATGGCATAAGTCACTGTTGGAAAAATGGTCACAAAATTGAAAGTAAAGTCAAGAAAAGAGTTTACATGTGTGTATATGTACATGTTTACATAAGAACAAAACATGGTCATATCATATAACTGTACATTAAGTTAATCAAATTATGTACTTGGTAAGCTTTGAAAATACCAGGTACAGAATTTTTTAAAGGAACATTAAAAGTTTCAAAGACACCAGAGAATAAATCCAAACACAATGTTTTCTATACAACAAAGTATCAAATATAAATAAAATGATGTGGCTAGATGAAAAAACATGATAAACAAAAAATTAAAAATTAAGGAAATTAAAAGAAACAATACAACAGGACATAGCCTCGTTTCAGAATTTTTACAGCCTTGTGCTCATGTCATTGGCTCAGTTTTCCACAATGTAATTCTCTGCCTTGCT
Source organism: Rhabdomys pumilio (assembly GCA_030674055.1). Classification (NCBI taxonomy): domain Eukaryota; kingdom Metazoa; phylum Chordata; class Mammalia; order Rodentia; family Muridae; genus Rhabdomys; species Rhabdomys pumilio. Next base: position 76,134,980 of record JANHMN010000003.1, on the reverse strand, counting down.
TCTGATGAGGGCTAAGCCCTTGATTGCATCATTTATTTACATCCTCTCTTTAATTTTATCTCTTTTATTTATTGGGACATACTATTTGTCCATTTTTATGGGGTACGTTATGGTAATCCAACATATACATACGATATGGAATGACCAAATCAAGCCCAGAGACATCTGCATTCCTTCAATAATTAATCATTTTTATGGGTTATGAACTCTGCACTCTTCTGGTCATTTTGAAATATACTCTCTCACTTTGTCATTTCAAAAACTCAGTGTTTTCTTCGATTTCATTGGTATCCACAAACAAATGTTAATCTGCATGTACATGCGTCAAGCTTCTTCTAAGCTTCATCTCCTTGGCTATGTTCTTAAAATAGGATGCAGAATATCTTAACATATCTACTACTACTATTATTATTAATGAATTTTACGCCCCCAAAGAAAGAACAATCTACTCTGTGATTTTATTTGTCCTTCAGATATTTTATACTGAGAGGGTGGACCTCACCCGGAGAACCCTCAGCGATTTCTTTATACCCAGGATGAGTGGTTAATCAGGAATACATGTTGAATCAAGATGTATCACCTCTGCAAATTCTCCTTTGTGTTTACTGGCGATGGTGCCCTAATACACAAGGGTTTTGCATATAGCTTTCTGTTGATGGAAGTCTCCACACCTTGTGTGGTCAGTTTCCCAGCAACCACCCACCTTCTTGGAAAAGACCCAAGCACACTGGCAGAAATCTACAGCAGAGAAAAACATAATGTCCACAGAGTATATGCCATCAAGTCCCCCAGGCCTGATTTACCTAGACCATGGACTTCCAATTCCAGATGACATTGGCCAGCAACACTCCAAACTGAACTGTGCACATCTCTGTCACTAAGACCCCATTTCAAAATCAGTGTGTTTGGCCTTGCTTCTAATCTGCATATGAATCTAACACTTGGATAAGTCCATGTGCTTGGGCTTCTCTTTGTCCATCATAAAATAATTATCAAATTTCTAGAAGCTTTAGAATTTCATTCATCAATGCTTTGAAACTAGAATCCAAGGTCACCTAGCTAACACAGTCCACTAAAGCCCCATCCTGAAAGTCTCAGCTCCATTGTCATTTCCTCCAAGAAACCTCATCTCTTTAGAGAAAAACAAACAAAACAACAACAAAACCGCGACCATCTGGTTCCTGTCTTTCTCATTGACTCCCCAAAAGTTTCATGAATTTTGGGCTTTTGTCTGGTTTTACTTGCTAGGCCATTTCCAAAAATTAACACAGTGACTGCCATAAGAAGCATCTGGTGAAAATATTTATAAATGGAGACATGAATCGATAATGTAATAAATAAACACAAATATAGTTAGATACTTTTGAAAATAAGTAGAATGGGGACCGTAATGTTTGGGTCAACGAGACAAGGATTTAAAACTTCTCTGATACAGAAACATTTCTCTATGAATCATTTTATTTGGTTAATATGTCTTTAATTGAAAAAAATTATATCACTTTCTTCCCTTCCTTTCATTCATCCAGCCTCTCCCACCTGCTCACTCTGAACCCCTCCCATGCCCCTTTTCTCAAGTTAATAGCCTCTTTTTCTTTATCATTTTTACACACATACATTATATGTGCATATGTGTATATACATACACATATATTCATATGCATATCTACATTATATATGTATATGTGTATATACATACACATATATTCATATACATATCTACATGTATACATATATAATGTATGTGTATTCACAAATATATAAATACAACTTGCTGAGTCGTTTGTGGTTTGTGTATACATCCCCCAAACTACATCTACATCAGAAGTCCTGGATCTAAGACTCAGGGAACATCAAGGAAGAGGAGAAAGATTGTAAGATGAGGATCAGAACACCAGGACTCTGCTGTGAAACTCTTCCCTAGAAATGGCCGCATACGGAACAACAGCAACATCAGTAGTCATGCCGATGTAGAGCAAGGAAATGTTCTCCAGATCCCAGTCCTGGATAAAGAACTACAGGCAACTAATGACTGCTGGGAGAGGGGAATTAGCCTCTCTTGGGGTAAGCCTTTTATTGGTGGTCCAATGCAGACTGATCAGCCCTGAAATTATATACAAGTCATTTTCAAACAGAAAATAACCAGAGTTCTGAGAAATCAGCTTATCTCCCTTATTTTGTCCCTTTGTTTTTGGTCCCATGTCAGGTTTTGGTTATGGGCTTGACACCACCCTATGGCACAGAATTCACTTAAGAGAAAAAGTGTACCTTACTTCAGTCTTTACCAACTCCGGCCTCACGCTGGCTCATTTCTTCATTGCCAGGGTTAATCCTCTTTTCATTACTATTTAAGCAGAAGCTTAGGTGAAGACATTCCATCTTTGAGCAATAAGGAAAGCTAATTTTGTCTTCCTTGTAGCTGGGTTGAGTTACCGGATATGTTGTAATTGATTAAGAAACAAAACCCTCAGGCTTGTAATAGCTGATACATGATTCCCATTCAGCTTGAATCTATAATCCATTGGCTACAAACTTTATGTGGAAATATGGGGATTTGGAAGGCCATGAGAGTGGAGGAATCAATTAACGTACAAATATCCAAACCAAAGTTTCCAGAAGTCTGGTTTTACACTAAACCAGCCTTCAACATCTTTTCTGAGGACACAATTCAAGGAATGCAAATGAGCAGATAACTTTAACATAAAATCACAAATTGTTAGAATGGAATAGGAACTTTTAGTTAATCATTTTTACAGAAGGTAAATCAGGTCCAAGAAAAAGGGGTTGGATGGGCCTGCCCCTCCCTGTCTTCTCTCTTCTCTCTTCTTTTCTCTCATCTTTTTTTTCTTTTCCTACTACTGGGGATTGAATAAAGGGCTTCACCACTATGTTACACCTCTAGTCAATTTACACCTTTCATTTCTAGGCTGAGTTGATCACCAGGATGACATTAAACTCACCTATAGTCAAAGCAGGCCTTGAACCTCTGATCTTTCTGCCTCAGCCTCCTAAGTAGCTGGGTTAACAGGCCTGCTCACCAGGCCTGGCTTCAATACTCACTTTTATTAGTCTCTAGAAGTTGCCTTCTCTTGAAATTATTGCACTTCGTGTTCTACACGTCTAAGCCAGATGCTTCCCTACAGAACACAACTCACACACGTCACACCTACAAGATGCTCAAACTACTTAGTATGTTCTAATGTCCACAGAATAAAGATCAAAGTAGTTTGCTTGGCAGTCGAGACCCTCTACCTTCTGCTTCCTATCCACACTGACATCACCTTTGCTGAACCTGCAAACAATGAAGCCACAGTATTTCAGCTGTCCTGACCCTTGACGCTCACCCTGATGGCTGTGTGTGCATTTGCTCATCTTATTCTCCCTATGACACAGCCTAGAATTTCCTTGGAGAGCACTCCTGTTGGCTTGGCTGCAAAAGTGTGTTATCAAACAGCCTTCAGCAGTTTTCCCTCTGCAGGGATTAAATCCACTTCTAGAGGCATTTCTCTTAGGATTACATTTTTGCCCAATAGCAAACTGAAGATTCAAGGCCCCTCCATTAAGGGCCATTTCGGCTACTGCCAAGAAACAATAGCATGCATAGTGACTGACCTCTCTCTTATACTGAAGCTACATTAAGTAAGAACTCAACATGGAACTCTAAGGACCTGGCCATGTTAGTCTAGGTAAGGGCAACTCTACTGGCCACTGGTCTAAAAATCTTTGTATATAGGCCAAGTCTGTCTTCATAGGCTCTGAACAGTGGCTCCACATCTCCCTCTGTCCAACCTACTTCCTTCCCAACTCTCTACTAACATCAATTTCAGAGGAACACTAGCATTTGCATCTAAATTCCTGAGCATCCTTCCAGAAAAACCCAACACACAATCTTCCCTGCCCACAAAAGAACTGTTCCTACTGTCAGAGTCTTCACTCCAGGGTACTCCTGCTTGGAAGGTCTGTATTACACACAGATCAATCCTTTTACATTCTATTAGCATGAATGACCTTGCCATATCTGTTACTCAGTTACATGAAATTACCATCACCCAATGGGTCTATGCTTTGTGCTAATACTGACAATGAATGAGACATAATCTGTGACTCAATTCTCTGTCAGCTCACACTCCATTCTCTTTCTCCAACTAGCTAAGCAGTTGCCCCCTAAGCACAGAGCACTCTACTCTCAAAGGTTCCACATGGCAGACATTAGATTAATGACCGGTACACCTTTGATGTGCTATCGCCTTCAGAAGGAAGGAGACCATGTTTGCTTTTGTATGCTCAGGCATAGGAGAGGAAGCGAAGAGAGCAAGGAAAACAGAAGAAAGGTTTTGTTTAAGGGGAATGACATATGAGGAGTGCTGTACAAGGTCTTTCTTTCATGCCAAAAAGACTAGAGAAGGCGCCAAGTAGACACTTGCTGAGAGCCACACTGGTGCCAGGGAGTCTGGACCTGCCAGATCCGGTGATGGCTCCACCCAAGCTGCCTTCTTCCATCTAGGATGACCCATGTTCTGAAATCAGAGCCCCTTCACCATCCTCACATAGCCAAGGAACACAACTGCCTGCTTTTGTTTCTTTCTCACAGAGAGCAGTAAATGTTTGGGTGACCTAAGTTTACCTTAATTAAAACAAAAGTGGGTCACATTAACTTTTACAACCAAAAGTAAACAAAAATACACCAGGAGCAGTGAGAGCCAAGTTTTAAATTTCAAGACACGTGAACATGCTGTGAACAGGAATGGAAGTCTCCCCAGGCTCCAGGAAAAGAGCTTAAAAGTTAGCCTTGAAGGACATCCCTCAGCTGGGGTCATCTCTGAAAAGGCAAGAAGCATAGAATCTTTCCCCACTCCAGCACTCATGGATCCAGCCAGGTACCTGACAGGAAATCTAATGAATGGGAAATGGAAAAACTTATGGAAGCCATCTTTCCACCAGGGAGCCAACAGTCAGGAGCTGGGACATTATGGCTGCCTTGTGATGCCAAATAACAAGTCGTTTTCTCAGCACTCTTTCAGAGTAAGGAAGGAAGAATCGCAAGATGAGCAGCAGAGGGAGGCATATTAGAAAGGAGAGGGCTCAGAGGACCCAGGAAACAGGAAATGTCAGCAATGAACCCACACTGGCTGTCAGCTGAGGGATGTTCAGGGACTTGCAGCCAGAGAGCAGCCAGGTGCTTCCCCGACAAAGCTTCCTTTCCAAAGCACCTACACCACATTTTCTGGGTAGCTTCTCCTTCCACCCCACCTACTCTAGTTTCTGCTAGCATCGCCATTTTATTGGTTTCCACATAAAGGAAGCTGGAAGGTCGCTTAGTCCTTTGACTGCCTCCCATAACAATCCATAGCAAGCCTTTGCCTTATGTTAAGGACGACAGAACCTAATTCCACAAGGACAGAAAACTTATATTCTGCTGTGTTAAAAAAAAAATACAGATCTTCCTTCAAACCTGAAATGCATTGTTTTCATATGACACTAGCTTCAGCTGTGACACTGTCATAAATATCCACATTGCCCCAAAGTCCTTATAAAATGACCAAAGTTTGCTGCTTACGAGTCAGGAGTATAAGCGATGGATCTTGGCTCCTCTACCAACTCCCAAAGAGCTGGTGACTTGGGCCTTTTAGGTGGCTCTTCTCCATCTGAAATTTTTTTGTAAGCAAGGCAAACTTAGCACTGAGTTTGTGGTAGACACCAATGACTGAGCCCCCCCCCCCCATTTTTAATAACAGAATCCCAGAGAAAGTGAATTGAAATTCAATACGCAACAGGGTTCTTGCTTTCTCAGTCTTTCTTGCAATCTGAGTGGCCTATGATTTAAGAGTACTCAGTGGCACAGAAGGGAGCAGCTGCAATGGCTGCTTCTTGGCACACATTACAGCCACAAACACACACACACACACACACACACACACACACACACACACACACTTGTGCCTGTTCGTGCACACAGGCATGTGAAAGCATACGTGTGTAGAATCAACCTTGGGTGCTGCTCCTCAGTAACCATCACCTTGTTTTGTGAGGCAGGATCTCCCACTGACCTGGAGTTCACCAGCATGGCTAGACTGGCTGCCCAGCATGCCCTAGGATTCTTCCTACCTACGTGCAGTGCTGAAGTGGCAAACATGAACCATAATACCCAGCTTTTGTACATGGTTCCAGGGCTGAACTCAGGCCCTCATGCTTGAATGGTAATTACTTTACCTAAAGAACTACTTTATCTAAAGGCCTGAGTATCAAGTTCTTGATTAATTGGATGTGTGTAATCACAAGCCCCTTTTCTCCTTCCTTAGACCTCAAGCGACTTGTGGGTCATGCATCTTAGCTTTGTCTGGCTCTTGAGCCTGTCCCTCCTTCCTTGACAATAAGTGACATACACAGTTGTATTTATGAATGAGATTATTTTCCTCAATGACAGTACTTATTCCTATTTTATGCAGTTTGTTTCATTTTGTTAATGCAGATAATATCATACCATAAACACATTGCTTTGGCATTGGAGTAGAAAAAAAGGGAATTTCCAACACCAGAGTCTTGCTAACAAACCAATGACTGGATGTTAAAGCTTATGGTCAAGGTAAGCCAGTGTGCTAGGCTTAAGGTTTCTATTGCTGTGAACAGACACCATAACCAAGGCAACTCATAAAGGACAACATTTAATTGGGGCTGGCTTACAGGTTCAGAAGTTCAGTCCATTATCATCAAGATAGGAACATGGCAGTGCCCATGCAGGCATGGTGCAGGAGGAGCTGAGAGTGTTCAGCATCTTCATCTAAAGCAATTAGGAGAAGACTGTCTCCCACCTGGCTAGAAGGAGGATCTCAAAGCCCAGCCCACATCAACACACCTCCTCCAGCAAAGCCACACCTACTCCAGCAAGGCCACACATATTTTAAAACATTTTAACTGATAAATATTCACAATATCTGTCAATTAAGATTAACTTTTAAAGAATGTTAATGTCCAGAAAAAGCATTTACCTGTCTGTGAGATGAACATACAGAAGTTCTTGATCATGAAGCTAACGGATATAGAAAGAATTACTCTGTCAACAATGAAGGGAAGCCATGGGATCCCAGGCATGCAAATCTGAGCAAAAATGTGTTAGGAAATTCAGGCATGGTGGTGTACACCTCCATCCCACAGTGCAAGAAGCCAAAGCAGGGGGATATCAAGTTTCCAGTCAGTCAGACAGACAGACAGACAGACAGACAGACAGGCAGACGGTGTATTAGTTACTTTTCTCTCTGCTATGACCTAAGACCTGAAAACAAAACATCCCCTTTACTACATTAGTTACAATTTTAGTTATTTGTAATTACTCATGTATAATTTCTTTTGTGTCCTATCACTTAATCTGCTTTTATAAGTGTCCCATGGGGGTCTGAATGGTTCACATAATCCTGAGCTACATCTGTCTGGTTCTCCTTTCTCTCTCTCATTCTATATTTAATTTAATTCTATCTTTCAAAGTATTTTCTTTAACATTTAAGAGAAACTATATACATTAAAATTTACATATTCTAGTAGCAAGGTAGATGATTAAGGAGTACCACACAAAATAAGAGCCTCTTCCCCCCCCAACCCCCTTTTGGTTTTATGGCACAGTGTTTCTCTGTGTAGTACTCACTCTGTAGACCAGGCTAGGCTTGAAAACACAGAGATCAGCCTGCCTCTGCCTCCCAAGTGCTGGGACTAAAGGTGTGCACCACGAGCTATGAAGACACCAGCTTGCTTCAGGAGACTGTCTTGATCACTATCTATGCCATTGGCTTAACATTTGGGGTTACCTTTACCCCCGCTTTTAACATCTTGTAGTCATTGGCTTCACTGAAGCTGCTTCTGAAGTCTGAGAGTCTAGCTCTGTCTTTGCATAAAAGCTCATCTGGCATAAGAGTGTGTCACCCACAGGCCCAGGGGTGTTCCACGATTGAATATGAAGTACTAAGGCATTTCCAGAAGCATATTTTGCTCAGTAGGACACCCTCACCTTTCTTTGACTTTAGGGTAGCCTGGGACCTGCCTGGGATTTCCCTTTTTCCTCAGGCTGCAACTCCACTGTTGAGGGGTGCATTCTTGCCTTCAAGCACATGCTAAATAGAAGGCTGCCCTAGTCTTGATGAGGTCTAGGGCAGGCTGAGTGAACAGGAACAGGGGTCCTGAGACATGAGCACTGAGGTGATCCTCCTAGCCTAGCAAAATGGAATCCTGTTTACACCAAAGCCTCTGTGATTGTATCTCCATGACCCTGAGGCAGCTGGAGGAGAAGCACCATGAGTCTCAGGTAGCACAGCCTTTGTCACAGGCTACATAGGCCTCCCTGCAAGCACCACTCACTGTCTCCAAAGACATCAGAGAAGATGGCTTCCGGGCATCCATGGGACAGAAAATAAGTCCCACAATACTCAGGATAAAGCAGCCGCTCTAGGTTGAGGAGGAGAGAGCACCCTAAGGGCAAAGGTCAGAGTGGTGGCATCTTTCTTGCTTCCCCAAACACGTAGGATTTTCAGAGTTTTCTGCCCTCCCGTTTCTGTTGATCACACTATTCCCCATTTGTTCCCTTCTCTTGCCTAACTCAGAAGGAGCACAGGTTCTTTGTCTCACCCTTTGCATGTTTTCTCTTATAAACAAGTTATAGCCTTCATTTCATTCTTTAAAAAAATTTAACGTATATCTGTGTGCTCACGTGTGCCCAGGGAGGCCAGTACAGGGGTTGGGTCCCCTGGATCTGTTCTTATAAGTGTTTTGGGGTCTCTGGATCTGGGTTTTGGAAACTGAGCTTGGGTCCTCTGCAGTACCAGCACGTCCCCTAACCGTCAAGGCATTCCCCAGCCCCATACTTCATCCTTTAAAACAATAAACAATTTAAATAAGAAAAAAACAATTAGCAATTTTTCTCACATTGTTTGTTTAAAAAAATCTCAACTTTATAAGGTTAAAATGTTAAGTGGGTGGTAGTGGTGCATGGTTTTAATCCCAGCACTCAAGAGACAGAGGCAGGCATATCTTTTGAGTTTGAGGCCAACCTGGTCTACAGAACAAGTTTCAAGACAGCCAGGACTATACCTGTTTCTGAGAAACCATGTCTTGAAAAACAAAATAAAATAATAAGAAGAAGAAAAAGAAGAAGAAGATTAAGAATAATAAGTTAGAATATGGCCATCTAGTTGAAAAGTAGGTGTGACACACATGCATAATGACAAAGCCGATCACTGTGTGGAAACTCCCTGACAAGAAATCCAGAAGCTACTGACAGTGGCTTCCTCTGAGAAGAGGCCCCCTGACTCAGGGACAGAGGTGTAAAAGGTCTGTAGCGGCCCCTCCTACACTCTATAGCTGTGTTATCTTGCCAGACCTTTCCTTTGCAAATTTAGCATTAGACTTGGCTCCAAGCTTTACTAGTTCCCTTGATCGGGCCTACTTCTTGAGTCTCATTGTCCTCGGTTTGTTGTATTAGGCTGTCTGTTGTAGTTGCGTGACAGGTACACCCTGGATTGATTGTTGATCTTGTGCCTTAACACATATCTCTATTGTGTTCTCACACTTATGCAGCACCTATGGGTCCAGCAATCTAAATAAAAATCCACTTTCCCCAGCTTTTTTTTTGCTACTGCACTACCTCACAACAGAAGGCGTTACTGCTGGAGAATCCGATACCAATCTAAGGAGCAGAAACGAGGAAGGGATGGCTTTCTCTTGCCTTATGAGTGTTTTGGAGAATTTCCCCTTAACTCTTAAAGTGATTGCATCTCAGCGTTCTGTGTCTGGGCATGTATATATGTTTGTTTTTCATTCTAATTGTTATTCTCTGGCATTTCTTCAGGTAAAGATTTATGAAGTTTAAGTCAGGGATTTTGCTTTTTGTTTTGTTCAACTGTTATCTAATTATTGTCTTCATCCATTCCTACTGCTCTCTCCTACTCATAGACATATCATGGAATCATTGCTTTATCTCCTTCTAAACATCACATTTCTAATTCCATTTACATAATGTTCTGAAAGAATAAGTTAGTTGAACTCTCCAGTCCCCAAACAACATGATTCATAGCTATGTCCCTCCTATTACATGGCCAACCTATTTCTTTTGTTTTGTTTCATGTTTTTCCTGCGTTGAGCCTCACAATAGCCCAGAATGGCCTTGAACACCCAATCTTCCTTCCTCAGCCTGCCAACCACCAGAATTAAAGTATCACACCACTGTCTTCATTCGGATTTTATTGCTATGAAGAGAGAGACATCATGGCATAACCAAGGCAACTCTTACAAAGGTTAACATTTAGTCAGGGCTGGCTTACAATTTCACAAGTTTAGTCCATTATCATCATGGTGGGAAGCATGGTAGCATGCAGGCAGACATGGTGCTGGAGAAAGCTGAGAGTTCTACACCTTGATCAGAAGGCAGCAGAAGGGGACACTGTGTCACCCTGGGCACAGCCTGAGCATATGAGACCTCAGAACCCACCTCCACAGTGACAAATTTCCTCTCATAAGTTCACACCTCCTCCAGCAAGGTCACACCTGATAGCGGCAATCCCTATGGGCCAAGCATTCACACAGGAGTCTATGGGGTGTTCCTATTCAAACCACCATAATCACCATGCCCAGCCACTCTATTTTATAATTAAAAATCTTAAATATCTCTAGCTGGGGATGTGGCTCAGTAGTAGAGCGCTTACCTAGTGTGTATACTTCATGAGTTTGATCCCCAGCACTGAAAGGAAACACACATCTCCTTTCTATAATATAATAGCTTCATGAATATTCCCTTAGGACTCGTCTACTCTGTTAGATGCTCCAGGCCTGCGGTGTTGGGTATGAGTTGTCTTTTCTTTCTACCTAAGTATTCTTTTGTGGGTGATTCCAACACACCTTGTAGCCTGCTGCTGCTGGCTGTCTGGAAGGGGAAGTCCATATGTAGTTAAGTGGAAGCTATGAGTAGTTTACTAGTAGTTTATGAGTAGCTCCTAGATTGGAGCATGCCTGTTTTTTTTTTTTTTAAAGTGGCTAGCTGTCTGGAGTACCAGCCCAGCTCCTTGGGCCCAGTGTCACAGTGCTACTTCCTATTGCTATGTGGGAGAAAATATCCTGCCACATCCTGCTGAGCTCACCCTGGCCCACATCCTACCTGTGATGCTTAATCTTGGTTGTCAGCTTTGCAGAATCTGAAACCAACTGAAGGACAAGTTTCTGAGCACGACAGAAGGGCTTTTCTTGATCAGGCTGTTTGAAGTGGGAAGACCAAACTCAATGTGGCTCTCACAAGATCAGAGGTGGTGCAGGGGAGACCTTTGCCTTAGTACATTTCATTCTTTTCTTTTTTTCTTTTTTTTTTCTTGGTCTTTCGAGTCAGGGTTTCTCTGTGTAGCCCTGACTGTCCTGGAACTCACTCTGTAGACCAGGCTGGCCTCGAACTCAGAAATCCGCCTGCCTCTGCCTCCCAAGTGCTGGGATTAAAGGCATGCGCCACCACTGCCAGGACCTCAGTGCATTTCATTTCACTGGAAAACTCTCCATGCTGTTGCTGCTACCACCACTGCTGGCCACTGCCATTACTGCTCTGTTCATGCCCGAACCCAGCCTCTTTAGGCTTCCACCACAGCCTGGAGAACAGTTTCCCTCCAGGAATCCTACAGGCATTTGGGCCCAGGGTGAAGGTACTTACTGAAGCATCCAGCCTTGTAGGCTGAGCATCTCCTGAGTCCTTAGGCTCTCCAGCATGAAGATGGTCACTATTGAACCTCCCAAACTGTATCTTGTAAGTCGGTCTAATGAATCCTCCTTTATTGTATATGTTCTTTCTCTTGGCTCAGTTCTTCCAAAGAACCTAATGAACACACACCTCCCCCTTCTCATCGTGACTCCCACCCCAGAATTTTCCTGAGTGTGTTGTGGATTGTTGTTATATTTCTGAGAGAGGCAATTGTATACGTCACCAATACAAATATTCCATAGGCCTTTCATGCAATGGTCATGCTAAATATATCCATATAAAGTTAGGCATCTTTTGGGGGAGGGGGGTTAAAGTTTGTCTATTTTTATAAGAACTGCCAGAGTTCCCCCAAAAAGGTTGTACCATTTAGCATTCTCAGCAACAACAGAGGGGCTCCCATTTCTTCATGCCCATCAGCACTTGGTGCTGTAAACATTTTCATTTTGTCCATTTTAACTTTGTGCAGGCCACACCCTTGTTCTTCTTACTTCCCTGATAGCTGTGAGGTGGAGAGTTTTCCACTTGCTACTTGCTATCTTTATTTCTTCTTTGTTATAAAGTTCCCTTGAAGGTATTTGGCACATTTTTAATTGGGATTGTTCTAAACAATCCTGAGATTCCACCTCCTACCAATCAGAATGGCCAAGATCAAAAACTCAGGTGATAGCAGATGCTGGCAAGGATGTGGAGAAAGAGGAACACTCCTTCATTGCTGGTGGGATTGCAAGCTGGTGCAACCACTCTAGAAATCAGTCTGGCAGTTCCTCAGAAAATTGGACATAGCATTACCTGAGAACCCAGCTATACCACTCTTGGGCATATACCCAGAAGATGCTCCAACATATAGCAAGGACACATGCTCCACTATGTTCATAGCAGCCTTATTTATAATAGCCAGAAGCTGGAAAGAACCCAGATGTCCTTCAACAGAGGAATGGATACAGAAAATGTGGTACATTTACACAATGGAATATTACTCAGCTATTAAAAACAATGAATTCGAGAAATTCTTAGGTAAATGGATGGAACTAAAAATATATCATCCTGAGTGAGGTAACCCAATCACAAAAGAATATACACAATATTCACTCACTGATAACTGGATATTAGCCCAGAAGCTTTGAATACCCAAGACCATTCAACTCACAGACCACATGAAGCTCATGAACAAGGAAGACCAAAGTGTGGGTGCTTTGGCCCTTCTTAGAAGGGGTAGCAAAATACTCAAGGAAGCAAATATGGAGACAAAGCTTGGGACAGAAACTGAATGAGGGGACTTCTGAAGACTGCTCCACCTGGGTATCCATCCCTCGTGCAGTCACCAAAGGTAGACACTGATATGGATGTCAGGAAGTACATGCTGACAGGAGCCTGATAAAATTGTCTCCTTAGAGGTCTGCCAGAGCCTAAAATATACAGAGGCGGAAGCTCACAGCTAACCATGGAGCTGATCATGGGGTTCCCAATGGAGGAGTGAGAGAGAAGCCTGAAAGAGCTGAAAGGGTTAGTGGCCCCATGAGGAGAGCAACAATACCAACCAACCAGAGCCCCCAGGGTCTAAACCACCAGCCTGGGAGCACATAGGGAGGGACCCATGGCCCCAGCTGTATATGTAGGGGAGGATAACATTGTCAGGCATAGGTGGGTGAGGAAGTCCTTGGTCCAGTGAAGGCTGGATGCCCCAATGTGGGGGAAATCGTGGGTGGGGAGGTGGGAGTGGGAGGATGGGTGGGGGCATATCCTCAGAGAAGCAGGAGGAGAGGGGATGGGATAGAAGGTTCCTGGGTGGGGTGAAATGGGGAAAAGGGATTACACCTGAAATATAAATAAAATATCCAATAAAAAATTTTAAAAAATAAAATAAATAAAAATAAATACATTTAAAAAAAGACACACAGGATAAAAACTTGTTGCCCCAACTTTCTGAGCTCTGAAATACACCAGTAAGAACAGTTCGGCATCTTTAAAACAAAATAGAACTGCTTGTTTTCTGGGAATCAAGGAAAGTATTTGAGGTGCTTGTGAAGCCACTAGGAAGAAGGGAATAGGAGCCTTGCTTCTGCTTAACACCAGCACTGAACTCAAGGACTCGGCTTTTACAGCTCAGCTTCTCAACTAGTGAAGTCTTTAGAGTGAGTCTCTTGAAATCTAAGGTAGGTCAAACTCCATTCAGCCTTAATTTTGCTGTACGTGAGCTATTCTCAAAATGTTATAAGTGAGTTGTCAAATTTCTCATGAAAATGACTGACACAGGACAGAAGGTTCAGCTTCCAACTCAGACAGGACTCTGAAATAATAGTTTTTTACACACCACTAGTCTCAAACTGAACTGCAAAATAATGGACTCACCACCACTCTCATCGGAAAAGTACATTGAGCCTCTTCTAGAAGAGGTTCTAAGGTTCACCAGTACAATTACTGCCTGCCTTGAGGGTCTCCCCAGACCAAGTCCAGGGGTTCTTGGTCTTAATGTCAGGACAGCAGTGCATTTCTCAAGATCCCTTCTTGCACAAGCTGGCATCAGGCCTAGCACTGTCAGTATGTCCCAGGGAGAGGAGCATGGGTAAATCTTAAGTGGTTTCTGAAAATAACTTAATTTCCTTGTATATCTTCAGCTCTATCAAGAAGCTAGGTAATTTTCTCAAGACACCAGGGTTTCTCTAGAAGGAACGAGAACCTTCCTGGGACGATAAAGGCACTCCTAGAAGTGCCTGAGGTGTGGTTCCACTTCTTTACTTCAGTCTACAGACCAGTGTTCTTACACATCTATGAGACTTGTAGTCTTTGTCTTTGATCACAGAAACTCTTGACATTGGTTAGCTCTGGCAAGCAGAACCAAGGAAGATTTAGGAACCTGAATCTGGTGCTGTAATCTTTGAAAGGGACCCAGATTGCATATTCTGAAGATCACTGTGGTGGTAATTGAAAAGAAGAGAGACTCAGATGCCATGCCAGACACTGGAGTTCTTACCCTTCCCTCTGGAAGAAGAGGAAACAGAGTAAAGATGCTTCCACATTTAGCAGTCACCATTCCCAATCCAAAAGTGACCTCTGGGTCTGGACACAAGGACCTTTGGGATCTGAGAAATTAACTCATTTCTTCAGCTCCAGCAATGACTTCTTCTTGGATACCTGAGATTCTTCTAAAGCCTGTGTAGGCCATTCCCACATCTACCAGGTCAGAGGATCACCCCCTCTCAGAAGTGGCTGCATCCTCCTGAGCTGGCAGGAGTAACGTGAGTAGAGGGACTGTTGTGGTATAGATTAGTGACCACCAGTCGGTGAGGAAACTCTTGCATGAATAGTGCCAGGCACCAGGAACCTAGACATGTAGCCCTGGCTGGGAGCTTGACTTTCCCTGGTTTGGCCAATACCATTTTCTGGACAGAAATCAGATGATTGTTTTTTTTAATTAACCCAATATTATTTTAGGTCACAAATTCTTCCCATGGTCATTAACTGTGGAATAATATCTACAAATCCCAAAGAGCATAACAGGCAAATCAATAAAATTTTTACAATTTCTACATTCATTTAGATGCCAAGACTTAATAATAATAATAATAATAATAATAATTATTATTATTATTATTATTATTATTATTATTGCAATTTTAAAAAATAGTGCTGATGACTTTTCCCTAAAATATACTAATACAAATACATCCTAAACTATTGTCATAAAAATTACTATGTGGATTTAGGGCTATTGTGAATTCATAGTCTATATTTTACAGTTAATATATTTGAAGCTGTCAAGCTTCAGCATAAAACATGCACACACAAATAATGGCTTGGATGCAGAGCCTCTCTCTTCCCCTTATGCTCAGAGGCTTACCACACTTGTCTCCAGTGAGAGCACCCATCTTTAATTAAATGTCCGCCAGTGATGTCTACTTCTCACATACCATTCCAGATGTCTACCCAATGGGAAGGGGTCCCAGGCCCACTTTGCGGTTGATATCCAAGTTACTTTCTGCTTTACTGGGAACTAAGCCAAGTAAATGAACTAAAACATTCAAAATAGACATCAAAATTAATAATTTTTATTCATATGAAATTCGGGGTCATGTGCCTTATTTTATGAAGTACGAGTGCTGTCAACAAGCTAGAGAAGGTTCTAATATAAAGTCATTTCCCCTGTAAATTTAATCAACACTAGTTCCTGCAGACAGCGAAATCTCTTCCATCAGACAAGGCTTAGCTAGCATGGCGCAATCACTTGAAAACGCTGCCCTCCCGTGTAGAGAGCGCATTACAGAGCAAGCTGTTTCCCAAACCTCTAGACCCACAAACTTTCTCTGGTGAATTTAAATGATGTTAAGTTCCATCCATGTAATGTGCACAGCCACAAAAATGCCCAAGAACAATTAGCCCCAGAATTCCAGTCACTCTTGAAGACTATGAGTCACTGTCTCCCCTCAGCAGGCTCAATACCTAAATTGTAGACACCCATGACTAAGTCTCACCCCACGGAGAGAGCCTTCCTCTCCATGTCTGTTGACTCCATCAGCGCCTGTGTCGGCATCAGATGGCATTGAGGTTCCTGTGTGTCCATTGTCTCCCTGGCTGAGCTGGGAATAGTTCGTAAACTGAAACTGTCTGGTTACTCACTTTACCCCTGAGGGTTGGTCTGTGGTAGGCTCTTGACTTGTCTTAACTGAACAAATGATTCTGTTCACATTTTGCTTAGGAGTTTTGAGGTGATGTTTTACATTACATTTCCCATCTCGTTCTTGTGATTACACCCAGACGGTAAATTTAATGAAACACAGAATGTGGAAATGAGGTGGTGGGTCATAATAAATGCATCTCAGGAATTCCTCAAAAGTGAGTCCCTCCAACACAGTGCAGTACTGTGCTCTTTCCAGGGGCCTCAGTTCATCGAATTTTGACAGAGCCTGTGAACCAAATTTCATTTAGGACAATAACCATTACCTGTACTCATGTTACTATGAAAGAAATCAAAGACTCTGTCCTGAGTGGACAAGTGGTAAGAGAGTGGTTTGAACAAATCTTCCCTCTAAGGCAGAGAAAGAGGGACATGCATGTAAGATATTCTGATAATAATTCAGTACCATCTAATACTAGCTAATACTAGTTAATTCAATACTAGCTAATCTGGCAAAACCAAAAAAAAAAAAATCCAATAAATTATATTTCCATGGAGTGTTAAAGGAGCACAAATAATGGTTTTGAGGGATAGAGTGACCTGGTTAACTAAAGCAAACATGGTCTTGCAGCTCCCGGCACAGCTGTAGAAGACTTCTTATAATCCTAATTCATTAATAAATGTGGCAGCAAAATCCTGGCATAAATTATGACCCCTTATTATTCAAACAGAACATATTTTTTCTAGGAAAATTAAAACTCTAGAAAGTCATAAATAACGACCCCAACCTGCTGCTTCAACTGTCCGCTCTACAAATGCCCGCTGGTGTGACACAGGAAACCTCTGTTAAAGAGAAGACGTCAACTGTCCGCTCTACAAATGCCCGCTGGTGTGACAAAGGAAACCTCTGTTAAAGAGAAGACGGAGATGACTCACCCATGTCACATTACTATGGAAATTCACATTTTCCAGGTGATGAAGGCTGCCGCTCAGAACACCGTTTTTTAGTTTAACTCCTTTAAAACAGGAATCTCATCCATCAGCCTTTAGAGCATGAAGCCTGACGATTCACGGGGTATTTACTGCTCTGGACTCTGAACATCAGTTTGCTTTGAGTCTTGTTTATTTTTACACAAAAGTTGCACGTATTTAAGATCTATATGTAAGGCTTTGACGTGCATGTACATCATGAAATGATGGCTACAGTCATGCTAGTGAAAACGCCCATCTCCACACACAGTCACTGGCTGGAAGGCAATGACAGCAGCTGAAAGCCATTCTCACAGGAAATCTGCAACATATCTCCACAGCATTACAAGCCAACCCGGTGTGCTCAACAGTGGACCTCTGGCCTTTTCTTCCTGTGCCATTACGACTGTATAGGCTACTGTCATCTTCCACTCCCCGCCCCTCCCCTCATCCTATGTCACTGTCCACTCTTTAGATTCCACATGTATGTGAATTTGTGCTATGAATTCACTTTTTAAAAATCGGTTTGTGTCTGGCTGACTTCAGTTGGGACAGCACCCTCAAGTTATACCCATATTTTTGCACATGACAAAAACTTCCTTTTTCAAGGCTAAATAGAATTTTGCTGTGTGATTGCATTGTTTTCTTGTATTATTACTGTGCGTGTTGTATTGTATCTGTCGGTGGACACAGGTAATTTTTATTTTATTTTATATCTTAGCTGTTACAAGCAGTGCTTCAATAAACAATAAATAAATAATTGCTGGATTATATTGTAGTTCTGATTATATTTTCAAGAGACTCAATACCATTTCCATGGTGGCTGTACTCGTTTGCATGCCCTCCAATATTGTACTAAGATTTTTTTCTCTTTGCCCTTATTTATTCATGACATCTATATAGTATATACCCTAACAGATAAGGCATGGCTTACCACAGTTTTATTACTATTTTCCAGTTGGCTGGCTATTTTTTATTATTTTTATATACCTATTGACCATTTACATGTCTTCTTCTGAGAAATGTCCTTTCCCCCAGTTTTTAAAACCATATAACTTGGAAATATCACACTTCCTGGTTTCCTATTATTTTGGCAAACCTGCGTTAATCAAAACAGGATGATACTGACATGAAAACAATATGTAAGCCATGGAACAGAACAGACAGCCCAGAAATAAATTCAGATAGTCAATTCTTGACAAGGGCACCAAGAATACATGATAATAACAAAGGAGTAAGCTGGAGAAACTGGGTAACCAAACACAATGGGGTGAAATTGAAATCTTAGGCTATTCACCAGTGTCAACTCAAAATCTATAAAGACCTAACTATAAGACCTTGAACCACCAACGATGCTTAGAAGAAAATGTGAGAAAGACCTCATTGATGGAGACTTTTCAAATATGGTACCAAGGTCTCAGGCATGCAGAACAAGTGGGTCACATCAAGCTCAAAAGCCTCTGCCTAGCAAAGGAAACAGTAAGGGCTGAAAAGGCAACACAGATGGACAAGAACATCTGTAGTCTCACATGGGCTAAGGAGTAGACAGACAAAATGTATAAAAAGCTGACATGGCTCACTAGCAGAAAACCAATCTCTTGAGATTCTGAATGCTCTAGAACTGCTAAGCTTCTGAGTCCTTTTAGGACAGTTTTTTTTCCTTTGCTGTAAGACAAGCTGTGGCTGCTTCAACCCAGGTTTCCATCCCACTGTCTGTATCTCTTGTCCCTGTTCTCTGCCCCTTTGCACGCAGAGGGGACTAGACACACTCTGAGGGGCCTCCAAACTCACCCTTTCTTGGTTCAGCATCACAGACCTTGGACTTGGTTTCTGATTCATTCCCTTGCTTTATTCTATTAGTCCCAACTTGCAAACTCCCCTGGCTTAGTTCACCTCATGGCCAGTGCCCTCAGTCTTGTTCACTGGCAAGGCTGGAGTTAGGTCAGCAGTTAATGCTCTCACTGCTCTTCCAGGGGACCTGTGTTCAGTTCCCAGTACCCATGCTGGGCAGCTCACAAGCACCACTTAACTCCAGCTCCAGGAGGTCTGATGCTCTCTGTCCTCCCTGGGCACTGGTACATACATGACAGACACTTAAGGTGTACACAAACACATAAGCACAAAAAAAAATTTGAAAAACTACTAAAATCTCTTGTTCACTAGTGTATCACTGTCCCTGGACAATCAGTACTGGAGGCTGATTGTTCATTATACTCTGTGTTTTCAAAAGTATCTGATTTATTAAACCATATTTAGACAGTACTCATCTCTGAAAGAAAATCTCAGGCCCTGTGTGCCAGGTGCCATCTCACTTAACTATTAAGGGACTATGCTGTCATTCAGATGTTAAAGCAGAAAGACATAGCTCCTGGTAATCTTCTTAAGTTGAGATCTAAAAAGATACAGAATTTATTCACTAGTATTGTTAGTTAGTTAGTTAGTTACTTAGTTACTTAGTTACTTAATTACTTAGTTACTTAGTTAGTTAGAGACAGGGTCTCTCTATAGGATAGCCCTGGCTATCCTGAAACTCACCACATAGACCAGGATTGCCTTAAACTCACAGAGATCTGTTTGCCTTGACATCATGGGTGCTGGAAGTAAAGATGCCACTAGATCTAGCTTCTGAGTAGAATTTTCAATGCTGAGTCTTTACTATAAGTATACTGTGACTTCTCTGAGTGGTGACACTATATTGATTAAGACCCCTCTCATTTCTATGATAAATACCTGAAATGAACAATTTAAAGGGAGAAATATTTATTTTGTCTCATTATTTAAGAGTGTCCTGCTGGCTCCATGGCTTTTCGGCTTATGGTAGGCAGAACCATCATGGCAGTAGGGCATGGCAGAAGAAAGCTGCTCACCTCACAGTGACCAGGAAGCAAAGAGGAGCAACAGATAAGCAGCCAGATAAATCCTTCACAGGCATATACCCAGTGACACACTTACTCCAACTAGGACCCATCTTCCAAAGCCCCGCCACTTGCCTATAGTCTGTCCAAATGTTTACTCCATCCATTGGTTATGAGTCCTCATGACCTAATGGTCTCTGGCAATGCCTGCACAGGCACACAGGGGCTGTGTGTTACTCATCTCCTGAGTGTCTTCCAATCCAGCTGAGTTGGGAATCACAATTAACCATCACTAGCCCCTTATAGATCATGATGTTCCTTGTTCTCTTTCAATGTGTGTTGAGGGCTCAGCACACGACTGCATTTTGTTTTTGATTCTCTCATTCTGGAACTGGGGCGCAAGCTTTCATGCTTGGGCAGCATGGCAAAGGAACGTTTCTAGGTTGCCCAGGGCAACTGTATCCAACCTAAAAACATTACACAATCTTCAATCATGAAAAATGTTCTACTAAGTGATTTGATATCAGCAGCTTTAAGTAGGAAAGTTGATAGCTATCTCAAGCCAATTATTATGGCTTTCTGGATTTTATTAATATTTATGTTCAACTTACAGTATAGTTTCAACTAAATGTAGATGAAGATTGGTTATGTATTGGTCTCTGTAGGTGAAAACAAACACAGGCTTCTCCCAAGGGTGAACTCTGGATTTATGTGCTCCAAAGAGAAGTTTAGGGTGGTTTAAGGCAGGCAGGAAGGACTACAACAGCGATACAATATCTCTATAGACTAAAAATGAAAACACAAGTTCTTCCATTTCTCAGTGAAATTATTTCACCAAATAATTAAGAAAACATGAAAACAAAAGTAAATATAAGTGGTATTATATTAAGTAAAGCATGAGCCTTGATATTTATACCCCGATTCTTTCTGTTTACTAAAGTGACCTCTAACTTTCAAAGTATCCCCACACCATTAATCACCTCCCTGAATGCTCTTCATCACTGTTGAAGAGGAATCTTAATCGAGCTTTATTTATTATAATATTGTATGGCTGCGTGCTCTAAAATGAAAACCGAGTTCTTGTTTAGTAATTATATGGGAAGAGTCTCACTTATAATCAATAAAAGAAAAATCAAACCATACGTGGAAAATGTCTTAGAAATCTCTAAACACCAAACAATGCCACAACTTGAAGGTACCCATTGTTAGCACCACGGCCTTTCTTTCTAGCCACATATGAGTGAAACTGAGATTTATTTTATGACTCTTCTGACCTGATCCTTAACCTGAAAGACTTCCCATTAGCACCTCTTATTACCTTAAACATATAAGCATCATAAAATTTTGTAATATCACATGGCAGAAATCTCATAATTAGCTATTTCTCATGTTTTAATATTTATATTATTCCTGAGTAATATAGTTAGAGTAATACAAATAATTATATCAGTTATTATAAGTATCTTTTACTTAAAACTATTGCTTTTATGAATTCTCAGAAAAGATCTTTTCTAGGCCAAAAAAGTAAAGATATTAGATCAAAAAGCATGGCGCTAGTCAGTGGCATGGTGGCACACGCCTTTAATCCCAGCACAGAGAGAGGCAGGGGCTCTCTGTGAGTCAAGACCAATCTGTTCTATATAGCCAGCTCCAAGGCGGTCAAGGCTACCCAGTGAGACCCAGCATTCACAGCACCGTACACACCTGGTCTTTCTCATCATAATCACTAGTATTAGATTAGCAGTTCCTTTCACCATAACAGAGAATACTACTTGGCCATTGCTTGGACTTAGGCTTCACTGATTCTAAAAGAAGCTGAGTTCCCCCTATGACTGATCACCAGGCACTTGAATTCCTCTTGGGACATTAAATTGCATCCCTTTACCTCCTCATTAAGTAGGTATTTCTGTACTTCCTGTCTGTTTGCAAATTTGAATTTCCAAACCTACAGTTTGGTTTGTATGCTATATGGCTTCAGCCTTTTATTTAAATCCGTGGTTCTCAACGTGTGGGTCGCAGCACTCTGGCAAACCTCAAGCTCCAATAATATTTACATTAGGATTCATAACAGTAGCAAAATTACAGTTATGAAGTAGCGACAAAAATAATTTTGCGGTTGTGGGGGGGGTCACCACAATATGAGTGACTGTATTAAAGGGTGGCAGCATCAGGATGCTTGAGAACCACTAATTTAAATGTTCCTTTGACAAGTTCTCATTGTAAGCATCATAAGAAGAAACAGCCACCAATGCTTTCTACATATTCTAAACTTCTTCACTGCAAAATTGAGACACTTTTACGATCGTTTAAAAGAACAGTTTAATTTCTGTTTAACTCGTCAGCTCATCTGGGATTTATTCTGCAACCCGGTAAAGATTTAAATTTACTTTCTCTAACCAGTCAGTGACTTGCTACAATAATGTAAGTGAAAACTTATTGTGCTTATTAAAAGCTTCTTGAAAGTATTTGAGGCTGGAGGGTTGCTTTTTAATGTGTACGGATGTTTTGCCCGCATGTGGGCACCACGTGCAGGATGTGCCCGAGGAGGCCAGAAGAGGCACCAGGACCAGGGGAGCTGAAGCTACAGACAGATGTGAGCTGCCCCATAGGTGCTGGAAACCCAGCACATGTCCTCAGCAAGAACAAGATGTTCTCAATAGCTGAGCCATCGCCCCAGGCCCTGAATTACAGTTCCGTGTCTCAGTATGATTTTTTGTTTGGTTGGTTGGTTTTTTTTTGGGGGGGGGGGTTGGTAAGTATTCTCATGTTTCTTTTTCCTCCATAGATGTAATTGCACCTTTATTTCCTCTTCTGTCAAAAATTGCCTCCGCAGAATTTCCTATATTTTCCAAGGGCTTATAAGATTTTGCTTAAAATATCTATCTAAAATATCTAATGTCTATTTGGGTTACTCAGATGCAGAATATAGAAATCTGTATTCATCTTACTTGTTTCTGCTTCTTACTTGTTTCTTCTTTCTAATTATTTTGAAATCAGGGGGAAAAACAAATCTTGTAATTGATTTGGATGCCTAGTGATAGGCTCTCTTTCACAGAAGCCTTTAGCCAGCAGAAGCCATCTTTTGGGATTTATTTAATTTCTTCTTCTCTCCCACCTGCTCTCACCTCTCTGACGTGCATACATAGGTCAGATCCATGAGATCTACCTAGCATAGACTTCCCAGTCATCCACTCATTGGTTTTATTTTTACTGCATTTTCCTCTATATCCAAACCATCTCGGGTACATTCTGCCTAATTCAGTTCCCTGGGGAATCTAGAATGCTCCAGCACCTTCTGAATCTTGATTTACTTTGGAATCTACAGTTTTGTGTCTTTTAGCCTCTGGTCACCTGCCCTGAGCTTTCCCCTGAGGCTAAGCCAGTGTCCTCTTAAATTGTAATTGTCTGATGCTGTGTTTCTAATGGTGCCGGATATAAATTTACGTTGGCAAGAGGTAACATCTAAGAGTGCTTAGGGAGTTCTCAAACTAGAGAACATTTTACAGGCTTCATAATATCCATCCCATTATATATACTTCCATAAAGTTAAAATGCCTAGGGTAGAATTATAGGGGCTAAATAAAGAGTCTTGGAGAAAAATACCCCATGCACCCAGCCCTTCACAGAGGGCCTCTAAGTCTGAAACTGTCAGAATTCTTCCCCAGTGGAGATAGAACAACAGGGCTGCACACTCCAGCAACACTGACTGCACACTCCAGGTGTTGAATGATACCGCTGATGAATGCGCCTGTTTCCAGTAAGGTTTCCTGCGCTGTGTGGTAAGGGCTGGGGCTTGTGGAGAGCTGTGGAACACAGCCATGACAGGCTCACACCTGGCAGACTACATGGAAAGTCGGGGCACTTCCTACAGCTCTGCCAAGCTGTCCTCATCCCAGGTAAGGGCAGCCCCACTCGCTTAGAAAGCATAGCTGCTGCTTCTAAACAAAATGCAATAAGACAAAGAAAAACGTAAAAATGGTTAACTAAACCTGCACAGGAACCAAAAGAGCTTTCCGACACCATCATCTGAGCATAGGACTGTTGTGATTTCTTGTTATAATATTTTACAATGAAATCTGGCATGTGTGCTATTTTTTACCTCAAAACCTATCAGTGGAATAGTTTCTGTGTTAAAGTTTTAAAATGCTGGTTTAAAGGGTTTCCGTTAAAGGTCTGCACCAAACTCATGACATTATAAACCTCTGTGTTAAAGTGAGTTGAACCGGGGACACACGTGTTACATTCTAGGAGCCAGTGCCCTGTAATAGGGCAGGAAATGAAACTGCTTCACGCTAGAGAACAAAATAGACTCAACTTGTAAAATATGCTAGTGGTAACATTCCCACTGCCAACACTAGGGCATATTTCTGTCATAAAAATATTTTGGTGTTTGACATGGCTATTCAGATTCTAATGGCCATGGACATATTCTAACTTTGTATGGGCTGAAAGTGCAAAGACCCTTTGTCACCAGCCTCTGAACCAATGCTCCTCAAACAGTTCTACTGTCAAAATGTAGGATATGTCCCTCATGCTTTTCTGAGCCTGACAGAACACTAATCGCTGGCAGCCTGTGTCTGTCTCCTCAGAGAGCTCAGCAGCTCCCCCGAGAGCAGCTTCCTTCCTAATCCTCTGGAAGAACCCAGTCCTCTTCACAGGGATACTTGCATTGTTTTCTGTTCTGTCTTTATGCTGTTGCTGTTTTATAGTTATTACTTCTGATGATATAAGGTTTTTTAATATACACAAAAGTACACAGACTAGTAAAATGAACCTCATGTCCAGGACCAAGTCCCCCCATCGGCCATCAAGAGCCATCTTGCAGTGTCCATTGCCCACCTTCCCACACTATTTTGAAGCAAATAGAAAAAAATAGTACCATTCCATCAGTAAATATTTGCCTATGTGTGTGTAAAGAGGTATTTTCTAAAGACCTTCACAATACTTAAAGGCGACTTACAGAACATTTCTTCAGGGTTTGTTTTTTTTTTTTTTTTTTTGTCATAACAGTATGGCAGTTGAGTTTTTGTCTCCCTGCTTGTTCCCCCAGCAATTGACTAACACATCTTCAAATCTCATTTGATTCGTTTTGCAGTCATAACTCCTCATCTTTACTTTTTCCTTTTCAATATGCATGATAAAAAAAAAGTGTCACGTCCAGAGCAAATCTGCAGCTTGGTCTTCATGTGAGTCCCCTAACAATGGGAGGGGGGCTGGCTCTGACTCTGTGTCCTGCATTGGCTCCCCTTTCCCTAACTGGACTGCCTGGTTGGGCCTCAGTGGGAGAGGATGTATTTAGTGGATGTTCCAGGGTTGAGTGGTACCCACAAGGGGGAGGGATTTCTATGGGTGGGACTGGGAGAATATGGGGAAAGGGGGCTGCAATCAGAATGTAAAGTGAATTCATGAATTAATGAATGAAACAATAAAAGGAAACTGTGATATTTAGCCCAGAGCTTTCCAAGCTTTTCCTCACTCATGAATCGTCACTCAAAATAGGAGCCTGATATAGCTGTCTCCTTAGAGGTCTACCAGATTCTGACATATTCAGAGGCAGATGCTCAGAACTAACCATTGAGCTGCTCAAGGGGTTCCCAATGGAGGAGTTAGAGAGAACACTGAAGGAGCTGAAAGGGTTTGTGGCCCCATAAGGAGAGCAACAATACTAACCAACTAGAGCTCCCAGGGTCTAAACCACCAGCCTGGGACCATATATGGAGGGAACTATGACTCCATCTGTATATCTAGGGGAGGATGGCCTTGTCGGGCATAGGTGGGAGAGGAGATCCTTGGTCCCAGGAAGGCTGAACACCTGTGTGTGTTGGGGGGAATTTGAGGGTGGGGAGGTGGGAGTGGAGGGGGTAGGTGGGGGCACATCCTCATAGAAGCAGGAAAAGGGGGGATGGGATAGGGGATTGATTCCTGGGTGGTGGGGGGAATGGGGTAAGGGGATAAAATCTGAAATGTAAATATAATATCCAATAAAAAAAATTTTCCACAGCCCAGGAGTCCAAGCACACGAAGTAGCTACATCAATCAAACATTTAATCAAACATGGTAATTTATCATGAGGAAATTTATTTTAAAATAATTGCTTAGTATACACATAAAATTTCCATTTACTACAGATCAGAGCAGATTTGCATACTAATGAGATGCATGCTAATGAGTGTTTGTTCATCATAAAGAATTAAGTCTTGGCTTACCGTTTGATACTGCAAGACACAGATCATCTTCAACATCTTTCAGAGCTGATTAATATTTTCATTCTACAATGATGAATGCTCAGAACGCTGCTTCACACAAACCATAGTACAAAAAATAGGTTGAAAGCTTTTTTAGCTATTGTTTGAAATTGTCCTAATCCCAAGCCAAAATTCACTGGATGTTTTTGTTTGTTTTGGATTTTTTTTTATGAAACACAGGTCAGCAACTCCAATATGTGTTTCTAAAATCAAGAGTTATGACACAATAGGATCTGAAGATACTCTAGTTTGGATTTAATACATGCTGAGAAATGGTTGGAAAACACTTCGTTTCTTTTCCATAACTAAACCAGAATGTTTCTATCAGAGAAGACAAGCTTGTATGCAAGCACTGCAGTTCATTACACAGCAGTCTCGACCCTGAGCTGAGGTGTTTGAGGCAGCAATGCTTGGTACTGAATGGCACAATAGGATATGCATTGCCAAGTGTGCATGCTGTGTGTCCAGACCCAAGGCAAGGTCACGTGATGCAACATGCTGCGCCCTTCCAGAAACACTTCAGACTCATTAGGGGATTGTTTCTGAGTTATTTTTTTTTTTTTTTGATCACTACGAGTTCAAAAACCTGTTGCCAATTTTCTTCCAACTCTCGTGTTCAGTGACACAATCCCTTATGGAGTTGCAACCTTCAGTTTAGTATGCTGTGATTCAGCCTGTTCGTCCAGTGCCGTCCTGTGTGAATGTTGTTGGTGGTCAACATGTATCCTAGTTGGATCTTTTTCTTTTGTAAATGAGAATATCATCTAGTGTGTCAATTTTTGGAGGGGTCACCAGCATAGAGAGCAAGATACTACAAGGTATCATTGTTCTCTTCCATCATGAGACCCAGAATTTGTGGCGTGAGCAGGTGCTGTCAATGACTTGGTCCATCAGTCCATACGAGCTGCAAAATGGAGACACTGTCATACCATTCCTTGTTAACAAGACCATGGATACAAGTGAGTGTGGTGTGATGTGGCGTGCATGCGTGCGTGCGTGCGTGCGTGTCTGTCTGTCTGTCTGTCTGTCTGTCTGTCTGTCTGCCGGAGTATGCATGCACATACCCATCCTAATTACTTTCTCCATTGTTTGGTAAACACAATGACCACTAGAGCAACTTGGAGAGGAAAGGGTTTCTGTCATCTCGCAGTGCCAGGTCACAGTCCATCACTGGGGAAGCGGTGCTTGCTCACTGGCTTGCTTCCTGGCTCACATTCAGCTACCGTTCTTATCCAGCCTCTCCACCTGACTCCAATTAGCAATCAAGAAAATGAACCCACAGACATGCTGACGGGCTAATCTGATGAATGAAATTCATTAATTGATGTTCCCTCTTCCCAGGCATGTCAGATTGACAAGCAAGATTAACCACCACAATGTATACATATTTGTGAGTTTTCTTTTGGGTTTCAAGATAATGAGTTGATTCTCAAACACCCACCAACACTGACTAAATCACTTTAGTATCGTTATTATTGCAGTGATTTTAACGCACTGTGCACGCTTCATTTGGGCAGGCTGTTTACCGTATTGATGCTCAAATTGTCTAAAGTGTGCTCCTAACTTCTTACAATTTGGCTCCTGAATCCTACTGATGAGATTCTAGTAGTTTTAATAGTTTCTTTGTTATTTGGTAATTACACGACGGTGCAGATTCGGCTCCCATGCTTCCACCTCAAATCTGCACTAAGCTATTCTGCAGACTCCTGGTTCTTCAGAGATCAGGGTCCAGGCATAGGGGTTGTTGCCAGGTTTTAGATGCCTGTTTACTCACATCTTAAGGCCTTCCCAGGAAAGAGCACCCTGTTGTTTAGTTAAGACAGACACTGCAGTGTCTATACAGGTACTTACTATCCAATTTGAGCACCACAGAATCTTACTTAATTTCCTGTTTTATATCACATTGCCTTTCTCCTACACTAAGAATATGGGCTCTCGGACATATCATGAATTCAGAGAAGCAGCTTGTCTCCCCTGTGGTGTTCTTTTATCAGATGTTATGCACACAGCGGTCTCAGAGCAGTCCGACAGCGCCCCACCCCCGACAAGATCCCGTAAGAAGTCTAGTCTTTTATTTGACACCTTTTCCTTTACTATGACCATCTCCAGTCAAATGGCCGCATTAAAGCCAGCTGATTTTTCTCTACACTTAGTTAACACCACCAGACTAGACACAAACGGGCCTCTCATTTCTGTTCTTTAAGCTTTGATTTTCAAATCTAACCTTGTTGGACAAATATGTAACAGTCTGCATGACCCCAAAATCAAATGCACAAGACATGTGTACACAGAAAAGCCCAGTTCTACTGCTCGCTTCCATGCCACCTTCTTGTCTCACTCTCTTTCCAGCCAACCCTTCCTGTTGGCTTCCATTATCTCCATACTGCACGCCACCCTCACACCCTGGCCATACCAGTATCTGCTTCTAATGATAATTTCAGCATATGTGCTACTGAAGAAAGCACAGAAGGTTTAGTGGGGGAAACTGTAATTAGCATCCATGGGCACCATTACAAAGTTTCCCACACAGAAACTTTGCCAGATCTTAGTCCTAACTAAGCAAAGGCCTTCTCTTCTCTAGTTGTAAGAATGGATGTGGAGGCAGCATCAAGGTACACCACTGTAGCCCACATCCAGGACCATATCTAGCATCCTACAAAGATTCTATCCTACAAAGATCCTATCAATATCCACTCATTTTCCCCATGCCTTAGAAAAATGACTGGTCCTCAAACTTCCTGTGCTAGCAAACAGACCTCAAGCACAAAAGGTCTTGGTTCATTGTACTCTGAACTTTACTGAGGAATACGTTTAAAACTTGGTTCTCAAATACAGTTCAGTTCCATTTAATGCATCCTTTAAAGCAGCATAACTCCATTCAACACACAAATATCAAGGCTGGATAGATGGTTAAGAGCACTGATTGCTCTTCGAAACAACACAGGTTCAATTCTCAGCACCTACATGGTAGCTCCCAATCATCTGCAGCTCCAGGCTCAGGGAATATGTTGTTCTACTTGGGCCTCCGTGGCACCAGGCACACACATAGTACACAGTGCACATAAGTGTGCAAAACACCCATGCATATAAAAATAAATAGACAAATACAATGTTTAAAAGAATATCAATCAATGTGCATATATCTCAGTATACCCTGGGTTTAATTTAAAAAAAAATCAAAAGTTAAGTTTTTAAAGTCTTAGCTTTCTTCATAGGAGGGAAAGGTCATATGGCAATGCCAAATTCTGTATGATTAAAAGTAAGTTTACACTAAATCCAGTGGGAAGAGATCAGGGGACTCATCCAAGTGGACAAGGGTTCTCTCCTTCAGGTCATTCACATGAAGAGAGTTGAGACTTGGAGACAGAGCAGCCAGCATGCAGAGACAAAGCCACGCCTCTGAGCTAAGTGTTTGGAGGAAAGGGTATAAATTCTTCACTTCTGCATGCACAGATTTAGAAATGAAACCAAATATATGCACATAAGATAGCCTCTTTATTATGACAAAAGTTGAGTAAACCTTTGGAAACTTTTATTTATTCTTTGAAGAGAACTCAGAAATCAAGTTTTATGACTTAAGAATGACTTCTGGTCTCTTGTCACTAGCTATTCTGAGACTCAGTAGCAAGCAGATTAGTCAAACAGGCAAGCTTGTGTCCTGACCCTAGTAGTAATTAGCAACAAAATCTTCATAAATAAATGCAAAGGAAAGACACCTCCCTGACAGCTTCTGGAGAAGAGGGAGCCTCAGCCATGTACTGTAAGAAACACAGACTTTCAAAGATGAGTATTGGAAGCCAGTGGCCTGCTATGCCCAAGGTGGGAAGGCATACCAGGCGAGATGAGAAACTCAGTTTGGACACAGCACTAGGCAGAAGGAGATAAAAAGAGGACACATGAAGAAAGGCAACTCTAACCCCAACCCTAAGACACACGAGACTTGGATTTAGTCTGTGAGAGGAGGAAATGGCTCCCATCAAAGGATCCTATTTTTACCCTTAGACAAGGGGTATAATCATCAACAAACAAATGTTCATAGAAAATGCAGCCTCTGTCCCTTTGAGGCTCAAAGCCTAATGAAAGAGGCAGAGGGAATAACCACTGTGCTGGGACCAGAGGAGAAGGAAGTAACGTGAGAACTTCAGTGGGGACAATGGAAAACTTGAGGAAGAAAATTTTGATCAAATGACTGCAGCTCCAGGGAGAGAGGTGTTTGTTAGAGATGCTAATTTCCACACCATTCAAATGTGTTCATGGAAGCTGTTGCCCATAATTAAATGGAAACGAAAACCTGTCCAGAACAGCTGTCTGTGTGCCTATGCAGAATGATGGGCATAAGCAAAGTGTTTTCAGGGAAGAGCCCAGAGCTGTCATTGCTGACCTTGGGGACAGGAGGCTCAACAACAAGTCATCCAAACCCAAACCCTGATTGCTAGACGGAGCATGATGCAGACTCCTACAGAGTTTTCAGCTTGGATGAAGTCCTCCAGACTCCAGACATGCAAAAGACCTGATTTTCTCTCTTCTCATATCCTGCAACCACTGTCCATAAAATATAATGCTAGGAGAAAAAAAATAACTATAAAAAAAAGGAAATCCCAGAACAAGGTGGGGTGAATAGAAGAAAGAAGGGAACACAGAATTAAAGTAAGCAAGGTAGAAGAAGGGAGAGAAGAGACAAGGAGGGAGAAAAATGAGAAGACGGGCCTTGGCTGACTTGTAAGTAGGAGTTGTCCTCAGAGGTGGACAGTGAAGGTGAGGACAGAGGATCAAGGAAGAGATCTGAAGTGGAAATGTCTAGTTTCTTTGGAAAGTCAGTTATGTCAAATGATGTTTTACTGGGGCACACAGGTGAAAGGATGTCTTGCTAAAACAAACATGTGAAAGAATGTTTTCCTGAAGCAGACACAGGTGAAAGAATGTTTGGATATAGCAAACACGTTAAAGAATGCTTGACGAAGGAGTATAAATATGACTCCACAGACGGTGGGTGATGAGCACTGAGCGTTGGTTTGGTTTGTTTCGCCTCACTATTCTTTGCTAATGACACACATGTATTGGTTCACTTTACATAGTGTTGCTGAGCTCAACTTGTGACAACCCTGCCATTGAGAGAAACTCACCCAAGAACTGCTTGTGAGGCTCCTGCAGCAGCTTGCCGCTTCCTCAGCCTTCCCTCAGGCGAGCCTTGCAGTTCCTTCAGGACTGAACTGCAGCTGCGGGTTCCTGCCTGGTGCCTGCCTGCTGAGACTATAGCTGCCGGTTAGTGTGTGGTATCTGCCTGCCTAGAGGACTGGTCTGAAACTGCTGAGTTGTATTTGGATTTTGCTACTGGACTGAGCTGCTGAGAAAGAAGATCAAGCTCAGATCCAAAGGACAATTGCTGAACAGGTCCATATCCCCTACATTTTAATAACTTTTCTCTTCCACTACCTCTCCTGGGTGATGGGCTGGAGGAGAGGTTGAACCTTTATTAAAAGTAGGTTGCAAAAAAATTTTATACCTACAGCATTCCCTGAAGAAGAAATAACCGATCAGGAGGATAAACAAGTATCATCTTGTAACCTCAAGGGAGGGGAGCGTGGTATAGGAGACAAGAGAGAGGTGTCTGAAGCAAGCTGTGCTGGGTCTGCAGTAGAGGAAAGACCATAGAGAAAACACAGCAACTTAGATGAACACACCTGACCTAGAAATGGACTGGTCAACACTGCAAAGAGAGTGTCCAATCACAGAAGACAGTGACGGGGGGGGGGGGGGGGGCTTCAACAGCCACACAACTGTGCCTTGTGTGACCTTGGGATGTCCTACTAAGCTCCACAGCCAGACCTCAGGACATTGATCCTACTAGAGGAGCCTAGCTCAAGAGAGGACAATAAAGTCCAGGCCAGAAATCGGCATAGGAACTGGGGTTGTCTTAGTCTAGGAAAACAGGGCACGGGCCACCATCTAGCAGTTCACATAAGCCTAAGATTAGGAGCATTCCAAAAGGTAACTAAGGCTGAGAGCAAAGCAGTAGACTGTCAGCATACATGGGTAGAGACTATATCCCCACCACCAGAGGAGGCCTCAGGATACTCCTAAGTTCCCTGAAATCTACATCCAAGGAAACACAGTCCAGTGTGATAAAGCTACAAGAATGAGCAAACTGAAGCACCCACTGGATGATCCGATCTCCTGGAGACTTAGCTACCAGGAGCTTCTTTGCAAACTCCGCTTGTATTTTTGTGATGTAGGCCAGAATTGGCCACAGCAAAGGAAATGTTTCTAAACTTCAAATAAGCCAATGAAAACAATTCCTCAAATCCCTTGTGATGGGGAAAATTCCATTATTGCTTCTACACCTAGCCCTTCCAAGTTCAGCTTGGAGAGAATCAAAGATGTCTTTTCTTGCCTGGCATGGCTCCCTCTGGCCTGGGCAGCAAAGCAACAGATTTTTGTTTTGTTGTCTCCGTTGATCTCTAAAACCCACTCACTTGGCTATGCCTGGGAACAAAGCATGGCAGTATAGAAGGTTGGCGCTCATTTGAGACACTAATAGACTAAGTAGCAGGAATGTTGCTTACTAGGAGATGATGGAAGGGGCCGAAGTAAAGAAACAGGGACAACCAAAGGTCGTAGGAAGGCATCCACCCCTAGTGGAGGCTGCCCGTCACGGTTTGGTGACTTTCTACAGCAGAGCTCAGTAGGCTACCTGAATAAAAGACAAGGTCCAACAAATGGATCTGTATAGTACTCATCTAACCAGCTGACACGACAGGAAATCTATGAATATAAGGGCAGGGACAGCACTGATGACTAGGAGACCTCTGATCATCTCAGACAAACTGAGGGATAAGTGACCTGAACCCTTGATGTTAAAAAGAAAGTATGTATGTGGGTAATAAGAGTGCCCATTGAAGGCCATGAAGGGAGGGGACTGAGGTTTCCTGGTTGTGTGAAACATGGCAAGGTGTAGGCTGACCGTGTGGAATGGGTAGATGCAGTAGAAGGTGACTAAGGGCCCCTGGAGCTAGAGAGAACTAGAAATGACAGGTGTTAATGAAATTTTGGGATGCCTACAATTCAGGACCAGTCTCAGCATCATGTCAGGACAGCAGGGAGGAAAGAGATGAGGGAATGGTCCTTGTAAACACTTTGGTGAGTGTTCAGTTCAGTGATCTGGTTGTATGGCATCCATCTTCAATAGGGAAAATCACCTATTGAAATTCTGAGAGAACAGAAATCTGATCAGGAAGCAAGAGTAGGGACTTGGGGCAGGGCAAACTTCCACCTCAGCCTCATGATGTCTGAAGACAGTAATGGAAGTCATAGGAGGTGAGCCTTGTCAGCACCTGAAACAGAAAGTAGGAAATTAGGTCATGAGAGGACAGTGGGAGGTAGTGGGAGGGCAAAGTCAGTGTCAACAAGTAAAACAGGAGAACTCAGAGGAAGCCCTGAAGACTGCGGAAGAGAGGAGACAGTGGAGAAGAGGCGACATGTTCATCAAGGACTATAAAGGATGAACCTAAGTTGCTCAAAATGACCTAGTCTCAAAGTGTTTGAAGAGTTTTAGGAGTCTCCAGTAAGAAGTGGCTTGCTGGGGGAGGGAGGAACATGTCTCTCAGCATCTGCAGCTATAGTTGTGGGGAGGCAGTTGAATTTGTCTTGAATGTCCCACTCATATCTACCATTTAATCTGCATGGCAAAGGTATGAAAAACCAGCACAGTTCCCCCCAAATGATTCTAAGAAAAACAGTAATTTGAGAGCTGGATATTGAACTTCAAGGAACAGAACAATGAACTCATGAATCCTGGAGAATTATCTGATTTGTGAGAATCTCAGGGATAATGAAATTCCGAGTTCATGTGGGCCAAAGTCAACCTCAATAGCATGTTGCACATTGCAAGGGTTGTGTGTTTGCTGTGTGCCTGAGTTAGGTCAGAATATACATCTTATTCCAATGGATACATTCTTCTTGTTTCCTAGCAGGCATAAGCTTGCTTTCTCACTAGGTGGCTAAATCTTTAGGATATTTAAGGAGCATGGCTACGTTCAACCAAGATTACTCACTAACAAAAGAATGAGCCATTCAAACTCTAATGTCTTGGTCCTTTAAAACATAACACTCAGTGGCTGGGAAGAACATAGAGAGGCGCCTGTGTGGAGAAAATGCAGGTGACTCACTTTGATCAGTGAAGAAGATGACAGAACTCCCACAGACCCAAGGGCCGGGTTCATCTTCCTTTACCAGAAAATTCAGGAGTTGCTATAAACTTTCCAAGCTTAAAAAAATATATTACAGAAATAACTTGAAAATCCCAAGTGATGGTTCTGAGGCCTGCCAGCAGCTTAACCACAATACAGCTCCTGGCCAAGATGTCCATGAAAAGTTGGGAAGCAGTTACTCTGAGAAAGATGTACTTGTAGCAAAAGGACTTCTTCTCCTAAGAAAGAATGCATAAATCAATGGTTAAATAAGGAAAGGGAAAATTAGGTTTGGCATAATGGCATCAGAAAGATGTCATTTGAGAGAAGCGGAGGGGTAAGACTACAAAGACTTCATTATTGATATACTGTTGTTATTGCTAGTTTTAAAAATTCATTCAAACATTTCTCTCATACTTTCCCTGCCCACAGATTAGATGTAAGAGGGGGTAAAAAAAAAAAAGTCCTAACTGTGCTCCAGGGCAGAGAACATGCATCTGGCTTTGCTGTGCCTGGCTGCGAGATCTTAGAAAGGACATCATTTCTCCCTAGAGCTCGGATTCCTCACCTGAAGAGTCAGGTCACTGGGCTTACTTTCAACTCTGATAAGCATTTTTCCAAGGGCCTGTCAGAGCCATAATTCAGTCCTCTGGGTCCCCAGCAATGGAAACATAAGAAGTGCAAACTGGCCCACTCATCTTGAATGAAGACATCACATAAGGAGCTGTCAGTGTCGTTCAGTAAGAGAAGAATCAGCTCAGATGGTACCTAAGGTACTGTGGTGGGTGGGGATGTCCTGGCTTTTTAGTTTTCTATTTGTTTGTTTTTTTCAGTTGTTGTGAAACTCGTAAAGCAACTTGGAGAGTAAACAGTTCATTTCATCTTACATTTTATAGTCCACCATCTAGGGAAGCCAAGGCAGGAACACAAGGCGGGCACTCAAGGCAGAAACCACAGAGGAACACTACTACTTAGTGGTTTGTTCACTCTGATTTTCTCAGTTATTTCCTAAAGCCTAAGCCCTCCATCTGTGTAGGGCTGTATGTCCCATGGTGGCTGAGTCCTCTACGCCAATTATCAATCAAGAAAATGTCCTACAGAACTTGTCCATAGACCAGTCTGACGAATTCTTCCAGTGAGCTTACCTCTTTCCAGACAGATCAAGTTAACAACCAAGATTTCCCATCACAGATGTCACAAACACCAATCTGTTTTTCTTTTTCCAACCGTAGAGTCATGTGCAATAGAGCCAGTGTGACTTCAAGGAAATTGTTAAAATTTAAAAATCAAAGATGGCTGTTCAAGGTAGTATGGACAAAGGTTGGAGGCAATTCTAGAAGTTAGACTTAAGGTTTACAGGTGAGTAGAAGAAAGCAGGCGACGTGCTCAGTGCCACAGACCTGTAATCCCAGGGACTCGGGGAGTTGTGGCAGAAAGACTGAAGTTCAAGGCCTACCCAGGCCACTCAGTAAAGCTCTCTCTCTTAACGTTCAAATTACAAAAGGGGCTGAGGATAGACAACTCGGTGATTGACACTTGCCTAGCATGTGCAAGACTCCAGGTTTACTGTCCAGGGGAGAAGGAAGAGGGCAGGCAGGAAGAGGGAAATATGAACTTGAGAATCAGGTAGCCAAAGGATGCAAGCATACAGCAGAGTACAACTAGGAGTAATTTCAAATGTGTATCAAACCATCCCTGCATCCCTAGCATGAAGCCTACTTGATCATGGTGAATGATTGTTTTGATGTGTCCTTGGATTCAGTTTGTGAGAATTTTATTGAGTATTTTTGCATTGATATTCATAAGGGAAATTGGTCTGAAATTCTCTTTCTTTGTTTGGTCTTTCTGTGGTTTAGGTATCAGTGTAACTGTGTCTTCATAGAAAGAATTGGATTGTGTCCCTTCCGTTTCTATTTTGTGAAATAGTTTAAAGAGTATTGGTATTAGGTTTTCTTTGAAGGTCTGATAGAATTCTGCACTAAACCCATCTGGTCCTGGGCTTTTTTTTTTTTTTTTTTTTGGTTAGGGACTCCTAATGACAGCTTCTATTTCATTAGGGGTTATGGGACTGTTTAGATGGTTTATCTGGTCCTGATTTAACTTTGGTACCTGGTATCTGTCTAGAAAATTACCCATTTCATCTAGATTTTCCAGTTTTGTTGAATATAGACTTTTGTAGTAGGATCTGATTATTTTTCGAATTTCCTCAGTTTCTGTTGTTATGTCTCCCTTTTTGTTTCTGATTTTGTTAATTTGGATACCATTTCTGTGCCCTCTGGTTAATCTGGCTAAAATTTTATCTATCTTGTCAATTTTCTCAAAGAATCAGCTCCTGATTTTGTTGATTTTCTGTGTATTTCTCTTTGTTTCTACTTGGTTGACTTCAGCTGTGAGTTTGTTTATTTCCTGCTATCTATTCCTCTTGGGTGTATTTGCTTCTTTTTATTCTAGAGCTCTCAGGTGTACAGTTAAGCTGGAGGGTATGCTCTCTCTAATTTCTTTATGGAGGCACTCAAGGCTATGAGTTTTCCTGTTAGGACTGCTTTCATTGTGTCCCATAAGTTTGGATATATTGTGCCTTCATTTTCATTAAATTCTAAAAAGTCTTTAATTTCTTTCTTTATTTCTTCCCTGACAGTGTGTGTGTGTGTGTGTGTGTGTGTGTGTGTGTGTGTGTATAGTCAGGGAATATAAATATATATATATATTCATATATATTCATATATATGTGTGTGTTCATATATATACATATATATTTATATGTGTGTGTTCATATATATATATACATACATATACATATACATATACATATACATATACATATACATATACATATACATATACATATACATATACATATATTCTTTTTTTAAAAGATGAATCCACTTAGACATGGCCAGAAAGAGACAATACAAATGCTAAGTTAGTCACAGGCTCCATCCCTGATGGCTTCAGTAAAGAGAGACACACAGGGGGAGGAGATGGTGGGGTATGGACAGATATAAATGGCTCACCACTGTGAAGTCAAGGTAGTTTTCCTACACATGGCCCCAAGCTTAGATCAGTGAGATTTGCCTCATCATTTACCGGATGTCCAGCTTCATCTTCATGTTCAAAACTAACCATGCCTTGCTCTTTGCTTATTTAAAGCTTAAAATTGGCAAGCTGACATTACATCATCATGGACACACAACATATAGAGACAATTTACACAGCATAGACAATCACAGGTGAAGAGAATTTCTAAGTTGCCTTCATCTTTCTGTTGCTTCCCCTGTAACTGTGGCTGTCAACAAGAAGGAACCCTACTTCTCTAACCCACCATGCCTGGGGGACATGCCTTCCTCATTTCTTCATCCCTAACAAGTTCCAAAGGACTAAAGAAAGGGTAAATCACACACACACACACACACACACACACACACAAAAATACTCCATAACCATTTAAATAAGCAACTCCTTGAGCTGGAGAAAGGGACAAAGAACAATAGGCAGGACTACACACAGCCTTTGTCCCCGTAGAGGTCCTCAGTAGAAAAGGAATGACAACAGCACTTACCATAGAGACTGGTTAAGACTACTTTGGCCACAACCATAATAGCAAGTATCACAGATTAGTACTTTCTCCAGCTCGAGTTGTGTTTAGGGTGTAGCTCCAGGTGTCCTCCCAGGAAAGGGAGATGAGGTCTTGTTTCCTGCACACTTCACCTTGATTCACTGAAGACTGGATTGTGAGGTACCACTGTGGACACTGGTTTACAAATCTGTAATGGGCTTTGTGCTTCTCCACAAGAGCCTGCTTATTTAAATGGTTATGGAATATTTCTATGCGTGTGTGATTTGTAATTACTTTGTACGCTTACTACATCCAAGTGTCTGAACTCTCTCACTCAGAAGATGTACACCCAGTGGGGAGGCAGTGCTGTTTGGATTTAAATTTGAAAACACCATGATTTCTGTTAAAAACTTGGGAGGGATGATAAGGCTTCTAAGATGCTCCTGACTAGCCTCAAATTCCTGAACTTGCTTAGTCTGAATCCAGAAGGCAATCCGTTAGTATCAAAATATCCCCTGTGGTTTCCTATGGTCCCCAATGCTCTCCTTGATCACAGCCATAATATCAAGGTCTTTGGAAAGGAGCAAAGGAACAAACTCACTCCTAAATCTAAGAGAAGCAGATGAAGATGGTGGAGAGCAGTGGTCTTCAGTTTTCAAACAGCCATCTGGATGTCCTTGACTAAGTCATTTGAACACGTAGTGTCTCTACTTTCCTGACTCGTGGAACGAGGTGTTATTACTGAAGTCTCCACCAGCTGTACAACTCTCTAATTCTCTAAGTAACAGTTCATTGCTTTGCTGGCTAGACTGCCTTGGTAATCAGAGTGAACCAATTAACACAGCAGCTGGAATACTCTATTTGTGGTTTCAAACTAAAATTTTTTTTTACAGTGGAAGGAGGGAAGGTCGTGAAACCCACTCATTCTGCTTTGGACAACAGTTGAAGGGTCTGAGGTTTACAGATGTCACATTGCTGTTACAAGCTCATTAGATGGAAGTATGTGAAGGGTGCACGACCAGTCTTGCTTGTAGCCCAGTGGGCAGCCTGCTGGCTTCAAGCTCTTCTTCTCTCCCTAGAAGCTGCTTCCACTCCTGAATAAGCCACAATGTGGCTTTTATGTGTCTCATTAAATATAGCCTGCCCCTTAACTGTGCTTTACAGGCCTAGGGGTTATTAGTTTTCCAGGCACCTAATCCAGAAGACATTTGGAAAGTGACCTAAAGGTCTGTGTGAAATGTGCCCAGGATAAAATACTTTCAAGAGTCCTGTGGGAATTGTTCAAGAAAGCCAATGTCTACACACCTACCACCTGCTTTCCTATTTTATAAAATGAGTATTTCGTAGGGAGGAAGAGCCCAGTGAACCCAACTCTGCCCCGACCACTTTACAGTCCAGGTTGTGGCCTCATTTGCACAAGCACTTTGTCAATCTGGCTCCAGGCCACTGGGAGAGCAAACCACCACAACTAGTATAAACACTCCCACTTGGCAGGTAGGTATCCAAGCTACCAGGCAGGGCAGAGCTGTCCTGGGTAACAGCCACAGACACCACTTTCTGCCTGTTATATAACAAACACTGCCCCACCCCTTCCCCAGGTATGGAATCTTTGCATCAACTGCCCTACAAAACATTTAGGAACACTCTGGGAATTCCTGCAAAGCAAAAATGGTGGCATGCCACCCAGAGTGTTGTAGTCTGCCTCATCTGAGACAGTCTGTTAAAGTGCTTCAGCTGATGGCTAAACACTAAACCCTTGTATGAGATTGGATCCAAAGACTTGTTCAAAGCTTTCAGACACAGTGATATATAGAAGAAGCCAGACACAGATGCGCACATGCCATATATTCTACCTCTATAAAAACAAACTTAAGGGTAGACAGAGCCAGCCTAGACCAAGGACAGAGTCAGGGGCATTTGTCCTTTGTGGGTAGTGGATATTGATTAGGAAGGAATGCAGAGACCCCTTATGGAGTTCAATGTTCTATCTCTTCATCTTGGTAGTTGTTCCACACGTGAAAAAAAATACTGATATCTGCCAAGTCCTAGAATTCATAATATGTCTTCATTCTATGTGCAGTTACACCTCAATAAAAGTTAATTTAAGATTTATCTTCATTTTTAATTATGTCTATATGAGGTGGGGAGCATAGGCACATGAATACAGGTGGCTCTGGAGGCCAGAAGAGAGAGAGCGCATCGGTCCTCCTGGAGATGTAGGTGGCAGTGTGCCATCGAATATGGATGCTGAGAACCAAACTCAGGTTCTTTGCAAGAGCAGTACATGCTCCTAATCTGTTTGAGTCCAGAGTAAATAACGCCCTTACTGTCTCTCACTTGGTTTCTCTAAAGTTCTCATTTTTAAAACTGCTGATGCATTGATTTCTAACTTAGAGGGAGCTATAAGTTACAGACCTTCTGAAGACACATAGGATAGAAAGGCAGAACACAGCTTAATGATCTTTGGGTCCTAGTGGTGACCAGTCCAAAATGGTTGGGCTAATGATGTGAATCCACAAATAACCTGGCTTAGCCCAGCTCCAGGAATTGGAGAAGTGATTGAATGTTGAACTTTCCAGCTAAAAAGTGTAATCGTGTCTTACCATGCCCCAGCGATCTGTGATGCTCTGTGTCAACAGGCAGTTTTCTAGGCCACAGCCCTGCCCCTCGTTACCAACACTAGATGTAGAACTATGCACACCAAGAGTAGGTAACTCAGTCATATCCCCAGTGAGTAGGGGAAATAGAGTCCTGGACACCAGGCTTCCCCATTTGGCCCCTCTGCTCAAGGCTTTCATCAGTACCAGCCTTTCACACTAGGTGAGAATTCAGTTCTCATTCTAACCCACAGCCCAGTTCAGGTCCAGCCAACCCTAGAGCTGATCCTGCTCTCTGTAGTTTCATCTCACACATAACCATGTCAACAGTTTAAGTCTCTCAGAGTTGCGTCTCCTGAGGGCTGTCTTCCTAGGTCCACCTAAACCAATCACTAGATGCTAGCCTTTGACCACACAGCTAAAAACAAGACAGCTGGCCCCAAATCGTCAGTCATCCCCCTCTATGCCACTGTGTGCCATGACAAGGATCATGCCTGGCTCCTCATCTCTACTAGTGCCAGAGCCGCACAGTTCCATATGGGTTTAAATCTCCACTTTCTGTTCTCTGCCCCTGGATTTCAGGTACTCGGCTAGAAGCTGACATTTGTCAGAGCTGATATTCTAGTTCACAATTTCAGGTGACGTGAAAGACCTGTCTAATCTTAAATGTTAACACTGAATTGAGATAGAAAGAAAGACATCACTCTAATGTCCAGATTCTACATCACAGCAAGCATAGTCTAATTCTCTGGTTAGCCTTTGTGGAGTGATTTCACACACACACACACACACACACACACACACACACACATACCTCTGCATACATAGTCTGTTTCAGTCTAAGAAATGAGCTTAGAAAATTAAGATGCCCGTGATCCTAAAGGAAGTTGTTGGGAGCACAAATGTCCATGGGCTCATAGGTACGCACTTGGGAGACCAGGATTGTTAAACACAGGGGATTGTTAAACACGCAGGGTTACCTCTTCAATGGAGAGACGAATAACCTGTTTTTCCATCCAGAAGGCTGGAAATGGAGGTGGCTAACAGCCTGGTAAAATATGTACTATTTGTCGGGCCAGTCCATACCAAGCTTCCACAAGCAGGACTGGAGGTGGCTAATACTTTAGGTGACCTTTGTATTATCTGTATAGCCAGGGGCTCCCCCAAGCTCCCATAACCAGGACCAGAGATGGCTAATAGCCAGATGACCTCTCCACTATATATGACTGAGACCACACCAGATCATCCTCTAGGCCCTTAAGATAACACATGAGTTTATCTCTAGAAGTCCCCTTCACAGAAGAAACGACACATACTTGGAGAAAACTTTTGACGCAATTATGCCTCCTTGTGCACAGAGGTTTGTGTTCTGCCAGGAAGCTTTATTTATTTATTTATTTTTACAAATTGAAATGTACTCAAATACCCTTACAACAAACTACTGATGTCAGACTCTAGAAGTTTAAACCAACACAGGTTTGAGTTGTGCTGAACCGGAGTTCCTTCTTACCTCATGTGGAGCAGCACTCTGTTGGCCCTGGCATTTGCAGAGACCCCCCATAAAATGTGACAGGATGGCTACATAATCAGAATCCTCTGATACCTCTCTCTGGGAGAATAAATTTAATGATATCTAAAACATAATCTCTTGTGAGACAAACAAGAGTCAGTCTTGAGCCAGTGTTCCAGGCAGAGCCGAACTGCCTACAGGGCAGGAAGTCACTGCAGCCAGAAGCTTCAGGTTCCTGCGGGGTGTCAAGGATCTGTTATGTTAATACTGGCCAGAGGAACACAATGTTCTATTGTGTGGACACTGTGTGTGTGCATGCACACGTGCACATGCGTATATGTGTATCTATGTGTGCACCTGTGCTCGT
Organism: Rhabdomys pumilio; assembly: GCA_030674055.1. Taxonomy (NCBI): domain Eukaryota; kingdom Metazoa; phylum Chordata; class Mammalia; order Rodentia; family Muridae; genus Rhabdomys; species Rhabdomys pumilio. Next base: position 76,092,370 of record JANHMN010000003.1, on the reverse strand, counting down.
GCGAAGGCCGGAGGAGACTGCTTGTCCTCCTGTATCACTTTCTATCTTATTCCCTTGAGACAGCATCTCACTAAACCTAGAGCTGAGTGTTTATCTTCTAGGCTGACAGCCAACAGGTTTCATTGATCTGACGGTCCTGCACTTGGCTTCCAAACACAAGAAACCACACAAGGCTTTTGCTGTAGGTGCTTCAGATCCAAACTTGTAAGTTCCTATGCTTGCAAAGCATGCAAGCATTCTTAAGCACTGGGCCTCTCCCCAGCCCTTTACTGGCATTTCTGAGGAAGGAAAGGCAAAGCCAGAGATGAGACTCTGTGCAGTCATCTTACCTGATCATCATAGCGGTAGGTGAGGAACTGCTCCCCTGTGGTGTCTTCTAGGAAGCTTCCCTGAGGAGAGAGTGCAAACTCAGGAAGAAAGTAGGCTCCAGGAGACTTCTCTGCTGTGGCCTGAAAGGCAAAGTCACATGGTCACAAACAAGGCACCAGGAAAGATCCTCTAGGGGGCAGAATTTCAAAGATCCCACTACAACCACTCTCATAACATAAAGAAAAAAGTGTCCTCTGAGCCAGGAGCAAGGTGAGGCACATCAGACATTGGTGCGGGGACATTTTAGACCAGGATATTCCAACTTGGCACATGCGGCCCCTTTTCTCTCTCTTCCTCCCTGCTCCAACTTCTAACAATTAAAGCCATGTAACAGTTACTTGTTCAAGTTTCATTACTGCAAACCCATTGCTTTTAGGATGTTTTTCTTTAAAAAAGATTTGTCTTATTTTTATGTCCATGCCTCTTGTCTGTCTGTGTGAATGTATGCCACATATATGTTGGTGCCCCAGGTGGCCAGAAGAGGGCGTCAGATCCCCTGGAGTGGGAGTAAGGGGCAGTTGACAGCCCTGTAACTGATGTGGAGCTGGGAACTGGGCTCAGGTCCCTAGGATAAGTCTGCGCTGCGTCTCTCCAACCATGTAGAATTAATTTTCTTTCTTTCACTTCTTCCTTCTTCCTTGACATCCTTTGTTCCATCTTTTTCTTCTTTATGTGAAAAATTAGGGAAGGTTTATTCCCACACCGCAAACAATATTTCTGTTCATTACACAAACTTTAGAAACTGCAGACTGCTGTAAAAATCAACCAGAGGTCACCCACACCTCTTGCAACCTATAATAGCAACTTTTATTATTTTATCATATTTCCTTTGAGGCTTCTTTTTCTTTCCTCACAACACTTTGTATGTTTTCATATAGACCCTGTTTAAATAGACCTGTTTCACAGAAAGGCTTTGTTGTGTTCTTGGGAAACTCAAACATGTGCATGCAGATCACTGGTTTGAAGGACCAATGGCTGGGGTCTTCAGGAGTCAAGACAGCTACTGTGGAATACACCCCAGGTAACTGTACCTAGACTCACTCCTACTATGCCATCCAACATGACCTTGTCATAGGTAGCTGAGAGAAGCTGAGGGTGTAGAATGCTTTCCAGAATCTCTGCCTTGATTTCACCAAGGAGGAAATTGGCAAAGGAAGTGACATCCCCAAGTTTAGTCTTATTTGGTCAACACACTTGGAACAATGGCCGCGCACACCCCGATTGCGACCCCTCCCCCTGTTTGGGAAGGAGTAACTATGAAATAGGAGATCAGAGGAATCACTCCAAGGAAGCTGCTTTCTGGAACAGGAAAGCGTAGGATGCAAAGCATTCCTGACAGCTCTGCTGTCCCAGGTGTCACCTTCCCATGGTGTAATACAAGCTTTGGTTTCAGCAGAACCAGGGACTAGGGGTTGAGCTCCATTGGTAAAATGGTACCTGGTTTACATAACACCCTGGATTTGATCCCCAGCCCTGCATAAACTGGGCTTAGTGATGAATGCCTGTAATCCCAGCAATTGAGAGGTGGGGACAGGAAGATCAAAAATTCAAGAATATCCTTGGCTATATAGCTTGTCTAAATCAATCAATCAATCAATCAATTACATTTATTTGAATAATAAACTTTGAAAAGAAAAGTCAGCACACAGTAGTTTAGTCAAGGGATACTGAAGTATTCCTAGTTAGAGTTATCTAACTCTACTAAACTGGATAGCACTAGACAAAAAGAATTGTGAGATTTTTTTCATAAATTTCATTTTAAGTTATATTTAAATTGTTATTAGATATTCAACACCAGTGTCCTAGTTTGCTTTCTACTGCTGTGATAAAACATTCCGACAAAAATCAACTTGGGGAGGAAAATATTTAGTTAGCCTAAACATCCAAATCAGAGCCCATCGTGAAAGAAAGTCAGGACCGGAGCCTGGAGGCAGGAACTGAAGCAGAGGGCGTGGCTGAGTGCTGACTTGTTCTGCATGGCTTTCCCAGTTAACCTTCTTATGCACGGCAGGACCACATTCCCAGATACGGCACTGCCCACAGTGGGCTGCTCCCCCAACACACACATGTGCGCACACACACACACACACACACACACACACACACACACATTATCAATCAAGAAAATTCCCCACAGACCTACTCAGAAGCCAATCTGATGCAGGAGTTGAGACTCCTTTCCCAAATGACTCCAGCTTGTGTCAAGTTAAAGACCAAAAATCAAAAGATCAACTGACACAATAATAACTATTCTTTTTTATTATTTAATATGCATGTATGAGTGAGCATCAATGTGCCATGACACAAATGTGGAACACCTTGGAGTCAGGACTCTTGAGTCTTACAGATCTAACTTGGTAGTCAGCTTTGGCACTAGGCATCGCTAACCACTGAACCCTCTTCCAACCCCGTACACTCATTTATTTCTATTGCCTTCAGAATTCACAAAAGCATAACTCTGGAAGTCTACAGAGCCCTTAGAAGTCATCAAAGCCCAAACCTGTACTTTACAAATGATATAATAATGCTTTGCATGTACAACCTCACCGACCCAGACCTATGCTTATGCTGGAACATCTCAGCCTTGGACAAAACATGGAGAATTCCATTCTGTTGATCATTCATTCAATATACTAAGGACCTTTTAATGCCTAGTACAGATCTTAGTGCTATAAACACCAAGAGAAACATGAATGGTAAGGTTCCTATAATCATGGAGGTTACCTTTTTGGTGGAGAAGATACAACAAAAAAATAAGTAAGCAAACAAGAAAAATTGAAATTATAAGTGTTACAAAAGAAATGCCCTGGGTGATATGACAGCAAGGAAAAGAGAGCAGGACTGTAAAGATGAAGTCCATCTAAGCATGCCTGAAAGGATAGCATTTGTCTACTTCCTAAAGCAGAGAGAGGAGCAGCATGCAAATAAAAGCAAGTGTATTTTGGTCAGATAGAGTGGTTCTCAAATCCCTCACTTAGAAAGGATGTCAGTAAGCTTGAAATTCAGAGAGAAGAGCAGTGTGGCTGGACTCAGGGTGGGCCAGAAGAAAATGGGCAGAGTAATTACTGTGCAGTGTTAGGGAAATTTGCACTGGGTTTAAGAAGTGACCTGGATTAGAGGGAATGAATACCACAGAGATGGAGCACGGGGATGGGAATACAAGTGTAGCATGCTACACGTTTTTAAAGACTGGAGATTCTGGAGCATACTTGCTTGCTTTCTGGAATAATCCCAGACTAAAAATGAAACACTAGAAATAAGAAGTGATTGCAAAAGTGAAGTATCCACCCATGGGACTACAGAGAGTGCTCACTGGACAGAGCACTTGCTGAGCATGCAAGAATGCCCAAGTTCTGACCCCAGAACCTACATCTACTTACAGTCACATGTATGCCTATAAGCCCAGCATGGGACCAGGTAGAGAGTTGGTACCAACTCAGCCTAGTTCCAGGTTCTAGGTTTGGTGAAGAATCTTGTCTCAAAGGAATAAAGTGGAGAACGATAGGGCAGGACACCAAACATGCTCTCCTAGCTTCCACAACCACACACGTGCACACACACACACACACACACACACACACACACACACTTAAAAAAACACGTGTGTTTACCTCAAAGATAATAAGAGGTAATTTATTCTGAGCCAAGTTTGAGTATAATGACAGCCCAAGAATACACAAATCAAGGCATGTTCCACATTGGTTGGTAGGAATTCCAGGTGGGTGGCGTACCCAAAGTGGAGTATCTCTGCAATGTATCTCAGGCATTACTCTCATGGCATTCCTGGTGTTGAGGCTGTTGGAAGGTTTACCTAATAGTCAGAGAAGTTAGCCCATATGCAGGCAGACAACAAAATGACAATTAAGAGACTAACAATAGCCCAAGATAATTTGGCCCTAGATCATCAGCATTCTAACTCTCCACGATCAGGACATTCTAATCAGTCAATCAGCCTTGGGGAATCTTTAGTGTGTGTGTGTGCGTGTGTGTGTGTGTGTGTGTGTGTGTGTGTGTGTGTGTGTTCTAGGAACTTTAGTTAACAGAGAAAACAAGACTTGACTTGGAACATCCACTGGCTTCTCAGATACCAAACACCTGCTACTACATTGAAAAGATGGCCATTCATCTGTCCCCACCACTCCCTCTCATGCAACTTTCTTACCACTAAGAACAGGTCCACTCCTGGGCTCCATGAAAGGGACAATCCTCAGCCTGGATAAAATCTACAGTCTCTAATACCACACTGTTCTCCAGCCCAAGTATTTACCTGTCCACTGTATCTTTATTGTATTAGAAAATCAACAGCAAACCTTCCAAGTTCCAATAAGCCTTTTTGTGTCTTTTTTGACTCCAATCAGGGAGACTCCTGAGGCTTCCTCTCCCTTCTAAGACCCATCTTGGTGGTGTGTTTTAGAGCTCTTTTTAAAAATCTGAGGCCAGTGACAGACAATGTCCCAAAGCGCATTCATGAAGATGACACTCGAGGCTGTTCTCCAGCATGCATGCATGCATACATACATACATACATACACACATGATGAAGCATATATATATATATATATATATATATATATATTACACATATATATATATATATGCCTAAATGCATACACATACATTTTTATTAAAAAGGGTAAATTTTTAATATGTAGCAAATCACAAATACCAGACTTAATTGTCCAAAACCTTAGTATATTCTCCAATCAACAATCCTAATCAACTCAACAGTACAGTTCTTTGACTTTCAGAATCTAGGGAACAATTGTTTTGACTTTCAAGTGTATTATTTTCTTGTTCATGGCAGAAAACAATCTCTACTGTGTCAAATTAGTCTGGGAGTTAGTGGTCAGTTTTATGGTAACTACAGGAAGGTTCTGTACATCCTTGTAAAATGATGCATTCTTTGCTTAATTCTCCCCAAGTAGAATAGGAGTTAGAACAGTCAGTAAAGGCACTGCTTCTGGTTTCTGCAGATGATTTGCCTTTGATTTACTTACATAGAAGCATCAGTATTTTATTATCAAGATAAATGTGTATTATTGAGAGTTTCTGTATTCATTTTTGTTTCTTTATTTATTTACTGTTTTTAGTTGAAATAAAATTTATACAATGTATTCTCAACAGGCTTTTTCCCCTCCCCAGCCTCTCTTGGGTCCTTCCTACTCTCCATCTACCCAACCCTAAACCCTTTCTTTCTCTCTCTCTCTTTAAAAAACAAACAAGCAAACAAAATCAAAGCAAAAAAGAGAGAGAAACACACACACATGCACATGTGCACATACACACACAAAACTACAAAATCAGAAGCCATAATATACAACCAAAAGACTAATAAGAATAATGAAAAATGCCTCTTCAAAGCAGCATGAGACAGAAAGTCTACAAATACACCTTTGAGTTGGTTTTGTGCTGGCCATCAACTGCTGGACATGGGCTTGCCCTAAAGTGTGGTTAACACACCATAATGAAACTTCACTAAAAAAAAACTAATTTTTCCTTTGCAAGCAAGTGTAAGTGTTAGATAGATTTTTGGTTAGAGATGAGAGCCTATGTCCTCATCCCCTCTCAGTGCTGGGACCCCATCTGAGCTTGTGCAGCCCCTGTGTGTGCTGCCGTTGTCTCTTGAGTTTGTTTATACATCAGTTCTATGGTGTCTGGAGAGAAGTTTCCTTGGAGTCATTCATTCCTGCTGGCTATGCAGAAAAGAAGACACACATACATTTTTCAAAGAAATAGGCAGAAACAAAAAAAGATATGTTTCCAAGCATCTACTATGAGCTAAGATTTGTAGTTAAAAAGAAAAAGGTCTCACCAGACATGGTAGAGCATGCCTTTAATCCCAGCACTCAGGAGACAGTCCAATCTCTGTGAGTTTGAGACCAGCCTGGTCTACAGAATGAGTTCCAGGACAGCCAGGGCTACACAGAGAAACCCTGTCTCAAACTTTAAAAAAACAAAAGGTCATGGTTTTGTCTTCACAGCTACCCTGTGAGTGGGTATCATTTGCTCTGTGTCTCATAGGAAGAGGTGTCATTTAACAAGGGACATAAAGACCCCAGCAGCTCAGAAAGCATCACCTCTACTTCATCTTGCTTCCTCCCTAGCTTAGATCGATTTCATCGACAAGAACTGAGCTGCTGCTGAAATATGGAATAGAGACAAAGTCTTGCTTTTTAAACTAAGGCTGCCACACATTCTCTATTGTGGTTTCAGAAAGGTAAGGACACACTGTCATTCACATCATGGTGACAGCAAGAAAGAGGATCTTCATGCTTCGGGGAGCAGCTCCTATGCTTCTGCACCGGAGATGCAGGAGTGGGTTGCTCAGCACCCTACTGCAGTAGAACTGCATCGCTGCCTATATGTGATAAGGCTCTCAGAAAAGCTGGGTCCTCCTTTAGGAAAGAGTGGCTTGGGTCACTCATGGCCTCAGAAAGCTCATACCCCTAACATTTCCACCCAGAAGGGAGGTGACTACTTAACTGTCAGAGAAACTCTAAGCATGTGGCTTCTTGTGGGATGAGGTGACCAAAGAGGTCAGGGCATCCAAGTAGCAAGAGCTGGAGACAAGACCAGGGAGAGAGGCCAGATAGGAAGTGTGAGATCTTCCCAGGGCATAGAGCCAGGACCAGGGAAAGAAGCTGCCAAAATGTATCATCCACACCAGCCACTGTCCACAGCTGCTGAGTCACCAGGGACAGAGGCAGGAGGAATCCAGATGAGCTCCAGGGACGATAAATTCGGGACTTGGGAATACAGCTGAGTCCTCCACCCCCACCCCCGCTGAAGGCTGTAACTCTTACAGGAGGAAATACATACAGCCCAACAAGAACCAGATTGCCAGCGTAGGTCTGCACCCCTACCCTGTAAAGGACAAAGTTGGGTTTCAATTGTTGTGAAATTGTGATAGAGTATGCATTTGGTCTTTGACACAAGCCTCCTAAGACTGTTAAAAATTCTTGGGTTATAGAAGCCAGGTCTTCTGATGCCCTTACTCTTGGAAACTTCAAGTGGAAGTTGGTTAGGACCAGCCATGTGATAGGATGATTGAACCTTCCATCTAGTCACTAAGGAATGGGGAGGACCTGAAAGCTGAGCTGACACCAGAGATGTCCTTAAACTATGTTTACTCCATCCAATTAGCAAGGAATATTCTATTAGAGGGAGCCTGGCTCACTGCCAGTGTAGACATGTGACACTAGTCACTGGTAATCCAATCTAAAGTTGGAGAGCAGTCTTGTAAGACTGAACCCTTAACCTAACGGGTCTGATGATACCTTCAGAGACAGTTTCCGTTGGTGCCTGCTGGAGAAGCAGTGTGTAGGGTTTAGATCCCCCAGGCTTTTTATACCAGCAATGTTGTACTGATTGGAAGGTAAGTAGGAAAAATCACTCTGAGTGGAGTTTTGTTTTCTATCTTTCAGAATGATATCCTAAGAAAAGAGAGCTAAAGAAGAGAGGAGGGTATTCCTGTCACAGAAAACAGGACCTAAGGTGCCTCAAAAATCAAGCAGTTGTCAGTCAAGGAGAACGCAATGTAATTTCCTCTGAGATGTAACAAGCCAGCTTGAACATTGCAGGCTCAGTCTGAGCCCAATAGGTGGGATACTCATCTCTCTCCAGAGTATGAGCTCAGCCAAGCACCACTTCACAAACTTACAGAACCATAGCCGGTCAGGGAAGGCCCCCAAGCCTTTTCCCATGGGATATTGTTGAACCACATTAAACCACGTCCCTGCACTCTGGGCTGACACTGGACTCTCTAACTTCCTGTTGTTCACATCCTCTTTCCATCTGGCTCATCCTTCCAGCCTGTCAGGGTTGTTTTGAATCCCAGCTCCATCTGTGTATATGCATCGCTTTCTCCTCGTTTCCCTTCCGCCCAAATGCGAGGCATGGTCTCCATCAGCATCTCTGTCAGCAGTCCACACCCTGAGCAGGCACAGGCTGCAGCCTGTCTCCAGGCCCACAAATAATTGACTCCAGTATAGTCTTCCTCACTTCAGATGTCTCTATGCTGGTCATCAATGAATCAAGAAATATGTCATCCAGTGCTCACATCTGGAGACAAAGAGGTGGCAGGGATGGGGTGGGTAGGATGCTGGGTGGAAGTACTGAGATTTCATCATTCCTGGGTATGACTGGAACAAAGCTGAATGCCAAGAAGGCAAAGCTTGAGCCTCAGCTACTGCGCCCTGCCTGTGGTGCCAGGGAGCTGAGGAGATCTTTCAAAGTCAGGAACAGTATACACACATGGAACAGTTTCTAGTCATGGCAACCACATTCTCCAGGGGAGGCATCTTCTAGATAGAGAGGACTCTGCTGCAGTGTCCTCTAAATGATGGCATGCCACAAATCCAGAAATGTGCTCCCCAGGAACTGTACAGAGAACCCCAGCTCACAGCCAGCATCAAGTCAGAAAGGACCATACTCTCTGCTGACGCCTGGCCATGGATCTTCCTGGCCAGGATGGCACATGGGACTTTACAGTTTGTCCCTTTGAAGACCCAGAAGGGAAAATTAAGATGACTAACAGTACTTAAACTCAGTACCAGCACAGCTCTGCTCAAGAAGCCACAATGTATGTTTTGTTTCTGGAACCTAAAATGAAGGTTAAACAAGAAACCTTCCAGATAATTTTGATTTCTAAGCAGGATTTCATCATTTTGAGACATTTAAGTATTTGGTGTCTGAAACTTCCTGATGAAATATGAAACACATTTGCTTTGGCAAGGTTAGGATATGAAGACTAAAACAAGGGAGTTTTTACATGTTTTCCATGAGTTTTTAAAAATTAACCCTAGGACCAGGCATGGTGGCACATGCCTATACCCTAGCACCAGAGAAGCTGAGGAAGGATGGTCTGAGTCTGAGGCCATTGTGTGTTCCATAGCAAAATCCTGTCTCAAATCCAAAAATTAATCAGGAATTTAGTATTCCATGTCTCTATTTACCATCAAGAAAATGTGTCTCCTGATACGGAGCAAATGGTATCAGGGCCTGGTCTTAAACAATTTCTAGGTCCAACTTCAGTCAAAATACTAGTTTGATACTTTAGCTTCTTTCTAGGTCACATGTTTAAAAGAGATGTGAATAGCAAACCAGGTAGAGAAGGGCCAGGCAGGTGTTCCAAAGAGAAGGTTCCAGAAATGTTAATACTTCACATTAGGACTTTAGTAAATTAGAATTTAGATCATTCATTACCCACCCCACACCCACCTACTGTCTCTATATCTATCTATTTATCTATCTCTTTTTCTGACACACACTCATGTACTCACACATACTAACATACACAAACACATACTCACACACAAACACACACACACAATTTCTCACACACACACACACTTATACGAACACACTCTCACTCTCTCCCACATATACATACACACATTCTCATACACATAACATTCTCTCTCTGTCTCTCTCTCTCTCACACACACACACACACACTTATACGAACACACTCTCACTCTCTCTCACATATACACACACACACTCTCATACACATAACATTCTCTCTGTCTCTGTCTCTCTCTGTCTCTGTCTCTCTCTGTGTCTCTCTCTCTGTCTCTCTCTGTGTCTCTGTCTCTCTCTGTCTCTGTCTCTCTCTCTCACACTCTCTCTCTCTGTCACACACACACACACACACACACACACACACACACACACACCCTTAGTCATCCCTGACAATCAGGGCTTGGAGCAGTCAATGAGAAGATCTTACTGGGACTTCAGCAACTAGCTTTCAGTTCACACTAGCTTTCAGTTCACACTAGCTTTCAGTTCACACTAGCTTTCAGTTCACACTAGCTTTCTGTTCACACTAGCTTTCTGTTAACACTAGCTTTCAGTTCACACTAGCTTTCAGTTCCCTGAAAGGAGAAACATTGAAAATGGGGTCTTCTTAATTTTCAATCTCTTCACGTCTTCAGCACTCAGTGCCAAGGTTTCATACATGCTTCTCTGATAATGTACTTTCCTAGAAGCTAACCCAAGCTGCAGCTACCCCAGCACAAAGCCCCTCATGCAGTCAGTGTTTTCAAACTCCCTCAGCTACAGGAGGCTCCGACTGAGCAGAGACCTGGCATAGCATGAGGATCCTTTTAAAATTTGCCCACTACTCCAAAAGGAAAGCAGAGTGTAAGCCTCCTGTGGATACACAACACCAGCCCTTTTTTCCTAGGGTCTGCTTCATCCACAATCTTAATGAAGAGTCCATTGGAAACAGCAGCAATTACCAAAATGCCACAAGGAATTGGGTCTACCTTAAAGTACCACAGGAAAACCCTGAACATGGGCCTCTGTGAACAGGGCTCCTAGATCTAGACACCTAAACCTATGGTTCCACTCTTCTTCTTTCTATTTTCTCCCTTCCTGGCCTAGTCACCTGAATTAGGACAACAACCCCTGCCAAGGAAGTCAGTGGGGACGGGAACGGTATTGTAAAGGAACAATGTGGATTGGTGGAAGAAAACTACTCAGGAAGGAATGCTGTGCAGAAGTGAGGGAACCTTTTTGTTCTAGCCCTAGAATCTCTACAGGAACCTGACAAGAGACAGGAATTCTGTGCTGAGGTAAAACAATATATGGATCTGAGCAGAAATTCCATGCGAATGCTGAAGTAGACCACTCTATAGGCCCCGGCAGGAGTGATATGCATAGAGAGACCACTCTATAGGACTCGCAGGAATTCTGTTTAAAGTGAGACCACTCCAAAGGTCTTGTCAGGAATCCCATTCTGTAGGATAATGTTCTCTAGGCCCTGGGAGGCATGCTGGACTGAGGAAGAACAGTATATATGTCCTGACTGGAATTCCATGCTGAGGAAAACACTTTTCATGGAATCTGCTCTTTGATCCTAAAGTGAAACTTGTGCTTTCCCACAGCCTCTTTACCACAAACACTCCTACTGTCTGTCTGGCAGAGGAAAGACATCTTCCCCTTTTAAATGAAGTACAAATGACTATTTTGTCTTATCAATGCAATGAGAAGTAATGGCAAAGGGATGGAACATCTAAGCAAATCTTGAGGTTTATAAGGCCTGTTACATCATCCAATCGATACGTGTTCAGTATAACCTCAGTGTGGTGCTCACACCTGCAATTCCAACTCTTGGGAGGCTGAGGCAGGAGGATAAGAATGAATCTGAATATGAGCTACAAACTGACTTTAGAGTCTAACTAGACAGAACAGGAAGTAAACGTAACAGAGAAGGGAAATATATTTGACGTCATATGGGAAAGGAAGTGTTGGGGACAGAAAGACAATGGCAATTGTATATGGAGTGGTTAAGGCCAAGCTAGGTTGAAGGTTGTTAGAGAATCATCATTGTTTCTGAGTCTCTAAACTAATAAGTGAATCTTTCCATTTTCCTAGGAGATCCCAGCATGTCTATTCAGGAACCTGGCTAGAATCCCACAGATCCCACAGGCTTTATAGTCAGCTCTGTCTGCAGCGATAGGGCCCTTTGCTCCATGGTCCAAGTACCTCCAAAGCATTGGAACATCCTGACTGGACTTAGTTCTCTGCTGCCCAAGCCTCCTGCCTCCTACCCTCTGCCATCTGTCACACCTCCTGTTGTTCTGCCTGTGAACCTGGCACTGGTCACCCTCATGAGACAATGGGAGCACATCTGTAAGGCATACCAGCCAGTTCTTTGACAGCTGGGAAATCATCCACACATGATGTTCTTTGTTACAACATGGGTGACCGTTACTGAGTGTCATGCAAACATGCACAGAACTCTCATGCATGAATCTGATAATTCAGTAGCAAAAGAAAAAAAAAAGCATTCTAGCTACTTTCCTTGGCAGTGAGACACCACCCAACCGGACAACATGGAGAAAGCCACTGGGGCACCCTCATGTTTATTCTGGGCCTTTCTCAGTCTTACAGCTTTATTGGTTTCAGGAAACAACACGCCTGTGTGGCTGAAACCATGCAGACTTTCAAAGAGATGCCTCCCTCAAGAAGAAGAAGAAGACACAAACCGGCTGTTTGCACACACTCTGAGAATCACTTATATTCATCACAAGCTGGTTTGTTTTTCTAAGTTTTCAGGGCAGGAAGTGTGCAGAAGAACCGCCAAAACTGGATGCTCAGGCCTCCCAGAGCATTCTTTTGAAAGCAAGACAGTGAGGGTGGGGGGTAATGATTTGGCTTAGGGGTGTCTGTGCTCCTGGTACAAACAGCAGCACTCTGATTCCCACGAACCTCAAAAATCTTGACGTTTAGCATAAAATATAAAGGACTTCCTAAAGATAAAACACGATGCTTTCATAATAACAGCCACCCTCTGTAGCCAAATGGCTACAGAGCTGCACTGGGGCTGTAAACCAGCAATGTACTATATCCTTGGTTAAAAGGGAACTATGTTATAAATATATATTGTGTTTAACAAAAAAGGAAGTATTCTAACTATAGTTCTCAATCAAATCATGTGTTAGAGGTGATACATATCTGTGGATTTAAGTTGGTGGACTTTTAAAGTATAATTTTTAGTTTTTAATAATATATGAAATTGGAAGTAAATTTCTTTTGAGTCTTACAAACAGAATTATATTATGACTATACTGTACCTGATTGATGTGAAATTGTCACTTAGTTTTAAAGTCCAAAGAAACATTGTGTGCATTTCCATCTATGGTCCAAATCTATGGAAAGCCATATTCATAAACTAGATGAACATGGAGATACTAGACACCTGTTGCAATTAGTGCTGAAAACTCAGGTTCACAAAGGGCCAGATATGCAGCTGGCAGCCTTTGGGCCCAACCCACCTCCAGAAGAAAGCGAACATATGGATTGCCGGATCACTTAATAGCTCCAGGACTTTTTCCAACACCACTAAACAAGGAAGACAAAGCCAGGGGAGCTCAACGCCACCCAGGCAGGCAGGCAGCCAGGTAAGAAGTGGATGTAAAATATTTCTGTTTATTTACTATTTTAGTTATTAAAGTTATAATGTTGCCACAGTTTTTTTTTTTTAATCCACTGAAGAAAAACAAACAAAAAAGACAAAAGGAAAACCTATGGTGTCCTTTGTCATGAGTTACTGTGTTTTCTTTAACCAAAATCAGGCCCAAGTCAGAGATACATAAAGATCTTCCCTGTGATGCAAGACACTAGGCTCAAAGACAGAAACGATAAAGTTAACTTCTAGACAAGGAGGTAAGATCAAAGATCTCCTGGGTTGCTTGCCTTCAATGCCTCTAGGATGGTCTCGTGGTCCCAAGGAGGCAGCTTGCATAGTTTTGAAAAGGTATATGGTTTCTTAAGATTTCTGGCTTCTCATTTGTAAACTGGAACGAAAGCCATTTCACTTCTCTCTCTAACGCACATGGGAGAGCTCCCTAAACTGAGTGGGGCCCCCTCAGATGATCAATGCTATGCTTATTGTGATCCTGGAGTTCCAAAAGCAAGTTTTTAATTTGCAAGTTAATGCAAGCATGCACCGAGCACTTTCCATCACAGATGCTGTGCTAGCCATGAGAGCAAACATCACACGCCATGCGCTCAGACTGCTCACCATCTGGATTTGAGTGTAAACTGACAGTCAAGCAAACAAGACATTGGGAAGCTATAAGTCAAACCGTAGAGGAAACAACAGGACAATTCAGCCTCACATAAGGATGTCACAGAGGCAGTGGCCACCAAAGAGGGTATAAAGGACAAGTAGAAATCACTCAGAAAAGCAGAGACAAATGGAGAAACAGAACCTTCTCGAAAGCATGGGCAAAGGTGGGAGGCTGGAGAGACTAGGGCAAGCTGGAAGAATGGAGGAGCACAGGCCCACATGGCTGGAGCACAGGATTTAAGAGGAATGGAGAGAAGAGAACATAGGGAACCATCAGGACCCTGAAGAGGGGCAGAAGGCAGGTGATGAAATCACATTCTCCTTCAGAAGACTGGGGGACATTAAGAGATGAAAGGATTATTCTGGAGAACAGGTGGAAAGAGGGGTAAGTGGCCAAGGCAGGTTGATCAATGCAGAGACCAGGAATACTTCAGAGGTGAAATTATAGTGCCAACCACTGAGAGAGAGAAATGAGCTAAGATAAAATAATGTCTCAGAACATAGAGTATGAAAAATTATCCCATTCTATATGACATGTTGGGAAAACTGTCAATAAAAACTGACCAGGAAGGAAATAAGGAGGGAAGGAGGAAGGAAGGAAGGAAGGAAGAAAGGAAGGAAGGAAGGAAGGAAGGAAGGAAGGATGGATGGATGGAAGGAAGATCTAACATTCTTCTCATGAAGTAAACAGCAGTCATGTGGATTTTAGGTTGAGCACCACAAAGCCTTCAAAATATAAGTAATCCCCATCTTCAAAATAAATCCTTTCAGATAACAGAAAAAAAAAAAAAACAAAGGACACCTAACTATTCATTTTGTGAAATTATCAAAATCTTGCTAACAAAACCAGACACAAGTGACACAAGAATGAAAGTCCTAGATCAGTCATATCCTTAAAAGGAAGAACCGGATAAAATGAATCAAACAGTACAGAAAGAAGCCACATTAGGAGAGTAGATCGATGCATCTCATAACGAGAGGACAACAGAGCAGTGTAAGCCGATGAGCTCAGCTTCACGCGTCACTCGAGATAAAATTTAAACCCACGACACTGAGCAGGGAGGATAAGGTATGATTTCATTTGTATAGAATCCAAAACAGGATAACACCAAATAATAGATTATTATAAACACACACAAGTGGCTAAACTCTAATGACAAGCAAAGGAGTTATAACACAGCCTTTACGTTTTTGCTATGGCAACTTCAAAACAGAAAAGGATGCGGTAAGAGAAGTGCACACAAAGCCGCTGCACTGACAAAGCTCCACCTAATGGCCCATGAGCAATGGTGGGTACATGAGCGAGCATTAAATCATGGCTGCTGGGCCACCGTACTGTGGTTTGAATACACAATGTTCCCCATAGGCTCCTTTGTTTGAATACTTGATCCCCAGGTAATAGTGCTGTTTGGGAAGCTTGCGGAGCCTTGCTGAAGGAATTATGTCACTGGGGTTGGGATTTGAGGTCCCACAGCCTAGTCACCCCCTGTTCACTGGACCCTTTCCACTTCCAGACTGTGGGTGCAATGTGTCAGGCTAGCCTCACAGGCCTGCTGCCATGCCTTCCCCACCATCAGGAATCATCTCAGCTCTGGAACTGTGAGCCAGGATAAATCCTCTTTCCTTAAGCAGCTCTCGCTGAAGTATTTTACCACAGCAATGGAAAAGTAGTGACCATTGTCTTTCTTTAAACATTATACCACATAAGTTTTCTATGAATATACATATGTCTAGTAAAATCAGTTTTAACTAGGATTGTATATGTGTAAGCTAATGTGTGGACTTGTATATTTAATATTAGATAAGCAAAATCCTTTGTAAGGAAATGACTGATTAGTCAATAAATTCTTTAGCACAATGGGTAAAAATCAGTAGGAAAATAGAAAAATACAGATCCATCCTATATCCATTCATCAAAATAAAATCCATGTGAAATATATATATATCATGAATATATAACATATGTAATAATTTCACCATTTTCTAGAATCAAGAACTGTGAAAGAAGAGTCTGCCACCAATCTAAAATGTTTTTTTTTTTTTGTTTTTGTTTTTGTTTTTGTTTTTCGAGACAGGGTTTCTCTGTGTAGCCCTGGCTGTCCTGGAACTCACTCTGTAGACCAGACTGGCCTCGAACTCAGAAATCCGCCTGCCTCTGCCTCCCAAGTGCTGGGATTAAAGGCGTG
>JANHMN010000003.1:76036453-76076223 GCA_030674055.1 Rhabdomys pumilio | reverse complement strand
ACTGCCACTGCCGTGACCCTCATTCTAAGAATCTTTCCCTTAGGTGAGAGATTCCCCTTTTGTTTTGAGGCAGTTTCCTTCTCATGGCTAAGAACCCCAGGCCAGGCCTGGACAGACTGTCCTCTCTCTCTCAGGAGCATCGGCTCCAAGCTCAAGTCCCCAGTGTGCCTCCCCTAGGGGTCAGTGTTTCACAGGCCACCTGCCAGCATAGGCTTCTCCCCCCCCCCCTCCTCCCCCTCCCCCTCCTCCTCCTCCTCCTCCTCCTCCTCCTCCTCTTCCTTCTCCTCCTCCTCCATCATTTGTGGCCAGTTACAGCCACTTAGTTCAGCCAGCTTGCCTCCCTGCTTGCTGCCTAAGCCCCTGTGTTCCTTAGACCCTCATTCTAGGACTTTTCCCCTTGGGTGAAAATTTTTCTTTTCATTTTGAGACAGTTTCTTTCCCGTGGCTGAAAACTCCAGGCTGAGCCTGGAGGAACTGTGCACCACCTGCTAGCTGCTCCCAGGAGCTGCCAGCTCCAACCCAGCTTCCACATGTCTTCCCCCCATGGCTCCACCTTTTACACAGCCTTTCACTCCTTCTTGTTCTGACTCTCCTATTAAGCCTCTTTGTTTCTTCCTTTAAACTTTTCTTCAACATTGGCCTTTCTTCACCTTCTCTACATTTAGGATTTACTGACTAAGAAAAACAAACGAGGAATATCCTAACCTCTCTGTCAGAGCACCCAATCACCACATGACAGAGCAGGCCCCTCCCCCCACCGCTTTTAAACCCACCAAAGACAACAAAGAAGCACACCTGAGACACTTAACCTAAGTTTTTAATGCTTTTTCTCCCTAACAGGAATACCTGCAACAATGTTTGTGCTTTTCAACTGAAATTTTTCTTGTTTTTTATTTAACTGTTTCCTTTAACATTCCTGATATGTGTCCAAAAATGTTTTCAACCTTTTTGAAATTTCTTTAGGGTTCAAAAGCCATCTAATCTCCTTCCACAGGTCAAATCAACGCTGATCACCATTTTTCAGCCCTTAATTAACAACTACTTTCCTTTTACAGACAAACTGTTGCTGCCTATCCCAGATACATAATTAACATGTTTTTCTTCCTCAGCCATCTAAAACAGACTCAAAGGTGCCTTCCAAGACTAAATTTCCTCAGACACCCTTGCCTTTCTAGGATCATAATGGCAGACCATGACATGCTTGCTCCCAAGTAGCTTAGTACTTGCTACCCACCCTTTGCAGACATCCCCCTGCCAGGATGCTGCTTCCCTGTTGTGATCAATCTACAGGTGCTCGCACAAATCCAGCAGAGACAATGCCATCTCCTGGAACCTGCCTTGGACGCCAAGCTGCCTTCTAGACACCTCATCTGACTGAAAACTCCCGAGACACATGCTGAGATCCAGAGACATGCGCTGAGTCCTACAGACAGACCTAGACCTTCCAGCTACAGATGAACTCTCTTGCCAAAGTCAAATAGCTACTAAATGAGAAAAGTTACATGTTAGTAAATAAAACAATGTCTATCTAGATTAATCAGATGTTATTACCCTCAAACTATACAAACTGTAATTAATTGGCTCAATAATCCCTTGCCTTTCCAATCCCCACCCTCGACTCTCCTTACCCTGTGACTTAATTTTGCTACCTCCTACAACCTACATAGTGTTTTCTTTTGACTTCCTCATCCAAAATTTTTACCACAAATGACACAGTCACTACAGTGACACCCCTCCTTTTAAAAAAGAAGGAGAGGGAGTTGTGGGGTGGTGGGCTCTGGGAAGAAGCTGGGCACCTAATTGAGCAGAGGCCTTGAACTCCAGATTCTAATGGGACAGAAGATGTTTGGCTTGGTTCCTGGGCCCCTGGTTCCTCCATAGCCCTCCCAAAGAGAGGTTTGCATCACCCGGCACAGGTAAAGGGCATAACTACAAGCCTCAGGGCCTCAAGAGATTTACATACTAATGAGTTACCTGAAGTCCAGAGGACACAGACAATTAAGTATTCCTTTCCATACCCTCCTCCCTTCCTCCCTATTTAAGTCAGGCCTGCCCTGACAAAGGGGGTGGGGGGGCAGCCAGATTCATCTACAATCCGCCTTGACAATACAGCTTGTAAAACCATGGACTTCCCTGTGTCTTTGGGGCCCCATTGTCAGAACCATGGAGAAGGACTTTAACTAATGAGCTGAGCCTCCACCACGGCCTAATCTCCCACCAGAGGACCTCTCTACATTCCTGACATGGAGGCCGCCAATTCAACCAAGCTAGCCAACCCAGTCAAGTGAGTCCCAGTAACAAAGAGTCTCTTTTTTGTGGGGCGCTGTCGGAGCTTCCCCCCACCCGGTTTCTGTCAGCTGTGGGCCATTCCCATATGCCCCTGCATCTTTGTTCTTCCATGCCCCCCAACAGCGGCATCTAGGAGTGCAAGGACAGACCACAGGTCTCCCAGGTCAGGCCACCTTGGCCCAGAGACGACCACTCAAAAGCCCTGCCCCAGCGGAATTCCAACTGAGATCTCCCCACACCTCAGCAGAGCCCTGCAGGATACACACTCACCCCAACATGCAACCTAACAGCCTCGCAATTGTTTGCCATGTACTTAGTCACAGCAAAGAGAAAACTCAGTGGGCTTAAAAATAATTGCCAGCAGGGACAGTGGTAAGGGGATAGGGAAAGAGCTGAGGGAGAGGAAACGGGAGCAAATTTCAATCAAAAGCACATTCTGTGCCTGTATGAATTTTTCAAACAACAATAAAAGAACACTTTAAAAAGTAACTAATGCAGAGACTGATCAAGTGGCTGGAAAGAGGATCCAGGAGGAATGACTACAAGCTCCTGACTTAGATGCGCTGAGCAAGGCATGGTCCTGCTATATACCAGCTACCAGAACAGATTAATAATGATGATCAGCCACAGACCAGCGTGGGAGGCTTACTGCAAGACATGGCATTGCAAAAAACAACACATCCCAAGCTCCCAATGAACCTAAACAACTAAGCATTCCCATTTTCTGAGCAGGATGCCAAAGGGCGGCATATGCAGTCAGATCAAGATGTTGGATGCAGCCAACAACATTCAAATTCCTCCATTTGGTAGTTGCTAGCCCAATGTAATTCAATCAGTGCGATTGATTATATTTACATCTTATACCTAGATGACACAACCTGTCCTTGTGCCTAGAAAGTCACTACTCACAGTGAAGTGTCACCAGGGCCTTTGGCTGTGGACAGGAAGAGCTGCAGTATGATTGAATCACAAACCTTCACTGGAAGAAACCAGTCCTTGGCCCTACTCAAAGACAGATCTGGTCCAAAGGAAAGTGGGTTTTTTTTGTTTTGTTAACGTGTTCGTGTCGCTGCTCGTTGATCAGAGGCCTGCTGCATCTACTCAGAGGTCCGTGACAGGTTGTAAAAAAGAGGCATCTGCTGCCTGGCTTAGCCAGAAACCCAGACTGTGAAGAAGAAAACAGACTGGAAAGAGAAAGGAGAGAAAAAGCTGAAAGGAGCCCATGGTTGAGTGTGTCTATGCACTTGGAGAAGTCTCGGAGAGAAGAGGAATCCTATTCCTGGGGCTCATTGTGAGGAAGGGGAGGAGGCAAAGCTTAAATTATCAGAGCCCATCGCACGCCCGGCTCATAAATACACAGGCACCACCCCTCATCTGAACAGATCCAGCATCCCTGAACAGTAATGGAAATCATCTCTAGTACTTTTAAATTGAAGGCAAAATACTTGAGGCCCCAGAGGCCTGACTACTATCTAATAAGAAACAGAGGCTGCTGGGAAGCTCATTCATTTCCCTTTTCCTCAAAGCCACACAGGGTGCAGGATAAATTTGCTGGGGGAAAAAAGAAGAGACTAAACATTTATAATGAAATATTGAAGAATCAGTGTGGCATAAGTTAAGAAGAATTTTTTAAAAAAAAAATAGATACACTAAAGAGCCAACTATGAAAGACAAGACGGGTGACTCAGGAATCCATGCACTCAGCAAACATTTTTGAATATCTGCCACATACCGCACGTTAGGTACTCGGATACATCAGTAGACAACGGGGATATGACATCCCTGAGAGCACTGCAGAGAGAAACTGCACTAAAATCCAAATGGATGCTTTTGAAGACCATAAGATGTTCAAATATAGGCTGTATATAAGAAAAGATAAATAACCAGGAAAATGTTAGTTTATTAACGCTGAGTATCAATAAAAAGGCAGAAAGAGCCTTCGTAGAACGCAGACGTCAAAAACCCCAGAGTTTCTGTGGAGTGACAGAAACTTCACAAGTGGTGGGAAATCCAGATAATAACATCAGTATGCCATCTCAGAACCATGAAATGGGAATGTGAGACCCAATGGTACTGTCAGAGGCCAAATGGCCATGACAATGGGACCCTTTATTTAGTATGTAGGCCACAAACTGGTATCAGAGCATTTTGTTTTTGTGATAACTAGTAAAGTTGAATCATTTTGCCTGCCAATTCCACTCCTTGGTCGAGATCTTAGATTAAGCACGGAAAGATGTACAGAATTGTTTGCAAAGGTAAATAGGAAAAAGTCTAACCAAGTAGGTAAAAGTTTAAATGTCCTATGCTGCAAAATATTGTGCTACCATGAAAAGAAATTAATTAAAGTTATATTTAACAACATGGATGAATCTCTCTATTACTGAGCAAAGAAAAATCAAGTTGCAGAATACTCACCTATAATCCCACGTATATTCTATTTCTGTAAGATTTTTTTAAGTACAAACCAGTTGTCCATATTTTGCTTGGCCATATAGCAAATGTTTAAAATTAAAGAGGACAATTAGAAACTCAGAATGTAAGCTAATCAAATCCTCTGTGGACCAAGACAGGAAAAGGAAACAATGCAAAGGAAGTCTTTGTGCTGGTGGTGCATTAGTTCTTGGCTGAGAAGTGGAAAGCAAGGGCATCATGTATTGTTATTTAATCTGCTTCAGTTATCTTTATATGTATGAGCACAGATAGAAAGATAGATAGATAGATAGATAGATAGATAGATAGATAGATAGATAGGTGTGTGTGTGTGTGTGTGTGTGTGTGTGTGTGTGTGTGTCTACACACTACATGTATGTAGTGCCCACTCAGGCCAGACAGGTGCATCATGGTCCCTGGAACTGGATGGTTGCAACTCATCATATGGGTACTGAGAACCTGAACCCAGGTTCTCTGCCAAAGCAGCAGGTGTTTATAACAGCTCAGAGACCTCTCCAGTGTCTGTTCTAATTCTTAAAAAAAATTACACGATTATTCTTTTCATAATAAAGTTTATATCATCTCCATAGTAAGAAAATTTAGTAAAGTAAGGGAATATTTCAAAAATATAGAATAGCATAAGCAAAGATTCTCGAAAGATAAAGTAATGTCATCCTTGGTAACACGCAACTTAGCAATTATTGCTTTGTATTTCAAATATACTGTGAAGCTCTGAGGTGGACTATTAACATAAACTTTATAGCCAGGAACTTGTACAGCATAAGATACTACTGTACAATAGAGGAATTTTATGTATTTTCCCTAAAAGCAGAGTAAAAACCTCTGAAGTAAAAGTAAACAATTCTGGCAGCCAAAAGGTAATTCAGGCCTTTCAGCTATCTTGGGACAAAACTCAGACCTGCCTCCGTAGTCTCCCATGGAGCTGCCCACTCAGAGAAGGCTTGAGTTTTGAACATGTGGCATGGATGTGGAAGGACCATAAGATGGCCAGCTGAAGAAGTGTGGGGCACAGAGGCACACAGACAGACTGCCACCTTAACCTGAACATCTTCCAGGAAAACAGTCACAGAAGAATCCTTACTGTGCCCAGGACTCTTGTTGGACTGTGAGAAGAGAGCAAGGCCAAGGAGTGAAAAGGAAAGTCAGATGAGGTTCAGTGAGGAGAAGAAATTCTTGTGTACAGAAAGAGCTCAGTTGCACACTGTGAGGTTAACATTATCAACCTGACAGGATGTGGAATCACCTGACAGGATGTGCACACCTCCCAGAATTCCTCTGAGTCCCTGAGTATGCCTGTGATGCATTATCTTGACTAGGTTAAATGATGTTGACCTTCATCTTTATCTTCATTTCATCTTCATCTTCATCTTCACTTGGGCAGGGATCCTGGGCTGTATAACATGGGGGCCGTGAGCTAAGCATGAACATATATTCACTGCTCTCTACCTCTTGGCTGGGGCTGCAATGTAGCCAGCTCCTTCAAGGCCCTGCCACTTGACTTCCTCACCATGGTGGACTGCAGTCTTGAACTGTGAGCCAAAATAAACTCTTCCCTTCCACAAGTGGCTTTCATCTGGGTGCTTAGTCACCGTAACAGGAAAAGAACTAAGACATACAAATGATGGGGAAATTCATGGGAGTGGGAAGATTGGGAAAGACTTTGTCAATGACTTGAATCTTGAAGGATATCAAGGATCAAAAGAAAGGGGGCATGGGAAGGACCCGTGGAGGAACAGACGCCCATTGTGACACCAGTGTAGTTTCTCCATCCGCCACACTGTTCACAGGAAACAGCGGAAATTCAGGCTCAATGGTCGAGTGGGACCTCAGGGACATGCACCCCACCTCACTGTTATAAACACAGGTCTGAGGAAGCATCTCCTCTTGGTCTTTCCTAGAATGTTACATTCCTGAGCCAATGCCTTAAATCAAGTGTGTGTTCAAATTCCAAATACTTCCAAGTCAGTATCCCAGTTCTCATCAACTCCCAGAAAAGATCAGGCCAGTTTTGAAGGTGTTTTTTCTTCCACCATGATACAATTGGCCCACCTGATGTCAAACTGTAGAGCATTGGTTCTCAACCTTTCTAATGCTGCAACTCTTAAATACTTCCTCATGTGGTGATCCTATCCATAAAATTACTTCAGTTGCTACTTCCTAACTATAAGCTCGATACTGTTATGAATCGCAATGTAAGCATCTGCTATGCAGTATACTTGAAATGTGACCCCTGTGAAAGGGTCATTTGAACTGCCAAAAGGGGTCACGGAAGCACAGGTTGAGAACCGCTGCTGTAGAGTGACCTGGAGGAAAAGTGAATGAGAAGCAAATGTTGTCTCTTTGTTAGTTAGAAACAATGTTTTTGTAACTGAAGAAGTAAAAATAGACCACTTCCAAGAAAGCCAACATTCGTACAAAAGTCATTAGATGACATCTGTTCACTTATGGAAAATTTGAGGTAAACAGCATGTTCCAGGCCGAGCCAAGGGAAACACCAATTAGTATTATTTAGACTACCATACTGCATACTCCCCTGTACAACAGACAAATGCAAAATCCTTCTCCCGTTTAACACTGATGCTCACTAAAACCACACCAAGTTTTTTCTCTTCCAGTGTACTGGTCAGTTCAGTAGCCAATCCACTGGCTCAGGGACTTCGCATCTGAGGCTTCAGTTACCTCTGGTCAGATTCAGTCTGAAAATGTTAAAAGCAAAGTTCCAGAAGTAAATGACCTGTAAGTTTAAATGCTGTGCTCTTCTGAGAAGTATGATAGACTCTTACACTGCCCTTGCCTCTCTACTGCCCAAAATGAGAGTCATCCCTCTGCCCAGAGTACACACACTGTATGCACTTCCTGCCCAGGAGTCACGCAGCATCCTCTATGGTATCAGGTGAGTATTTTAGAAACTGCACTGTCTCAAGTGACCCTTCTGTAGGAGCCCAGTGCTGTGTCAAAGCCTATGTCACTATTCTCGTTTCATCTATGTGGCCTTGGATCAACTCAGGTCATCACAAGAACCAATATTTTGAGAGACAAAACCAAATTCATATAACTTTTATAACCATATCTTGGTACAGTTGTTCTGCTTTGTGACTGATCATTGCTACCTTCCAACTGTGCACCCCACCAGCTGAACTTGATCATAGCCATACATACACTGCATAGGAGTCAGGGGAACTAGTATGTATTGAGTTTGGCATAGTCTACAGTTTCGGGCATCCACCACACACTGGGATGCATCCCAATGGGTGAAGGGTGGTTGCCTATAAAGTATTTAGTAACCACATTGTTCAGCTCCTTTGACAGAGTTGATATTTATCAGTGTAAGAGAGCAAAAAAGTGTGATAGGATGGTGATGGAGAGAGACAAGAATAAAAGGAGAGATGTGGAAGGAAGGAGCAAGGAGAGTCTCTCTGCTGCTCCCACGGGTACTGATGCCACATGTTGTCTAGAGCAAAATGTAATTCTGGTTGGTCTTGAACTCAGAGATCCACCTACCTCTGCCTCCCAAATTCTGGAATTAAAAACTTTTACACTCCTTATATTCTGAGCTGAGTGCCACTCACAGATGTAACCAAACACAAGAGAAAAGAGGAGAGATAGGTGAGGCTGCTTTCTCTAGTGGAAGAGTCCACAGAGGTAGCCCAGCAAGATAGAAATATTTTGTGTCAATAACTGCCTGACTGGAGAGAAACCAGGATCACCTCTGTATCACCACTAGCAGCAGGACCAGCAGAGAATAGAAAGCCTAGATTTGATTCCCCAGTGAAAGGGGGGCAGTCAAGAGTGTAATTCTATGGCTGTTGGTATGGCAACGTCTTTCCTTAGTAGAGATTCAGTGGTGAGTGGGGCAAGTGGCAAGGCTTGCCCCTGCCTAGTGGTGGGTGAACCTTTCCTTTCCAAGTAGAATTTGGAAAGGGCAGAGTTTAGGAGGATGCTGCAGAAAGAAATCTTTAAACTTTTATGAAATGTTCCAGACATATCTCCACCCAGGCCAGCAATGGAGAATGAACAGTGGCCAAAGGTTTGGAGTGAACTGCACTGTGGGACAGCACTGTACAAGGAGGGAGGGGCAGACTATAAAAGTTCTATGTGGGATCCACTGCCTTTATAATTATGGCCCATACGTGCAGCAAAAGCCTGCACATTACATCTAGACAGAGTCCCTGACTCTCAAAATAGAGCATAGCAGGTACTAAATCTAAACAGAGCTGATGGCTGGTAAAATAGAAGATCACTTTAAACTGAATCAAGCAGAAGCCAGAGAATTATAACATAATCCCTAAAATATATAGGGCATAAATAATCACTTGCTATATGATGAAAAATGAAACCCCTAATGTAAATGGAAAAAGTTAATTACCAGATGTCAATATCTGACAAAGATTTTAAAGCAACCACCATGACTATGACAATTGCTCTTGAAATAAATGAAAAATAATTTAAAAATACAAGGAAGAAAAGAGAAGGCACATGAACTAAATGGAAATTATAAAATTGAAAATATAGTACTTTAAAAAGAAAGTCCCTTCTAGGTTGATTTTTCTTTCTGTCACACTGAGCTGGCTGATGAGGATTACCCAATCTAAACAACAGAAAACAAACTGAAAGTTAAAATTGAAGGGACACTCCAGGGACAGTGGAGGGACCTCCAGAACCATAACTACCGATGGAACTTGCCAACACGCCAAGAGGGAAGAGAAGCAGTTCAAGGATGAGAAGAACAGCAGAACTAAATGCTGGATGTTTCTGGTTTGGGGAGAAAAGTCTAAAACAAAAGAAACACAAGAAGAAACCTGACAAACATGTGAAATCTAAAAACTAAGAAAGATCAGAAAAATGATCTAGAGAGAAATCGTGTTCCACCACTTGGAAAACAACTTAGACGATGGTGAGCAGTAGAATTGTTGTCTAAAGCCACAGAAGCCAGAGAGGGAGGTGGGACAGAATGCTCCAAATGCCCAAGAGTAGGGCCACTAACCTATCACGTAGTGTCTGCTCAGCACAGCACCCTTCCATCAGGCCATTCTCACAGGAAGAAAGACAAAGAGTTTGTCCAAAGAACCTACCACCAAAGAAAGAAAATAAGTATAATAAAGAAGGAAGGAAGGAAGGAAGGAAGGAAGGAAGGAAGGAAGAAAACTGTAACCAAAGAGGGCTTCAAATTCCAGAAAAATAACACAGTGGACAAAAACAGGGGTGAGGGTAATAGCCTTCTAGTGGCATCCTTTATAGATGTTCTACATTTAAAATGAAAACTGAATCATGTGATATGGTGTTCAACATATTTAAGATCGGGAAGAAGGTTAAAAGTCTAAATGGAGATAACGTCATACATTTCCTTTCAAGGAGTAACATATTAGCGTCCACAGATGGTGATAAAACAGAATGATCAAGACGGGGAGGCAAAGCCCTATAGACACGTCAACTTCCTTCAATGGAAGGCTAGAAAAGATTCTAATGACTCACATGAAGGAAAGAGGAACATGGAACAAGAAACAGCAGAAATGAAAGTAACATAAATAATAAAATGTCCAACGACTGCCCTAAGACACCAGTAACTACCCTTAACATAGTCAAAAATACAACAAACACACCAGCAAGCACAAAGAACCTGGCAGGAACCTGTTTTTTAAAGTCCCAAGTATATATTATCTATAAGAAGCTCACTTCATATAATAATAATGGCAGAATGAAAGCAACATGATAAAATACATGTACCAAGATCATGGCATATCTGACAGCAAAAACTCAGAGCAAAAACTTCAAAGCAAAGAAAATTATGAAGAATAATTCCATCAAAAACAGGAAGGAATTCGGCATGTGTGTGCCAAGCAGCAGAACTCAAAACACTTGAAGTTAAAGTTGATTTTTTTTTAAAGCAGACTTATACTGTCGTGTTATAATGAGGGAGTTCATCGGCTCTCACAGAAACTGGCTGACAACCTCTGACGTGGTCAAGAAAGCAAAAATCTTAAAAGAAGTAAGTTTGATGCTGGAGCTGGCAGAAACAGAGCCAGTGGAGTCCCCCTGTGTGCTCAGTTTCAGAAGTTTTGGATCCTTCTCTTCATTCTCCTCGATCACGAGGTGGGGTTACACAGAGGAGGTTTAGCTTCCTTGGAGGATGTGCTAAATATTTGCTCACGGTCTGTAGCTTGGATTTTCATTCTCTCGTTAGCTCTTCTGTGTGGCACGAGTTTTAAATCAGAGATTGTCAAACAATGCATTTGCTAATTGAGCTTCAAAATTACGTGCTAATCCCAGTCTTACACAGCAAAGCAGAGGTCTGAGTAGAGTGAGTACTTCCACATGGCACTTTGTTTAAATGCCTGTGCCCTGTGTGCCATGTGTCTTTTGAAGGACAAGGCTCCCTTGGTTATTCCTAGAGTGGAAAAACCCTGTTAAAGCTATCTAGGACATCACTCTGGTGCTGGCTAAAGAACTTTCTTGGGAGCCAAGGGTTACTCAATATACTCTCTGAGTCCTGGGATGGACATCACAGAGGATCATCTGACAACACAGAGAAAACCCAATAAATGAGGCCAACAGGGCCACCTCCCTGGCCTGCTCCACTCAAGGGACTCCCAGTGCTGTACTGGAGAACTAACTCATGGTTGTCTTAGCTCATTATCAGTGCTGCTGCACTGCATGCACACCGAAGAGCCTGAGCTCTGTTCACTATGTCTATCAGTAGAACTACATAACACACAGAGGCGAGTCCATCCCACCGTGTAGCGTGGGCTCACTCTCCTCTTTGTAAAAGTGTTCAGGAATCTTTTGAAGTGCTTTGGTTTTAAGTATATGGATAAGGACTCATCAGACATCTGCAATCTTAGGCCAGATGCATAGTGGGAAACACCAAGGAAAATAGCCCCCCTTTCAAATAGGACTGAACTGAACCTGCTAGAATGTGGCCCCAGCCACTCCATGCTTCCCTTCCCTGCTCAGGGCATGGAAATGCTCTTCTGGGCTCTGCTGCTAAAAGCTGTTAATGCATCCCAGAAAGTGTTTATAGAACATTCAGCACAAGTGCTCCGCCTCCAGAGTTGAGAACGGTGATGTCTGCCACATGCCGGGAATAGGAAGGCTCCAGGGTCAGCCCAAAGCCATCAGGCTGTTACCAGAGGCAAAGGACACAGAACCTGGCCTGAGAAGTGATGGCACAATAGGGTCCAAGAGGGTCTGCATCCCTGACAGAGCCATGGCTGGAGGGAGGGTTACTTGGTTGAGCCCCTAACCAGGGCTCCGTGGGAAGGATGCTCTGTCTTCTCCATATGAAGTATTTCTTCTGGAAGGAATTTGGTTTGAGTGTCCACGGGGTATTGAATTTACTTTGCTCTACCCTTTCCATATGCCTTGATCTCTTTCAATATGAGCAGAGTAGTCAACAAATAGGCAGTCTTTCCTCCAGGACAGCCCATGTCAACCACACCCAGGTTGACTTTTCCTACCACTCCTTAAGTTGTCAGGTCCAGCAGTGGGTCACCTGCTGACCTGGTGATGAAAACCGAGATTCCAAGAAGAAAGAAGGAATTTGCAGGCTATGCCTTCACACCAGCAAAAATCCCCATGAAGCTATTTTTTTCAAGTCACCCAGAGTCCCATCTTCCTGAATCGCCCGAGCACCAGCCAGGTCTGCTTTTAACCATACCACCCCTCCCTTCCCTGGTACAGTGTTTTTTAACTCTAGCATGTATTGGTCTCTCTTTCATAAATTACAGATTCAGAAGATCCATTGTATAAAACAGTTTGTACTTCTGTGGGAGCCACATCAGCTCTTAGAATTTCACACCCTAGGAGAGAAGACGGCTAAGTGAGCAAACTGTGGGGTCCTAAGTTTGAACCCCTGGAGGTCACAGGAAACCAGGTGCGTTAGTACATGTCTGTAATTCCAGAACCCCTACAACAAGGTAGGAGGTAGAGGAAAAGGACATTTCCAGAAACTCTCCAGCTAGCCTAGAGAGAAAACAGAGAACAGCAGAGACCCTGCTTCACACAAGGTAGAAGGTGAAGACTGTGTGGGAGGTTGTCCTCTAATGCCCACACATGCACTGTAACGCAAGACATCAACTACATGCACAAAACACACACCCAACATACATACATATACATCATACACATGCAAAACACCAAAGTCCTCCTTACTCAGATGACCACACTGATTCTGTTTGGATTTGAGGATGGCCAAAATGAAAATGTCCACACCACAACAGCTCTAAGAGCATGAGTATAGGGGTAGTTTTTGATGCTGAGATCCTATTGCCCAATTGGTTCTTGATCTGTCAGTAATAAAATGAATAGGCGGGACTTCTGGGTCTCTGGAGGCAAGCTGAGAGACTCGAGAGAAGAGAGACAGTTTGTGATGCATCTGATGAAGACAAGCTGACCAGCCATGAGAGATCTTACAACAGAGTAGCTACACAGGCCACTCCTATAGCCGGGTAGTCAGGGGTGTTTAGCAGGGGCTATAGTGATAAAGTTTAGGGCAGGTGGGAGAGGCAGAAATAAACTGTTAAGAGCATGCTTTTCCAGGCAAGAGATAGTAGCACCCAGCAATTGGGCCAAAGCAAGTTTAAAATAAACAACTGTTTGTGAGTGTTTTATCCAAGGATTCAAGGGAAGCTGAGAGGGGGTTGGAAACATGGTCACTTCCTGGAGCAAAGGCGGGTAGAGCAAAAGCGGCACACAACACATAATAATAGGACTTCCCAAGCTACTAATGAACAATCTGGTAATGAGAGGGGATTCTCCGGAATGAAGATGTCTAATAGCCAATTACTAGAAATGCTGGAACAATGAATGCCAGTGATCCAGAGACAAGCAAAAGGAGAAATGGAATTCAGTCTTTCCTAACAGCTAGGCCTGCCATTCCTCTTAAGCAGAGTGTTTTCTTTATATAAATAGCCAGGACAGCAAATGGTGAGGCTGAGCTCCTAAGATCAGTAGGAGACAAGGAAGCAGAAGACAGATCACTCCTCAGTGTGAGAGCACATGGGGAAAGAGAGAGGGAGGGAGGGAGGGAGGGAGGGAGGGAGGGAGGAAGGGCGGGCAAGCACACTGAAGAACAGTGAGGAGAAATCCATCTTCTCTAATTCAGAGGAATGCAACTAATTGTCCAATGCAATAATTTATAAAAATGTTAAATTTCCAAATACCTTCAGGGTACAAATAAAATTAACCTTTCCATACATTCCAAAAATTAAAACATCAAGACCATATTATCAAAAGAGAAAATAAATCAAAAACCCATAGCAAAATAAAACTGAATTGTTTTGAAAAGTTTGGGAAATGTTCTCCTTTCCCCTATCCTCTCTGCTGTTTAATTTCTGGTCAGTGAAAGTCTATAGGACACAAAAACTGTCCAACCTGATCTTCAAGGCACAAGAAATCTCAAGTAAATTAATAACTATGAAAAAGACAGTTTGTTCTATTACAAAGGCTGCAGAGATGGCTCTGTGGTTAAGAGCATTGCTGCTCTTTCAGAGGATCGGTTCCCAGCATCCAGGTTGAGAGAATCATAACTTAACTGTAACTCCTGTTCCAGGGGAGCTGACACTGCCATCTGGCCTCTGTGAGCACCTGCATGCATGCACATACACACACAGAGAAATAATAATAATAATAGTAATTATTAGTATTAATTATTATAATTATTATAGTTATTATTAACTTACTTTCTTATAATTTATATTGATTTGTTATTGATAATTATATTTTCTATTAATATTGATAATTACTGATGGTTGGTTATTATTATTGTTTTATTATTATTATTATTATTATTATTATTATTATTATTAAAGTAGTTGTCAAAGAAATACTTTCCAAAATATTCTTTGCCTCTTTTACTTCATTGGCAAGTTCCTTCAAACTTTTGAGGAGTTGGCTGTTTCTCTGCTTCTTTGTTTGGTTTTTGTTTGTTTTGTTTTTGTTTATCTGATCTTAAGCTGACTAAAAATGAGAGAAACTGATGAAGGCTGTGGCCCTGCTCATTTTGTGACCTTAGTAAAACCTGAAAGCTGCCGTGTGAACTAATATCTCTTACGGATTCAGACGTAGCAATTTCCAATAAAATATTTTCAAACAAAATTCAGCTAAACAGTAAGCCCACAATACCCCATGGCCAAGCACAGCTGATGCCAGGAACACAAGAAATATTTTAAAACCTGTTAATATGATTCTGAATTTTAAACAATGAAAAGGGTGTGATTATCTAAACCTCCTTGAAGAACTCTGCTGAGCAGGAATGCTGGGAATTCTAGTTTCACATAGCCACTGCTGGTGACAGGTGGTTCTCTTACAACTAAATAGTGGCCTGTCAAAACCAGGAGTTGTCCTAGAGTCTGCCTACCAGCTGTTGATTGTGACACGCACATGTGCAAACACAGGACAGCATCAATTAATGAACACAGCATGGACTTAGCACAAGGGCAGACCTAAAGATTAACTGCTCAGGGCTTAATCAGCTGGGCTTTTTTTTTTTCATGGAATCAGTTGAACTGGAATCAAATAGAATCAAAAAGAACAGTAAATATCATGGTAAATTACTTACAAAATGGTAGACTTTTTTCTAAAACATTTCAAGTAATACGAAAAATTATTTGTGTAGTCCTGAGGTCAAAGGCATTGCCTTCCCATGGGTGATAGTGAACAGTCTAAGTGAACAGCACATTGGTTTAAGATAAACACTGGGGATCACACGTGAGACAGGAGAAAAAAAATCAAAGCTTCCACATTCTTGTATGGAAACCTGTCTCAGGAAACAAAGCTAAGGTGGATCACAAAGTGACCCCACCTATAATTGTTGTCTACTCTTTCCAAACCTGGAAGTAATTTCTGATATAGCCTTGGAAACATAGTGACTAAATGATACTTCCTAACTGGGCAGTGGTGGTGCATGTCTTTAATCCCATCACTCACTGAGGATACAGAGGCAGGTGGATTTTTTTGAGTTTGAGGCCAGTCTGGTTTACAGAGTACGTTCAAAACCAGCCAGAGCTACACAAAGAAAGCCTGTCTCAAAACAAAAACAAAACCCAAAACACTAAACAACAACAAAAAAATCCAAAAATAAAAAGCAACGCTCACTAGAGCTCAGTGAAAATCCCACCCCGCCACAAGAACGATATTAGACAATCTTCAAAGGTAGTCTAATACAGACTCCCTCCCTTTGCCTCAGACACAGTCCCTCAGAGAGGAGCATGGTGAACTGGGCTAGATCACCTGACTAGCTCTGAGCTTAGGAAGATGTCCTGATTAGCTTTGTTCTAGCTTGACACATCTGGGAAGAGGGAACCTCAACTGAGGAATCCTCTATATCCATGTGGCCTGTGGCCACATATCTGAGTCAGCTTCCTGATTGCTAACTGAGGCAGAAGGAGCCAGCCTACTGCTGGGAGGCATCATCCTCCGGTGTACAAGAAAGGTAGCTGAGCTGGCCAGTCATCAGTGTTTCCCTATGCTCACTACTTCAGGTCCGGCTTCTAGGTTCCTGCCTTGAGTTCCTGCTCTGGTCTTCCTCATTGAGGAGCTATTACCTGGAAGCATAAAACAAAATGAACGCTTTCACACCCAAGCTGCTTTTGTCAGTGTTTTATCTCAGCAACATAAAGCAACCTAGGACAGTAGGTGAGGGCACTTCCCTCGTCCCACCTTT
The DNA here is from genome assembly GCA_030674055.1 of Rhabdomys pumilio. Lineage (NCBI taxonomy): Eukaryota > Metazoa > Chordata > Mammalia > Rodentia > Muridae > Rhabdomys > Rhabdomys pumilio. The sequence goes on along the minus strand of JANHMN010000003.1, from coordinate 76,059,824 downwards.
CCTTCCAGTTATGTGACATCAGCAGAAACCGAATTTGCACAAGCCTGACAGACCTACATGTGTTCTGGTCATCACCAAGAAATAAACATTCTCTGTTTGGCATCCTGGTACAAAGAGGAGTAATACTTGAAGCAAATCTCCAATAGGAGGAAGAGAAGGAGGAGCAAGAGGAGGAGGGTTAGGGAGGAAAAGTAAGAGGAGGAAAAGGAGGAGTAGAAGAATAATAATAAGAAGAAGAACAAGATCATCATTATTATCTATCAGAATAGAACACTGACAAAATCAATACACACGAATGTTTAAAAATAGAAAGAAACAAAAGAAAAACACAGTCAGAGAACAGCACTGTGATTTGTGTATGAAACATCCCCTAAGGCTCATGTGCTGAAGTTTTGGTTGCCAGAAAGCAGTGGTGGAGCTTGCTGAAAGTGATTGGATCATGGCGGCTCTGAGTGCAACGGTGGGTTAGTATATCAATTAGATCTGTAATTTGGTGCAATTATTGGAAGGTAATCAGTCTTTAGGAGGTGGAGCCTAATGGAAGGAAGTAGATCACTGGGGATGGGGACACATGCTAGAAGCATATGTCTTATTTATCCCACCCCACCCAGTTCCCTGGTCACCATGAGGTGAGCAGCTTCCTCTGCCACGTGTTCCCACCACAGCGAATATCCTGCTTCACCTCAGGCCCAGAGCAATGGAGTCACCTGACCTTGAACTAAAGCCTCTGAAGCGAAATCACAAGTCAGTATATGCCTCTCCTCTTTTCAGTTGAATTTCTTTTCTCCCCATTCACATTTCCTCCTTACAGGCAACCCCTAAGCTAGCCTGTTATGAAAAGGAGACTCTCCCTCCCACCATGCTTCTATCATCCGTGGTAGCCTCCAGCAGTATCCCTCTGTGGCAGGCTATATTGTGTGCAAAGCCAAAAGAAATCGCTACAAGGTCTCCCCTCCCAGTCCATGAACTTTGTCATTTTTTTGGCTTCAGTCCTGGAGCCTCTCTGGAAGCTCTTCTTCCAAAAACCACTCTGGGTGCCCAATTTCACCAAATACCTGAAAGACTTGGATTTATCAAATCTACCAGAAGGAAGGGACTTCCTTGCCATGGTAGACTAAGCATGCTACAAAGAAGCCATCACTTTCTAAGTATATATTAGCACAGAAGGAGGCTGAGAGATTAAATGGGTTGAACAAATTCTGAAATATTTCAATATTTTAAAAGAAAATAAGACCAGAAGACAGCTTAGGTGTGCATGTATTTCCTCTCAATAGGATATTACTTCTAAATATGATACAAAGGCAGAGAGGTCAAAAGAGATTCTTGGAGCAGACTACTTAAAAAATCTCAATGTTGGTAATCAAAATCCACATATAAAAATATAATACAAATGAAAAAAAATGGAAAGTTATCAGTAACAGTGGGTTAATGTTCTTCATTCATTAAGAATACTTTCAAGTTGACAAGAAATCCAAAATAGAAAAAAGAGAATGTAGGGATTAAATTTTATTTTTCTTTTATCTACTTCTAATGTCTTGTGTGTGTGTGTGTTGTATATAAATCTCTCTCTCTCTCTCTCTCTCTCTCTCTGTGAGTGTTAGTGTGAGTCTGTGAGTGTGTGTGTGTGAATGTGTGTGTGTGAGTGTGTGAGTGTGTGTGTGTGTGTGTGTGTGTGTGTGAACACATGTTCATTCATGTGGAAGCCAGAGGCCAACCCGGAGTATTGTTACTCAGGCATTGTTCACATGCCTCCTTTTTTAAAGAAGGGTCTATCATTGGCCTAGTACTGGCCAAATAATCTAGGCGGGCATCCAGTACTCTCCAAGAGTTCTGCCCATCTTCCCTGCCCCAGTTCTGGGATTACAGGCATTGGCCATCATGTCTGACAAGTTTATGTGGGTTCTGAAGGCTGAACTCATAGCCTCATGCTTGCTGTGTATATCAAACAGTTTGCCAACTAAGCCATGCCATTACTTCTTTAAATAAACATGCATGCTAATATTCCAAGGTCAGAACTGTGTGTATAGGGACTCCTAAGAGGTTGGAAGAATTCGGGATGATACTGCTTAGCTTAACCTTTGACCTTTTCTAGGCTTCTCACGATTCCATACTGAGCTCTTCCACTGTTGTTTCTAACTCAGAAACATAGGAAGGTAAATTCAAAAGAGAGGACTTCACTAAATTGCAAATTACTTTTATTTTACGATAGCTAGGCTTCCTGATTGTAAAAGTACTTTCAGAGGAAAATTCTATTAAGTGTCTAAATGGATGCTTGGAGAACAAATGGGTTTCTGCGAATTTGGCTACAGTAATTTATAGCATATATTGGCTGGAGCTCTTCGGCACTGACAAATTCCAGGAAGTAATTGCATAAAATACTTGGAGAGGAAATTGCTTTATGCTTCCATGCTATTTATGGAAATTAGCATCTTTGTAAAAATAAAGCAAGAGGGATCACAATCGTAAACCCTGAAATGTGGCCTCCAGGATGCTCACTGGGCTTGCAGACCATTAGCGCTGCCGTGTAAGAATGCTGCTCTTATGAGGCAGTTACAGATAATTGTGGTTTTCTTCTTCCCCTTGTATCGTTAATCTCTAGCTTTCTCCCAAGAGCATCCTGTGTAGACTCAGATATCCTGGAGTGCTGTTCACGGAGAAAATCTTCTTGTCATTCTATTTAATCTCCCAAAAGCTATCCCTTTCATATGAGACACATTTCAGTGTCTCAGCTTTCTTCCATCCCCAAAAGCTAGTCCTTCAAACCTAGTCCTTTGAAGTGACCCAAACATTTCCCAAGGTCAAGTTGAAACTATTGACTTCTTGCCCTAAGCCTAATTCAAAACATGAAGGAATTTACAATATTTCTATTTTTTTCTCATTTCCACCTATACTCTTACCAAGCTCTGTTTCCCTCTAAGTGCATTCTCAAGGTTCCCCTAAGCATCCATTTAGACACTTAATAGAATTTTCCTCTAACATACTTTTACAATCAGAAAGCCTAGCTGTCCTATCAATAAAAGATTCACTGAATCTTGTTCACAGTTAGCCTCTCACTACTTTCTGCAATCCAGTATTCACCATCACCAGGTGGGGCTAGTGCCAGCAGCAGCAGCAGCAGCAGCAGCTCCAGTGAGGTCTGAGCAGTCCACAGTCTTGACAATGCTTCCTACCACCTGATCGAGTCTCCAGAGGCCCTGTGCTGCCTACAAAGAGTTCTTAGAATGCTCTTCAGACTCTTCCCGCAGCAGCCACTGACTGACCCTGTTCATCTTTACCTCCTCCTAATGCTTCCTGCCTGGTTTCAAATGCATGACATCTGTGAAAATCCAGAGGAGGAAACAGATTTAAGAGGCATTTCTGAGCTAGCGGCTCATGACAAAGTGGGTACAGGGCAAAGACAACAGGAAAGACATTTGAATATCCCTGCATCAGTGGCTAGCCGACAGTGGATCAAGAAGAGAGAGAAAGAATATGAATTTCTAGGGCTAAGGAGACAGCTCAGTGAGGGAAGTGCTTTCTGCACACTCATGATCTGCCTTCAGATCCTTAGCACCATGAAGAAAGCTGCTCATGGCAGTACGTGCTTATAACCCCATTCCTGAGGGAGTGGAGACAGGAGGAACCCTGGCCAGCCTGTCTAGCCAATCAGCAAATCACAGATACAGTGGGAGACTCTGTCTCAGAAAATAAGGTGTAAAGTTGTTAAAGATACAATCTCTGGACAGGGACACACACACACACACACACACACACACACACACACACACACACACGTGTGACATACTTTGCATTCAGGATGAGTATAGGTCTTTTCTGCTCAGACTCCATCAACACAGCTTGGAATATTCATTCAAAATCACACAGAAAGTACATTCATGACATGAAACCTGGAGCAATGGGGAAACTATTTAGAACCAAGACAGAATGGAAAGGAGGAAAGGCAGAAATAAAATTAAATGTCCAGGGAAGCACATTCTACTAAGAAAGAAAGAATGACTCTAGGGCAATGGCCAAACAATAAGCAAGGATGTGAATTTCATAAAATGTTCACCCCACACAATGGACAGTAAGGCAGGCGCAACTGTTCATGTCTGTAACCCTAATGCTGTGGATGCATTAGGAGACATCCAGACACGTGAACCCTTGGAGCTTACTGGCCATCCAGTTGACCAATCAGAGAGCTCTGGGTTCAGTAACAGACTGTCTCTGTCACAAAAGAAAAACGATAGTGGAAGATACCCAGTGTCAAACAATGTCAAACTCTGGGATGCACACACACATACACACATGCACACACACATACACAAACACAGACATATGTACACACACACCTATATAAACACATAACACATGTGCACACACACAAACACATACATGCACACACACATAAACACATACATGCACAGTGCACAAACACCCAAACATATACATGCACATGCACATGCACACACACAAACATGCACACACACATGGCACTGACTGAGAGAGGGGGAAGAGAGGGAGATCGAGAGAGAGAATCAAAACAAAACATACATGTGTGTATATATACATAAATATATATGTTTATATAGTTTTATTAATTAGAAATCCTAAATGAGTTTTGTGAACTAAAATTCAGGTTCACCAGAGCCAATTATACTTCTGAAGACTCCATGGGAGAATGCATTCCTTGTCTCCCACCTTCTAGAGGTTTCCAGCATCCCTTAGCTCCTGGCTACATCACTCTTCTAGTTTCCTTGGTGACCTCTTCTACTTCCTCTACTTGGTCCTGAGTCCCACTTATGATAAGTGCTGGGATAACTTCCCCGGCCCTAGCCTGCTCACTCACATGGCAAAGTCTCTTTTGTCATATAAAGAGCACGGATGGCTTCTAGGGGTTAGGACATGGACACAGTTGGAGTCATTATTCAGCCTTCCACTCTTTCCAGAAGCTTCTCTACCTTAGATGCAGTGGCTCTGTCAATATCACGGTAGTCAAAACAAGAGAAGCTTGAAAGGCTAGGGGGCAACTGCTGTCTTCGCCAGGAAAATCAGGTCCTAAGGAAGACCCATAGCAACAGCAACCGTCCAGGGCCTGAGTGGGAGGAGCCTTCAGCTTCACCAGGTTCAAGCCCTGCACCTGTCACAATAACTTGTAAATTAAAAATCACAAGAGTTTACCCTTTCTGTGATTTAATAATAAGAATCTCATTTTATTAATTAATTAGAATGCCACAGACTTCTTACAGCTCGGCCTCACACATCTGTAACTACATTGTAGCCTACTAGGAGCCATGGGGAACAAGACTGAGGGACACCTTGAGCCCAATCCCAACATTAAAATCATAAGACTGGTGGAAAACTTCTTACAAAGCTCAAATAAGCCTGGGGAAAATACCGGAGACAGTCCTGTCCACTTCTGCAAGAACCTGCTTTGAGAAGATAGCACCTACTTGCAATAGGTACATCTTCTCTCCTCAGCTCATGTCTCTTGAGCGCCCCCTACAGCTCCATAGCAGAATATGCAGGCACAAATGCTAACTTCAACCCTTCAGCAAGCTGCAGCAATAGAGTTGGCATTCATTGCCCACATCTTTGTTTTGCTTCACCTTTTTCCACTTCACGGAGCCTTGCCTCTTGCAAACAACGCTACGAAGTGGGCACTATTCTGAGACCCTCTCTACAAGTGTGGAAATAGATGTAATGTACAGATGTGTGACCCAGCCACACACACTGTGTGCTGCTGCTACCCCAGCAGTGGGTGGCATGAATGACTCGAGACCGTTACCCTAATACATGGAAACTGCACTGCCACAGGCGCACAGATATGGAAAAATCCAAAGAGGTCACTGAGTAATTCAACCTGGGCAAATGCCCCCTCAGAACATACTCAAAACACACCGAGATGGTACAGAGGATAGAAGGCAATGAGAAATACTCTGCCTTGGAGGCTCAGCCCCACCTGACTAGAAAGGACATTTTCTGTATCCTACTTCAGATCCTTTGATGAGACGGAAAAACAAATCATCTTGCTTTTACAACACTGCACCATGTTCTCCAGAGAAACCCTAAACCACACCCCCAACCGTAACTTTTTAGAAGACATATTTTATTTTAAATTATGTGTATTTCTGTATGTGTCTATAGGGTGGGTGTATGCACATAACTGCAGTTGCCTGTGGACACCAGAAGAGGGCGTCAGATCCTCTGGAGCTGGCTGTTAGCCCACGCGCAGGCAGCAGATGTTTTTAACCACTAAACTTCTTTCTCCCCATCCTCTTAGCCTTTCTTCTAACAAAATATAACCATTAAAATATGGTCACAGAGGAACACTGTAAAACGGGATAAAGGGGATGATGTCCTTCACTAACCAGTTCTGTGTGAGCCACAGAATTGATGGAGTACTGAAAAAGGCTTAAAGGCAGTAAATCCAAGAGACTACAGCAAGAGGAGCGCACACCCCGCTTCATTTACCCAGAGTATAGATTTTCAGCCATGCCTGCATGCTTATTTAACAGACTTAAGCCTTTAAGTACTAGGCTGTCTGCTAAGACCATGAGGGTACACAGACCACAGCCAGAAGTGAAATCCTCAGGGAAGCGTTGTCTTGTTCTAAGTCACATAAGACGTTGCACGGGATTAGCAGCCGCCCTCAGGACATGGTATTAACTGAAATGTTCCCTGCATTCTTTGGTCAGGGCCCACACACTTCTTGGCTGAATCCAACTGCAAACATATTTGTCTGGATCTCACTTTGTTATAAACCAAAGGGTTGTGGAAGAAATCTGGACACCCCAGCTATCTTGAAATATAAGAAGGCCCAGCAATCCAGGACTTGCATTCCCATTTAGCAAGAGCAAACTGGAGTCCTGCAGGGACGGTTCTTAGTGGAGGGAATTTGAGTGTCCGACACCTTGTTGCTATCTGTACCGCACCCCACTGTCTCCTCTGCAAAGCCAGCAAACTCCTTTGACTTTGACGAGTAGACAAGTAAGAATGCAATCTATGAGCTCTGCTTCTCAGGTAGGGTGGAAAAGACCAGAGGCTAGAGAAGTGGCTCTCAACCTGTGGGTTGTGACCCCTTTGGGGGACCAGCAGACCCTTTCAGATGGGTCTCCTAAGGCCATCAGAAAACACAGGTATTTACATTATGATTCATAACAGTAGTAAACTTCGTTATGATGTAGCAATGAAATAATTTTATGGTTGGGGGTGGGTCTCTAGAACATGAGGAAGAGTATTAAAGGGTCATAGCATTAAGACAACTGAGAACCACTGCTGTAGAGAAAGAGCCACACCATAGTGGGGTGTGCTAACAGTGAGTCCAGAATAGTTATTTAGTGGCTAAGCTGGTGTGGGAATCAGACTCTTCCTGACCTCTAACATGTAGCTTCTCCTGGACAGCCACACTAGTCAGGAACTACAGGGTCCACCCATGCCCCCAAGTCACCAGTGGTGAATGGGTCCACATGGTATCAAGCTCTAGATCTAGAGAGGACTCCAGATCTTTGAGCTGTCATTACAGAGAAGCCAACCACAATACCATCTGTATAAGATTCTCTAATGCAGCGTTAGCACTGATCCTACAACGTCTTACATGGGCTAGAATAATATTCCCATACAAAATCAGGCATGCCCAGCATTCTCCGTGTCCCATTCTATTACCTGCAGAAGACCAGAGATCGTAAAGATTATTCGTGTTAGCAGCCACCAGGATCCTGTCCAGGAAGCCATGGGGTCCACTATCGTAGGAGTCTCCCTCACAGCCTACAAAAGAAAAGACAGAAAGAAAATGCCTAGTTTGCAACCAGCTCTGGCTCCAGAGGCAGAATCTGTGAGCTAAGGAACCAATCGGAGGGCAGGGACCCTGCAGCCCAAGCAGTGTCTTGGAAACGTTTGTGTTGGCCCAGGATGGGATTGTCTGCTGCAGAATGGAGGCAGTATGGGGCTCCCTTTAAGGATGAGTCCACCAGCATCCAGGAGGGGGACAGAGACTGCCTCCAATCAGCAACTCATACCTCCAGTGCTCCAGCAGTAGAGATAACCCTGTCCCAGCCACCTCCTAGCCTGTTTGTCAGCACCAAGGTGTGGCTTTGGCATGGAGGGTGAGGAGGGAGAACCAGCCTAAAGTCAAGGGTTAGGGCACCTGCCAGCTTCGACTCTTTGAGGCAAGAATGAGTCTAAAGTCAACTACACTAGACCAGAGAGGAAAGGATCCTGCCTAAGGGCACACAACTAAACAGAGAGACTAGGACTGGAATGCAGATCGATGGGATAGTTAGAGGAATTTCTCACTGGATGATAGAATTCCCTCTGCTTCCAGACCTGCCTCTAAGAGAGCTCTGGGGGCCACAGTCCTGCCGAGTGTAATCTCTTAAAGATGAGAGAAAACTAAGACAAGGAGGGTGACGAGGACCTTTTTCCCCAATGTGTTTTCCTGTCAATTTACAGGGAACTCAGTTTGAGTGGAGACTGGGAAAGCCGAGGCCACACTCGACTCCCGCTTCGCCTCGCGGGCGCCTTGGCGGTGTCGGTGTCCGGGGGCGGGTCGGTGGCTTCTCTCCATCTGGAGAAAGCATTAAGGCCTGGCTTAATGCGATCCGCAAATGTGCTGCTGTTTCCGACCTGAGGCGGCGACTCTGGGACGAAGGGAGGCGGCCAGGGCTGGGCCCCAGGACCACGCGCCCCTCTCCGCTGGCTCGCACACTTCAGCGCCCGCCACCCTCACGCCTCCTTTCCCTGGCGTGCGTCTCCTCTCGTTTCTCTGCGCTCCAGGCGTGCGAGCCTCAGTAGCCAACCTCCAGACCTTCGAACACTGCAAGCTATGATCAGCCCGCAGTTCGCTAAACCAGCAGGGTATCCCCCCCATCATCCAGAGCACCCCTCGCTCGCAGAGGACGAAGGAAGGTTCTGACCAACGTTCGCGGATACGATGATCCTGTAGCATGCGCCTGCCCTGAGCTATCAAAGCCCCGTAGGGCAGTGCTCAGGTTGTGAAGCCCTGTGATCAGCCTAAAACCCTACTGTCACTGGCATTCCCATCAACTTGCCCAGCCTTACCATCCTCGGAGAGATGGATCCCCCCGCGGGTGTTTCCAACCCGGCGTCGCACAGCGTCTATCAGTGCAAGGAAGGATGCGCGCTGCGAGACAGTGGCGAGCAACGCCGACTCGGCGACACCTCGTGCGGAGAGCGGGATCCCGACGGTCCCCGACGCCGGCCTCCAGCCTGCACCGCCGCCAAAGTTAAATGGGGCTGGGACGCGGCCGCCCCGCCTGTCCCGCCCCTCCGGGCGCGCAGAGCGCAGCGCTGGCCCCGACCCAGGGGCGGAGGGCGCGCGCCGCCACCTGCGCCGCTCGTCCGGCAAGTGCGCGCCGCGTCCCGGGGACCGTCCGTTCCTCCTGCCCTGCGTCCTCTACCCTACCCGAACCCGGGGCCGCTGAGATTGAGGGAATAAGCGGGCCACCGGGCCGCAGCCGGGCGGCTCGGAGCGCTCGGGGCCGCCGCGGCCACGGCGAGACTCCGCTGGAACGCTTCTCCGCCCGCTTCCTGGAAGCCACTCCTCGCCCTGGGCCTGCAGCCAGGCCTGGTGCCAGGAGCCCCGGCTGCCGCCGCCGCCGCCGCCGGCAGCGCGCTGGGGAGGCGGCCGCTGCGCCGCGGGCCAGCCGGGCCAGCCAGACCAGTGCAAGGATGCCATCCCCTTCCAGCGCCACCGCCCGGCCCCAGGGACCTCGGCTGCTAAGGAGTATCCTGCTGAGGGTGCCCAGAGTCAGTGGCTCCTGCTGGTAGCCTTAGGAACTTGACTACCACCCATTCAAACAGACCCTGCGGTCCTGGTACTCTGGGGGACTTATGGATGACCTAGCAGAGGCATCTAACCTGATACCTGGAGCCCTTAGTAGGAAACAGGTTTGGGTTGCACAGAACTCCAGACCTGTCAGGAAATAACTACAGCACCGGGGCCTAGAGGTTTGGAAGGGAGGTGTCCCCAGGATTGGAAGCAGGGGTGAGGGTGCCTTGAGCACTTCTGAAGGGAAGAAAAGTCAGGGAAGAGACATGGGGGCTTGGCTTCATCCCAGCAATGGGAGCCAAGGGCCAGGTGTTCCATTTAAGGCACCATTGTGCCTCCAGCCTTTGCTCCCTTGAATGATGCCACTTTGCCAAGTGGTATGTGCAGCCAGCCTTCCCAAGAGCAGTAGTTCCTAGACTTAGCTTAACTCCTCAGGGAGTAACTTTTCGTGATGATCAGAGAGGCCAGGTCTGGAACTGGTGGTTACCGAGGTACCCATTTCTCTCCAGAGTATGAAACATTTGCACCCAAAGTTGCTCTCTTGCCTGATAGACAGCTGGTATGTTCCGGATTCTGTTATGGCATTGCCAAGAGCTCCCCCTACGTGTTTTCCACGTCTATTCTGTCCTTCCCCCCAGTCAGATGGCCTCCGCTGACCAGGTAAAGGGCTTCGAGACTGTCCCTCCACTCCAGAGAGGGAAATGGCTGGAATCCTGTGGAAAAGGAGCAGGTGGTGCATGGGAAGAGATTCAGGAGGAACCAAGAAAGAAGGACAGAGCTAGACCATGATTAGCTCACCCACAGACAACTGAGTCTCTCTGTTCACCCTAATTCAGCTCTGGAAAGTGGGACAAATAATACACACATGGATACTGGGCTATTACTCTGATGGGGATTATGCAGGATTAGGTTCCCATAAGCCTCTGGTTATGTTTTGACAGCCATTGGCACACCGCCTTATTCTTATGCCTTTCTGTGTAAAAATACCTTGTCTAACACACATCCATTCATTCGCCCTGCGCTCCGGGCACCAGCACCTGTTAACTCTCCTAACAAGGGGCTGCATCTAGCTGTTCACATGCACATCACAGCCCCTGGTCCTTGGGGACCCATAGCCAGCACTGTGTTCAAGGGTTGCCTAAAACAATGAAACCAACGACAAGATGTTGCATAGAGGACATTTAGGATAACCGTTTACAGAATAAGAACTGAGCAAACTCAAGAAGACAGAGCATGGCCTTGTGGGACCTTAGCAGTGAGTATGCACACCACTGACTCCGAATGTTCGCTGGCCTTCAGATGACTTTGAAAGTGCCATGTGCTTTGATTATATGGTGACAGGCAATGATTAAAAAGCAGGACAATGCAGATGAGAAGGATCCATTGTGTGTATGTCTATGTCGGTGAATCAGGAAAGGAATAGCAGTGTTAACATTTCAGAACATCTATAGCACACCATGTGGTAGCTTGAGAATGGTACCAAACAGTCATGTTTGAATCCTTAGTCCCCAGTTGGTAAACTCTTTGAGGATGAGGACGGGTGGCCATGTTGGAGGAAGTGTGTCACGGGAAGTGGGCTTTGAGGTTTTCAAAAACACAAGTGATGCCCTGTGGTTCTCACCTGCTGCTGCCTATGGATTCAGATGTAGACACTCTCAGCTGCTCCTCCAGCACCATGTCTGCCTGCGTGTTGCCATGTTACCCACAATGATGATAATGGACTGAACCTCTGAAACTGTAAGCCAGCCCACAATTCAATGCTTTCCTTTGTTAAGAGTTGCCTTGGCCATGGTGTCTCTTCACAGCAATTAAACAGTAACCAGGACACACCACCAGAATCTATTCTAGGCATTTATTAGGTATTGCTAATTCAGCCACCAGCACAGCTTACTGGATGGCATGTTGGTTTGACCTGACATAAAACACTTAAGAGGAGGAAAGATTTCTTTTGGCTCACAATTTCAAAAGTGTCAGTTTATTGTGGCGGGGCAGACATGGCGAATCAGAGACCAGTTCACATCTTGGTGGCCAGAAAGCAGAGAAAGGAAAAAGGACCCGAGACCTGCTAAATGGTCTTCAAAGTTACAGCCTCAGTGACCTACCACCTTCAGGTAGACTCCATTTTCCAAAGTTTCTACCACCTACCAAAATAGCACTGTGGGCTGGGCTGCAAGCACCCGGTGCATGGGGCTCTGGGGGACATTTCACAGTCAAACTTTAACAAGTAAGTGCTTTTATATTCCTGTTTTACAAACGAGACACATGAGTAGAAAGATTTAAGCACCATATGTTCTCAGCAACTAGACTGATGTCTCAAGTCATTTACATTCTAAAACTAGCCTTATAGCATTGTGGAATCAATTGGAAAACTTGCATGAATATTCAAGGAGAAATGGAGAATTCAAAGAACTATTGTGTTTGTGCCTTGGCAGCTGCGTCAACCTCAGCTCCCCCTGTGTGCAACCAAGGAAGGCCTGGAGGATGCCTCTGGAGTTGGGGACATTGCTGGGAAATTTTAAGTGGCTCTGCTCTTAGGTATTAATGTCTCCACAGAACTTCCTGTCTCATTTTCCTTTAGGCACTTTTGATTCCTGAGCCAGCCTCCAAGGAATGCCTCACACTGTAAACAGGAGCCAGAACAGAGTCTTTATTTCTTCAGGTCCCATCTAGAGTCAGGCTGTTCCTACAAAGAGCTAGCTGAGGGTGAGAAATTAGAAAAGGAAATGCCACTCATCCTCTTACGGAAGGTCCGCTACTCTGAGAATTCTGGCACGTTGAACCATCTCATATGGGTTCATCTCATATGGCTGAGGTGCTATGAATGAGAATGGCAAAGCAATATAGAGGACAAATGTCACCCATAGGCTACCTGTACCTCAGAGATGTCCCATGGGATGGTTGATCTTAACGGTCAACTTGACTGGATTCAAATCCACTTAGGATATTATAAAGCAAATGTCCATCATGGTATCTCCAGAGATGTTTAAATTCTGATGGGTCTGACCTCAAAAGTGCATTAATCCCATGATGTATTTATAACACAGAGGCATAATTGGGAGGTGTTGAAAGGCAGAGAGAGGGTGGACCTACCTAGAGAACATAGGATACTGGGCAAGGGTGAGTCTTTGGAAGCTCTATTTTTCCCTGGGCCCTATTCCTGTATCCCTTTTTCTTTGCTTCCTGGATGCTGTAGTGTGAATTGCTCTGTTTTCTCACACCCTTGCCACCCTGATGGAGTGATGTTTCTCAGACTATGAATCAGAAGGAATCTCTACTCTTGTCTCTATATCTGGATAGAGCTACATAAACGGAACCACCGTGTCAGATTGCTGGGCTCGGCCATCCGTTAGCCCTTCTTTACCCTGAGCAAGTGCAGATGGTACCTTCCCTCAGTCACACTCTTCCTTCTCAGGCTTCACGTCCTCCCTTGGTACCTGGCCCAAGTGTTTAAGAAGATGGTGTCAAAGGCATAGAACAGGGAGACTGGAGCAAGGAGAGGACAGGAATTAGGAAATCCTGAGAGAATCTTGATGACCTGGCCGTTGTGTGAACTCTTCACCTGACCCACCATTACATTTAAGGTCAGTCTTTTTCTTCTAGCTCCTAGATTTCCTTCTCTTGATAAACCACACTACCTGGGGACAAGGGGATACATGCTGACTCCCCTGAGACATCTGGGAAATCAAGTTCTGTTTCTTACTAAGCTGCACTTAGCTTCCTGGTCCCTGCCACCTGTCCCAGGGTCTGTTTCTGCCCACAGGAATTTCATACACTCATACTCCTCCTGTCTGGAAAAATCTATGGAATCTTTAGGAGCTGTGAACATGAGGTATCTCACTGGATGTGGGCAGGATGGTAACCTTTCCCCACTTTCCACACTTGCTTTGCTTCCTGCCTGCTGACAAAGTGTGAGTAGGCAGCTTCCTGCCCCCCCCACACCCCCGACATGACATGACTTCCCACCACTGTAAGGTCGATTCCCCTGGAACTGTTAAGCCATAATGAATCTAAGTTTTTGTCAGTCATGGTGTTTGATCACAGCAACCAAAAAGTACTTAATATAGAGTTCACGTGAGAAGGCCATTGTATGAAGCTATGGTGAAACCTGGGTTGATGTGGAGACCCAAGATGTTGAACACACCAGAATCTTGAGTCATTTGTCAAGGACAGCTACAAACAGGAAGTGGAACCAGATAGAGTGAGGGGATTACAAGCAACAAAACTGGAGGGGTGGATCCATGGAAGTCATTTAAAACTGAAGCCTCAGGTATTGGACATGGAGCTGCAGGGTTTGGTTACTTACCTGCTGGGTATGGGGCTTGTTCTGGTCTTTTCTTTTAGAATAGAAATTTATACTCTGTGCCATTGTGTTGGATGTGTTAGGTCTCTTCATTTTGCAGTGGGTCCGCTGGTGTGGACAATATGTGGCAGCACCATATCCCACCATATCCCACAACTAGAGTTAAAATGAAAATGTTTTCTTATAATATTCATGTTCTTTAAAGAAACTAAAATTGTCACTAGTTTGGGTGTGATTTGTTCCCAAATTCGATGATATTTGATATGTTGGTAGCTTGGTCTCTTTGTGGTTGTGTTATTAGAAGGTTCTTATGTCATCGTGTGAGACCTAATTAAGTTCATAACTAAAACTTGTTATAATAGCAAGTCTATCCATAACAATGTATTCTCTCCTCCTCCTTTACTAGGTACCTAACCTCTGTGGTTATTTGGACTGTAGCACACACATCTATAGTGAGAAACTTGGTTTCTTTTATAAACCCAGTTGTGTTATGTGAGTGCGTTTTTGTTTTAATCCCAGGTGTGGGATACAGGGATGCCTCAGTTTGTCCATAGCCATTAACTACAGTTGTCTCAAGCTAGGATAAGTATGATCCTGGCCACCTGCGGGTTGTTTAATTCTGGGGACTCTGTATAAGGAATAAATGCCAGAGTCCTAAGAAGAGCAGAAAGGGGTGCTTCAAAAAGAAGGTGGCGGCTGCTGCTCCCCACTGCTGCTCCTGGCTGCTGTTACTGTTTGTCAAGTGATCATGAGCAATGTGAACAAAGAGATGAGAAGCTGAAGATGTCCTGACTACGAAGACTGGACTTGCCCCAGTGAACCTGGCAACCCTAACCAGCAGGAAGTGGTCTAAAGATCCATGGCCCCTTCCCCTCTAACTTCCTTTTCCTTCTACATAGTGTTGGGGGTGGGTGGGAGGGATTAGGAGAGATTAAAGGTTGGAAGGGAGGTAGAAGAATAAGATCATAGTAAAATAACTAAAAAAAAAAAATGTGCCTTACACACATCAAAAGTTAACATTCACATATGAGAGTACATATAATATTTTTCTTTTTAGCTATGGGTTACCTCACTCAGAATGATTTTTTTTCCTAGCTCCATTCACTTACCAGAGATTTTCATAATTTTTAACAGCTGAGCAATAATCTCTTGTGTAAATGTATCACATTTTCAGGCTGTTTCCAGCTTCTGGCTATCGTGACTAGAGGAGCAATGAACGTGACAAGCAAGAACCCCTGTAGTAGGATGGAGTATATGCTCACAAGTGGTACAGCTGGATCTTGAGGTAGCTCCAGTCCCAGCTTCCTGGGGAACTGGCACGCTGGTTTCCATTCCCACTAGCAGTGAATAAATGCTCCCCTTTCCTCACATCCTCACCAGCACGAGTTGTCATTTGTTTTATTGCTCTTGGCCATTCTGGCTGGTATAAAATGGAATCTCAGAGTAGTTTTAATTTTCATTTCCCAATGGCTAAGAATGTTGAGCATTTTTTTAAGTGTTTCTTGGAGACTTTTGTTTCATCTTTTGAGAACTATTTAGTTCTGTACCCTATTTAAATTGGGTTGTTTTCTTGATGTTTGTTTTTAGTTCTTTATATATTCTAGATACGAATGTTCTATCAAATGTATAATTGATATATATATATATATATATTCCCATTCTGTAGGCTGCTGTACCATCAGAATGAGCTATACCCATAGTTAATTACCTCACTTGACCCTCATCAGAGGCTTCTTCTTATAGGAAGGAGATGGGAAGGAACACAGACACCTACAACTGGACGATGTGCAGTTGGGGCCCTCAGTCCTGAATGGGGTGTCTTCATTAAAGTCCTCCCCTTAAAGCTCAGATCTATGCAGAAGAGGAGGCATCAAGATTGTAGATCAAGATCGTAGAGGGGTGACTTCAAAGAAACAGTGTCTTCTAGATACCACAGGACTGATGCACACACTAACTCACAGAGACTGGCAGACCTAAGACCTGCATGGATTCAAGGCAGACAGGGTCCCAGAACGAGAGTGAGAAATGGACATACGAACTCACCCCTAACCAAGACACTGGTTTTGTGAACTTTTTGTTTTGTTTTCTTTGAGGGTGGTTGTTTGGTTAGTTGTTTTTTGTCTTTTAAAGGGAACATAACATTGACCAAGTGGGGAGGTGGAGAGGATCTGGGAGGGTTAGTCGAGGAGAGAAACAAGCAAAATAGTTTGTATGAAATTGTTTTCATTTAAAAAGAAAAAAAGAAAGAGCAAGTCTCAATCATTTCCTTTAGCCTCCTGGCAATAGAGATTCCCACACAAGCTCCCTCTGTACTGGTGTGATTCACTGTGAGACCTTGAGCTGAGGTCAGGGATAAGCCCTAGAGCAGTGGTTCTCAGCCTTCCCAATGCTGCAACCATTTAATACAGATCCTCATGTTGTGGTGAACCATAAAATTATTCTCCCCGCTACTTCATAACTAATTTTCTACTGACTTATGAACCATGATGTAAATATGTGATATGCAGGATGGTCTTAGGTGGTCCCTGTGAAAGGGCCATTGGGTCCCTGCAAAGGAGTGCAACCCACAGGGTGAGAACCAGCATCCTAAATCCTACAGAACTGTGGTCTAAATAAATCTCATTTTTATGAGGTTATCAATCTAGGAAGGACTCTATCACAGCCCAACCAATAACAGGCATGGCATTAAAGCAGCCGCAGACTTACTATCACGGTGATATCAACATCAGCAAGCATGTGAGTCCTGCTCACGATTACCTGAACTTTGTTTGCCCTTAGTCCCAGTACCTGTGTTAGACCGATTTTTCCAGAACAAATTGGAGGTTATGAAGGGACAGGAAATCCTAGAAAAGGCATATTGACCACACAAAAATAATGCTCAAAACCCATAAAAGTCATGAAAAAACAATTCTAAAACACTTCAGTCACCTCACTGGGGCCGGAAGGAAACATTAGGGCATGGTATTATGTTGTGTCTGTGTTTACAGGTCCAGGTTAGCCAAGAACATATTTGAGGGCTCCGTCCTAGTTACAAATGTACAGAGGTAAATGCTACATTTTACAAACGTATTTGCTCGCAAAGGGTTAAATTTAAGGAAAGGACAACAAAACCCAGGTTATATACGGAAAGAGACAATATAAGAGACAAGGTTTGCTATGTTGCTTAGGCTCTCCTGGGGCCACAGGCACCCACCACCTCCCTGAATGAGTAATCTTGCTCTGAATGCACATTGTTTTATAATGAATACAACAGAGAGTTAAAAAAAGAAAAAAAAAAAAAAAAAAAAAAAAAAAAAAAAAAACTTTTTTTTTTTCAGTAAGGTCCCATGCTTCGCTTAAGCTTTCTCACTTAAAATACTATTTCCTCCCAAGAAAGGGAGCTACTTATTAATCTCAATTACTTCATTATTCATCCTTCACTTTCTGAAAGAATCCTGTCTGGAATTCCATCCCAGACAACTTGGGAACACCTACATTTTACTCCACAAGGAGAAGAGTGGAGTATAAAACATTACGTTTCCCCAACACCCCACAGCAGTGGGCACGTGACGTTATACTCTCTCAGGTCATGAGGAGTCATACACAAAACCATCTTAGCCCCGACACTGTGTGGCTTCCACAGGCTGTGCACCATGAGACAAGGTTGTCTGCTCACCGCTCCCTTGCGTGCCCCTCACATGCTCCTCGCGCACTCAGTGAGGCAATATTTGCATTGGAAGCACTGCAAAGGAATAGTTGAAAGGTCTTTTTTTTTTTTTTTTCAAAATAAGTTCAATGAAAACATTTCTATGTATTAAGGTTTGCTGAGCACATTAACTTTGGGAGGATTCTGCTAGACAATTAAACATTTCACAGACTCAGACAGAAATGCTGTGTGGATGTTGTGTGAAGAACCAGTTTCTTTCAGACCCCAGATTCTGCATCTGGTCAGCTTTGGAAGTGGGGGCCCAGTCAGTGCTGTGCAGGAGTAGGCACAACACATTCATCGACAACTACCTCTTGCCAGACCTCCACACAGACTTAGGAACAACACGTATGTCTTGCAGAAGCAAGTGAGATATAGTGTGATAAATATGCCCAGAGGTAAAAGAACTATAAATACTATACTATACTATATACTATAAATATGTATGACAGTAACTAATTCAGTCTTGGGACTATTAGAAGTTATTTTAGGGTCAGTTTGGGTTAAAAAGTTTAAGTACCCCCCTCCGGTAGAGAAACATGGCATCATGTAGAGGGATGGGCTTGCCATTCCACAGTCAAAAACCCTGACCCAGAATTGTTCCTGTCTGAAAGAACTGCAGGGACAAAAATGGAGAAGAGACTGAAGAAAAGGTCCGGTGACAGGCCCAAAGGGAATCCAGTTCAAGGGGAGGCCCCAAGGTCTGACACTATTACTGATGTTATGGTGTGCTCACAAAAAGGGCCTATAATGACTGCCCTCTAAAAGAGCTAACAAGCAGCTGAAAGCATCAGATGCAGATACTTACACCCAACTAATGGACAGAAGCTGGTGAGCCCTGTAGTTGAATTAGGGAAAGGCTGGAAGAAGAAGCTGAGGAGGAGGGCGACCTTATAGGAAGACCAGCAGTCTCAACTAATCTGGACACCCAAGATCTCTCAGACACTGAGCCACCAACCAGGCAACATACACCAGCTGATATGAGGCCCCCAACACATATCCAGCAGAGGACTGCCAGGTCTGGGTTCAGTCAGAGAAGATACACCTAACCCTAAAGAGACTGGAGGCCCTAGGAAGTGAGGAGGTCTGCTGGGGTGGGGATGGAGTGGGAGTGGGGACATCCTCTTAAAGATGGGGGAGGAGATGTGGGATGTGGAAAAAAAGAAAAAAAGTTTAAGCACAAGTACCAGATCTTGGTAAATAAAATCAATTCAATATCTTACTCATCCCGTATTCTCTAGTACAAAACAACCTGTAATCGCAAATGTGTGTTTTAGAACAGTGTAAGCTGGGCATGGTAGCAAGGTCCTGTGGTCCTGCCTATTAAAACCTGAGGAAGGAGCATTGGGAAGCCAGGTCTAAGGGAGCAAGAGCAACACAGCAAACCTCATCTTTTATACTGTACTCTTTGATACAACTTACAAGGTATCTCTCAGAATGAATAACTTCCTGGCATATTCTAGAGCAAAGCCTATTTTGGGCAGCAAATGAGGGAAACAATGTTTCAAGCTTGCACTCACCCCTCTCTCTACTCTCTACCCATCATTTCCTGGGTGGTCATCTTACCTCACCCACAACTCCCTTCCCTCAGGCTGCTGACACCAGACCAGGAACCTCAGCTATGTGGTGGCTCCTGTCTCCACTTTCCAGTGCTGACAGAGAATGTTTTGTCATGTCTGTTTAATAATCTCCATGGGAGAATGGCCAGTGTGAGTAAAACATCCGAACTTAAAAGTTTTTATTTTTTTAAATCAGAAGTGTCCACCAGATCTGGAATTTCTTATGAATACCAGTTTTCAAAATTTCTTCTCCATTTTCTGTTTTTAAGTGTTACAGAACACTGGTTACTCTGTTCTCACTTTTCTTGATCCATGTATGAATAAGGAGATGCTTATTCTATGTATTCCTTTTACCCCTCCTTGGTTATTAAAACAACAGTAATATACTGCACAGGTGCACACTTAATAGAATGACATTTAGAGATTCTGTGTGAATAGCAGAGTGAATCCCACACTTACATGGATGACTAACCAGAGACCGGGCTACAAGAAAAAATATCAAAGTTGCCTTGGAGGACTCCACACTTCTGAGTGTATCTGTCAAGTGGATGAGCTAAGAAAACATCTTTCCAGCCACACCCACTGGGTCACATGACCCAATAGAGAAACTCCAGATAGACATCTTAAGGGGATCAGTATGATTGCCTCTTAAACTTGTTTTTGAAAAGGTGGAGACCACTAAAGAAAACCTCAGTTGGCAAAAATGTAGAGAATAACTGATCACAACTGCCCAGACCATATTGGCATATCTACAATGTAACTCATGCCCAGACCAGATTGGTACACTTACAACATAACTCCCATACCTAAGGCTCAAGGAAGTAGTAGAAGAGGGAACAGAAAGATTGTAACACCCAAAGGACCAAGAACTCTGCCATGACTCTTTATCTTCTAAAAAGGACAGGGAACCACAGGGCTGCATGAACAAGAACACCACTAATGGCTAAAGTGGGGAAATCTCTCCAGGGCTCAACCCTAGACAGAGAACGACAGAGCAGGAAACATAGTCTTCCCCAGGGAAGAGCTTCTAACTGGTTATACAATATCAAGGTCAGCCTTGAAATCAGAAACATGCAAGCAACACTCACTAAGGGGACTCAACACGAGATTTACGTGTGCGTGTGCGTGTGTGTGTGTGTGCGTGTGCGTGTGCGTGTGCGTGTGTGTGTGACAATAATTTTTAAAAGAGGCCATGAATTTGAGAGGGAGCAAAGGGAGGCATAGAAGGGATTGGAGGAAGAAAAGGACAGAATAAAATGACATAACTATATTTTAATTTATTTTTTTTCAACAAATAGTGCTGGGAAACAAGTTGTCCACATGCAGAAAATTAAAATTAGATCCATATCTATCACAAAAACTAACTGAAAATGTATCAAAGATCTAACTGTGAAACCTGAAACACTAAAACCACTAGAAGAAAACACAGGCAGCACATGATACAGGTATGAACTTTCTGAATAGGACCCCATTTGCCCAGGCATTGAGGCCAACAATTGACAAGTGGGACCTTATAGAACTCAAAAGCTTTTGCACAGATGACGACCCAACCAAGTAAGGAGAAAGACCACAGAACAGGAGAGGGATGCTGCCGGCTGCACCCTGGAGCAGAGGATTGCCATCCAGAATGCAGAAAGAACTTAAGGGTGCAGAGTTAGCTCAGCAGTTAAGAGTACTTGTTGCTCTTGCATGGGGACACTGGATTTACTTCCCAGCACTCACATGGTACTCACAGTCCTTTGTCACTCCAGTCTGAGAGTATCCAAAGCCTGCTTCTGACTTACACATATACCAGGAATGTATGTAAAAGTAAAACCTCCATACACATACTAAATCTTGAAAAGAAAGAGAGGGGGTGGGGGGGAGGGAGAGAGAGAGGAATGGAGGAAGGAAGGAAAGGAAGGAAGAAAAGGAAGGAAGGAAGAAAAAGAAAGGAAGAAAGAGAGAGAAAGAGAGAGAGAAAGAAAGAAAGAAAGAAAGAAAGAAAGAAAGAAAGAAAGAAAGAAAGGACTCAGAAAGCAATAAAAAAATAGAAAAAATTGGACCTGGGATCTGAAAAGAAAGTTCTCAAAAGAAATAAAAATATCTAAGAAATATCTCAAAAGAAGTGTTCACCACTCTAGACATTAGATAAATGCCAATTAAAATACCTTTGAGATTCACCCCAGTCAGAATGGCAAAGAAAGATCTACAAAACAACCAACACCAAATGGGAGGCTCTCAGCTGCTGAGGTATTGCAAACTCTCTACCTACTCTGAAAATCAGCATGAAGAACCTCAAAGGCTAAAATCAAATCTACCAGCTAAAGCATTCCTGGGCATGTGCCCGAAGGACTGATCCACCCCACAGATACCTGCTCAGCCGTGCTCACCCCTGCTCTATTTGCAATAGCTGGGGAATGGAAACGACCTAAATGCCCTCCTGCAGATGAGTGGGTGAGGAAAATGTGGTACATGTACACTGTTGAATACTATTCAGCTGTAAACACAAAGGAGTCATGAACTTTTCAAGTAAGTGGATGGAACTAGAAAAAATCCTATTGAGGGAGGTAACCCAGACCCAGAAAGACAAGTGTCACAAAGTGTCACATGTTCTTTCTCATCTGAGGTTCCTAGCTGCAAGGCTCCAGACGTATGCATCCTGAAGTAACTGCAAAACCCAGAAAGTCAAAAGGGACCATGGAGAGGAAGCAATAGAGAAGCGAATGGCTGGGCACACGTGCTTTGAAGGGAGAAAATGGGTAAAATATGGAGGGATTTAATTAGAAGGGATGGAAACTAATACAGAGGAGGAGGGGAAGAGTAAAATAAAAGCCAGGATGTCTTTAAGTCTTAAGTATTATCATCTGCCTAAAATACATATAATTCTGTGTACTTATATGCATATATAGTTTAAAAACTTCCATCTGGGCTGACAATGCTCCCCACAAAAGTCATAGACTATCTAACAAAAACTTCACTTTCAGGCATGAGAATTCTTCTTTGGGAATTTTGGTCAGGGCTGCCCAAGAGACTCCACAAACATAGGCTATTGCTGTCAGGTGCCTCCCAGAGGTTGAAGTAAGTCCCTATTGCTGAAGACACAGAACCTGGAGGGTTCATACTGGATCTGACCTGAAAGCCTCCCTGCTGAGAACTAGCTTTTGTGGTACCAGCAGGTGCCAGTTAAGTTTCCAAGGGAGGCAAACTACCAATAGTCCTACTCAGCCTACGGCCATGACACCTATGAACTGAAAAAGTGACCAGCCTGGTACAATACCTCTAAGGGTGTGGTAGTGGCACACATACCTTAGTGGTAACCAACAGCTCTCTAATTGGACTTAAGATCTGCTCAACAGGAAGAAAACCGTGCCTGATATTGGAAACCCACCGAGTCTCATTAGCATGGCTGCCTAAACAAGACCTGAGCAAATACAATGCCAATAGCCGTGCTAGCAGGGACGGGGGAAAGTCTCACGGGCCCTCACCCTAGACAAGATGCTATAGTAACTAAGGAATACCGAGAGAGGAGGAGGTGTTCCCTAGGGAGGAATCCTAAGTCAATTATCTATTACCAAGTGGCCTGTCCTGAAAACATACATACATACATACATACATACATACATACATACATACATACATACATACAAATAAATAATAGAATACAGCCTGAGCAGATTGTATTCTTAACAAGAAACAAATTTTCAGTGCTGGACAGATGGTTCAGTAGTTGAGTTTAAGAGAAAAACTTGAATAATTTTTTAAATAGGAAAATACGACTCTTGCAGAGAACCTGAGTTCACAACTGTCTGTATCGCCAGCTTGAAGGAATCCAGTGCCTCGTCTGTACTGAGAGGCCACCTGCTCTCACACATGAACATACCCTCACACCAACATGCACACATAATTACAATTACAAAAATACAATAAATCATTTTAAAAAACAAAAAAGTTTTCATCTTTACACAGCTTGAAGTTAATTACATGTGTTACATGGAGATTCTATATATCTATATCTATATCTATATCTATATCTATATCTATATCATCTATATCTATATCATCTATATCTATATCAT
>JANHMN010000003.1:76017580-76036353 GCA_030674055.1 Rhabdomys pumilio | reverse complement strand
ATATCTATATCCATATATATATATATATATATATATATATATATATATATATATATTGGAACAACTAGAAATATCTCTCCTGATAAATAGATATGGGTAGATGGTGATTGGACAGTGTTTAGCCCATCAAGTTCCATGTCTTGTCTTTAACTATCTACCACCTATTGATGTCCCCAACAGAAACCTCCAGGCTAGGTTGTCCACCTTATTCTGGATCAAGTGTCACTTCCAAGGCAGGTTCTCCCAGACAAAGTTTTTGTCTCTGTCACCCTTTCTCACTCAGCACACTCCTTCTCTCCTTCATGTCCCACATCAACGAATGACACAACATTACCCTTGTCACCGTGCCTTGAGTCACCTTGAGTCACCTTGAGAAATGTTTAGGTAACCCTGGGTATACAGGTGTATAAAATGGGTAGATAAGAGCATATTGATAAAAATGACAAATCTGTCTTAACAGTTCTTTGGCATAGGTATAACTATACTATTTGTTAGAAGTGAAAATAAATTTGAGATGGGCTTGCTTTATATTAACATGGCTGTAAGTTTGATATTCCCAGACATGGAATTCCATCAACATTCTGCAGAGTTGGTTGATATTTTGATTTTATAATCACCAATGCTGAGACATGTTGCACATACATGCAGCATGAAATAAATGACAGAAGTATTTGGAGACACTTCAAAAGTTGTTGGAAATTTGGTCCTATTCCCGTGTCAAAATTCATTGAACCATTTTATTTAAAAAAAAAAAAAATTAAACTCAGGTCAGGAACTCAAAACAGCAGTTTTAAGAATCAAACGTTGTTACATAATACAAGCCAGAGACAGGCTAGTTTGATACATGCCGGGCAATGCTAGTGGGAAACCATGACACGTTTGCTTTCTGTAATTAAACCACCATGTTTCTGGGAAAGCAGAAATCTTTGCACGTACAGTAGACACACTGTAAGTTCTAGCAAAACTATCTGCAGCCTGAGCTGAGGTGCTTCAGGCAATGTTCGCATGTGCACAATGTGATGGGATCTACAGGAAGTAGGAAGTATGCACAGCGTGAGCTCATACCCGAGGCTGCAGTGAAACTGTGTGACGCACCATGAGTGGGCACCGCCAGAACCACCTCGCCAGAACCACCTCAGCTCATTGTGCAGTTGACTTTGATGTTCAGTTCTTCCACATCCAAGAAACTGTTGCCAAACTGTCTACATTCAATTGCGTGACTGCCATAGAGCTTTAAAACCCACAGGTCAGGATGCTGGCTTTAAATCACTCACCCATCTTATCAACCCTACCACTCCAATCCATCCCAAGCCTCTTTCCTTCTGATCCCACCATTGGCTATGCTAAGCAAGGCTGTCATGAGCCTTCATGTCACTGGGAATACAGCCACAGTAATCACACCCAAGAGTCAATCATATGCCATTACTCTGCCAGATACTAACGTACTCATTGCTCTTGGGTTAAAGTTTGAAACCCCATCACTTGGCTTATGTGCCTTAATTCCCCAATAGCTATATGCATTTGCCAATTTCATTTTCTAGCCAATTTCATTTTCACTTGGTCCAAATGCAGGGAGTCGGCATAGAGCAGCTTTCCATAGCACTGAAACCTCATATGTCTGGCAGCTAAAGTTATTTCTTGTTCATGTCAAACTTGGCAAAATCTGAACAACTATCAGGGGTAAGCTAACTTTCTTTAATGGGGTACTTCAGAGAACCAGCATCCTTTGATCTTGTGGATCAGACCGTCAACAGGCAGCATCTGTGTTATCTGTGGAAGTGTGGAGGGAGAACCATGCAACTGGGGAATCTTCAGGAGCCTCTCATCCCCAGCACCAGGAAGTTATACGGCATTCGTACTCTCTTATCGCTGGCAAGAACAAGCATCATGACTTTGCCCAAGTGCAAAAAAGCTGAGAATTGCGATGGCCTGGGAGGATCCAGGAAGAAAGGAGGTCCATCAGGGCAATGAGCCACACACAGTGCACACAGTCTTGCCTCTGCCATACACACACATGGCAAAACTACAAGAATCCAAGACTCATCAGGGGCTCTGCTAGTATCTGTCAGCTACAGATGCCCTACAGTGTTCATGCACTTCTATATCAAACTAATGATGTATGCTCAGTCTGCTGTGATTCCTCTCTTGAACATAGACTGAATAAGGATTACTCACTAAAAATTCAAAACGCATAACTCAGCATTGTACAGAGCTGCACAGAGAAGAAAGGACTTAGGAGACTGGAAAAGATAAAAGCAGCCGGGCAACTGGGAGCAGTTCATGAAGCTTGAAGGGTCAAGAGGTTCAGTGAACAGTGGCTCTGGTAAGGCCGTGGGGGAGTAAAACGGAGGTCTTCAAAGGATTTAGAGTGATGTCAGTAAGAAAGAAGGATAGCAGATTCCAGTCGTCTCGTCCATATTCATATTTCACATAGGAGCAGTAGAAAAGATGTCTTTAATCTCAGCATTCATGAAGCCTCCATGCATTGCAGGATCAAGGGTGTAAAAGCTCATTTCAAAGATATTTTTTCCTTGAGACAAACACACTGCAGTGGCATCCTGCTGTCACAAGGCCACACACAAACTTGTTTCTTCAAGAGTAATTTCACCATATGTTGTCACCCATGTGTTCAGAAGCCACCTCATCCTCCATTCAAGGTTCAAGAGAGCTTGCTATCACTCAAGCTTGGGACAGACCTCAGTATTTTGGTTTTCTGGGCATGCAAAATGAAAGGACTATGGGGTCCTGGAAACTTTTACCCAAATGTTAATGGGAAGCCTATAGCCAAACTCTGCATAGCCTACCTGTGACCAGTGCCTAAAAGAGCAATATGTGAAACCATGAAAGGGAAGCCAAGGATTCAGTAAGAACCCCAGGATGCTGGAGATGCCAGGCATGAGGATGCTGGACACCAGAATGTAGGAGGAGCTAAGGTAGGAGGAGTAAGGAGGGGAAGAGGAGGATTAAGGAGAGGAAGAGGAAGAGGAAGGAGAAGAAAAGAAAGAGGAGGAGCTTGGGAGAGCAGAGATGTAGGTGTGATGGAGAGCCATGCAGGTATGGAGAGCAGTCATGGGTAACAACTTTTATTTAGGTTAGCTAACTGGGAAACAACTCTCTTTGTATGGGCATATTGTTATTGAGCATTACCAAACATATAAATCCTTTGATTAATCACTTAAGTACTAGAGTCTCATTTTCTTACTGGGCCTGCACGGATGGCAGGATGGTCTGGGCAATGCCCAGCTTTGCAGAGACAGTGTGGAAGATTGGCAGAGCCATCTCCCACCCTAGCATTTCGTGCATGGCAGGGCTGGTGTTTCTGGCTGACTATTTCTAACTGTGGTGCGCACATGGCCATGGAACATGGTGGCTAAGCTAGGCAGAGCTGCCACAGTTTAGTCAGATTGACCAGCGGCCGATTTTAAAATAATTACCACAACACCAGGATGCTGGAAATACAGGACTCTGGGATTCTGGAGATACCAGAAACATCAGGTGTGTGCTGAGTAAAGTCACAGAGCATCAACAGTCACCCCAAGAGAATGGCATGTGGGCTGTAGCCAGCAAGGCTGCAGAAGTGAGGCCACTCAAACCCACTGTAGGCCACATCAGCATCATGTTCCCAGGATGCTCCTGGGCACGTAGCTACAGAATGTAATGTTTTCCCTGCAGAATTTTAGTCTTGCTACAATTTTATCCCTCCTTTCTCTGCGTGATTCTTTCTTTTTTAAAAAAAGTAACTTTACTTTATTAAGCTTGCTCTTTGAAAAAAAATGATTCGATGAGACTTTAACAACTACCAACCCCGCTTCCCCATCACCCTTACCCAGCTCCTCGCTACAAGTCTGCTACAACAGATTTGGAGTCCCATGGTCCATCTGTGGGTATCTTACTGAAGACAATGTCTAGTCCTCTCCCACCATCTCTAAGTACTTAATTCCAGTGCTGAGATTTAAACCTAAGGCTTCAAACATACTAGGTAAGCGTTCTGCCTCTGAGCTACATTCCCAGCCCTGTAACTTCCTTTTGAAACAAGATAGTTTGCCAGTATTTATTGGAAGTATATAAGTTGTGAATTTTTATAGAGCCTAATAACTAAGAGTTTGCCTTGAGAGTTTGGACTTTGGCTTTTTATTTAATTTTTTCATATAATGTACTTTAATTATATTCTTTCTTGGGACTGCTGAAATTGCTGACTACTAGAGATAGACTAAATACACATTGCATTATGAGTTTGTTATGAATTTTGGGAGGAGAGTGGACAAAATGTATGGCTTGGAATGAAGTTACCCCCTACACACACACACACACACACACACACACACACACACACACACACGCTAAAAATGTGGTCTCCTGGTGATGGTGCCATTTAGGGAGAAGGTAAAAATTTTAGAAGATGGGGCTAAGCTAGAGGAAGTAGTCTGATGGAGGCATGCCTTCGAAGGTCTAATCATGCCCCCAGACGCACTGTCTCTCTCTGTTTTCTGAATTACATGAAGCCAACATATTATCTATGCATTCTTTCTCTTGTGAGATACTCTGCCCAACCACAGGCCCAGAGGGGAAAAGCGACCACAGGATGAGACCTATAAGCTTGGAACCCAAAGTAAACATTTCCTTCTTTTGAGTTGTTTTTCTTGAGTGTTTGTCACAGCAGTGTAGAACTAACACAAACATCATGGCGGTCAGGACCAAGAAGGGAAGGAATACAGAACAATGTGCACAGAATTTTCCATCAAAAGCCACAGATCTTGCTCAACAGCATACAGACTCCACCAAGAGTCCTTGCCAGGGACCTATAAGACTATACATGCAAGACCCTCCAACCATCCACTATATGCCATCAACACCATATATGTCTACCTGTGCATGGCACCATGTACAACCCCAGGTATGGCCTGTAATGCACTCCCTGCTCATAACAAAGATCTCAACAGCAACCACAGATCTTAAGTGCTTGCCTAAACTCTGATGATTTAGAAGGTATGGCATTTCAGGCTAGCGTCCAGGGAAAACAAGTAAGAATCTATCAATACCATGCCTGGCACTGAAGGTCCAAGAGAAAAAAATTCAATTCTAGTCTTTATCATGTAAGATATAACAAGTGAGAACTCTGTAGCAAACAGCTGAAAGATTTCAAAATGTCTAGTGGACTTTACTGGGAAAGGCCCTTCTCTGCCAAAGTTAGTCAGTACAGACTAGTTGATCTTTTCTTTAAGTGTGAAGGCAGCCCCAGGAGCTGAAAACAACTCAGAGAATCAAAGACAATACGATACCCATAGATAGACTCAGGGGAAATGGAAATCTAGTATTTCCTTACGAATAATTTAAAGCAACCACTTTAGCCAGCACGTTCATTACAAGAGTGCACAGGTGGAAGACAGCACATGAATGGAATGGCATGTCCAATAAAGAAGTGGAAAATAGAAGAAAGACCTACAACTGAAGGACAAAATGTCTGAAGTAAGCATATTTCAGTGATTGGCTTCAATAGCAGACCTAGCCAAACAAAAGGTCGAGCAAAAGCAGAAACATTTGCAATTATACAATAAGAAGTAAAAGAATGAGGAGGCTGTGGGATACAGGAAACACCAAAAAAATAAACCAATGCATATATGCAAAAGGTTTAAGCTCAGGAAAATGTCAGAAAATTTCCCAAATGAGAGAATTCATAAGGGTGTCTTCCTTGAAGTTTGTGACAAAATCCATCATTCAAAAGTCATTTCAAAAAAGTAT
The DNA here is from genome assembly GCA_030674055.1 of Rhabdomys pumilio. Lineage (NCBI taxonomy): Eukaryota > Metazoa > Chordata > Mammalia > Rodentia > Muridae > Rhabdomys > Rhabdomys pumilio. Next base: position 76,030,614 of record JANHMN010000003.1, on the reverse strand, counting down.
TTACAAAGTCCCTCATGTACCAAGGAAGCTCTATAAGATCACTGGCAGAAACTAGGTAAGCCGGGAGAGAATGAGATAGATGATGTTTTCAAAATGATGCAAGATACAACTCCCCAGACTGCAAAAGCAGTCCTTCAGAAATGGAGAAGAGATGCTTGCCAAAACCAGAGTGGAGGAAGCTTGCTGTTGTTAGATATGCCCTGTAAGAAATACTAAAGGCATGAACCTAAAATATTAACACGTAAGAAAGTTTAAAACACACGGGTAGCTGCAACTACTTAGTCAAATTCAAAACACTGTGTAAACTATCTTGAATTCTAGAATAAAGATTAAATATAAAAGAATTCAAAATAGCTACTGAGAGAAGTATTTGTTGGTGGCTATATATACATTAATTAATTAATTAATCAATGACAAAATGAGGGAGAAGTGTAAAAGTTCACAGACCTTGAATGGACTCAAAATTACATCATCAACTCTCATAGACTACAATAATGTTTTGTGAAACTATAGGGGAAAAAACAAGTTTGTGTTTTATGTTTTGGTTTAATATTAAAAAATGACTAGCTTTAGCTAGATCAAGAAAGAAAAGGGCAGAAATACAATTATAAACAAAAAAGAACATAATGCAATTGGCACCAGGGAAACACACAAGGTCATGAGACCATGATGAGCAATTAACCAACTACATAGAAAATGAATTAAAGCTCTAGAAATACTCCTACGTATGCCTACCAAGACTGAGAGAAATATAAACTGATCAATAATTAAACTCAATAACAAAACAAATGCATGCCAGGTGAGGAGAACATGCCTGAGATGACCCCTGCCCGGTGCCATATGTCATGGGCAAGGGGGCATGATACTCCTGAGATGACGCCAGGCACCCTGAGCAAGTAAGTGGTGGAGAGACAGAGGAAAGAGTAACATAAGGATGTGTGCACAATGATGAGAGGCAGAGCTGCAGACCTTAGGGTGGGGAGGAACACCCTGAGGTGAGTAGCCCGTGATGCCACCTAAGGTCATGGTAAAGTCCTGGCCCATGCTGCCACCGAGGACTATGTCTGGGTGCACGGCCCTGCAGCAGTGTGAGCCTGTTGTGATCAAAAGCCAGGCAGGAATCTCTGGTCTGGGCTGCTGCCTGGGGCCATGTTGTTGCCTGGGGGCTGTGCAGAACTAGCCCCACCCCTCACCTGGGCAGTGTGGGGGAGCTGGTCTAGAAGATGTGATAGCAGAAGAAGGGTCCCCTGTTCCTCACCAGGAAGCACAGTAGAGCTGGCCCTGGTGGCAAAGGTGTTGCTGAGCTGGCAGAGAGGCGCTAGCCCTGCCCCTTGCCAGTTGCAGCATTAGATGAGATAGCCGGAGCTTGCCCTGCTCGTATTGGTGCAAGAGAGCTGACAGGCTGACCAGCACAGCTACCACCCAGGCCCAGATCCAGAGCTTTGAGTTGGCCCACCCCAACATCCCCCTATTTATGAACTGCTGGAGCGTGTGAAGGGACCGGTCCTAGAGATTCAAAGCTGCAGGATCTTCACGACACCTTACGACAACAGGGTATCCCAGGAGTCCCAGTGAGGATCCAGTACTGATATTGTAGCAGAAGCCAGAGGTGGCAAAGCAGACCGATGGCTCATTACAATGACCATTCGCGAGTAAAGACGTGTGGACCAAAGGGTGCACGGTGTGAGACACTGTCATACTCTATGGCTTCCACAATGAGATTGGTTTTTTCTTCTGCAGGGGAGTTTGCAAGGGCAGAGGGCAGATATGAAGAGACAAAAAGATAAGTGGGGTTGGGGTGCATGATGTGAAATTCACAAAGAATCAATAAAAAGTTAAATTTAAAAAAAGAGAGAAAGCAAAATCTCCTGAAAAGGGAAAATCTAGGACTAAATCTCTTCACTGTCACCACACAAAAAGAATTGATAATATTTCTCTATTTCTTCACCAAAAGTCAAAGGCCAGGGAACTTACAAATTCGCTCTAATAACTCTTGCATCAGCTTGATACTAAAGTCAGGTGAGGACACTATACGAAAAGATTACCAGCCAGTATCCTTAATGTACATAAATGTAGAAATTCCCAATAAATAAACCCCTGCTCTCTGAACTGAATAGCACATTAAACGGACTGCACACCGTGATCAAAGGATTTTGTAACTGAAACATAAAGATGGTTCAACGCATGAAAATAAATGTGATATATCATACACTTCTGTTGTTGCTCCAATCAAAAGATTTAGCCAGTCAGCTTGAACAGTCTCCCTTGCTCCTCTCCAGAAAGTGGCTGGAGCCGGTCTTGACACAGTCAGCTACACAGACTGTTGCAGCCAGAGTTGCCCCAGATCTTGTAACAGTCTAGTAGCCTTGTAATTCTCTAGGTACTTCAACAATCATTCCCATCCAGTCCCACGGAGCTATCTAGTTGCTGCCTCTGCAGTATTTGACTGGACATAGCTACTGGATATGTGACCACAAGCAGGCCCACCATCCCCAACCTCCTCCTGCACCCAAGGCTGACCCCTACAGAAGGGTGGGCTACAACATACTTTGGCTCTCACTTTACAGCTGTCTGCACACACATCTCTAGCTATATCCCACCTGCCCAGACATTCAAGGACTAACCAGTAGTAACATCTTACTTTACAAACATCAAAATGTAAGACTAGAAATATTGAAACTCTTAAAAAAAGACATAATACATCCTTGATCGAGCACCAAAAACTCAGGTTACAAAAGCCAAGCAAGCAGGATTACCTCTAAATCATATTGGTAAATTGTCATGTGCTGCTTATGTTTACTGAAAACAGACCCTTGGATACAAAGAGCCTCCACAGCTTCTTCTAACCCCCTATTCTAGACCAGGCCAGTCCCCCTGCTCTATAACAGGGAGAGGAAAAAACAGCAAGCAGCTAAGGGTGTCGTGAACACTATCCTCGAGAACAGCTCAGTCTGCTATTTCCAAAGGTCATTGCTATTGTTTATCTCAAGGTGTAAAGTTGCCTACAGTTGAAATGAGAACCCAGAAACATCCATGGAGAGAGAGCCCAACCAGTTCCTCCCGTCAACACCTGCTGGATGTTTGTGAGCCTCTGATTTGATGGTGCTGCCGTTCTTCGCTCTCTCAGACAGGCAACACCAATCAACTCTACCGGGATTCACAAGCTCCTGGTTTGATGATGATATTTTACTGTCTGCTGCTTCTGACACTTGTTACTTGTTATTTTACCTGCTATACATTAAAAACTGAAAAGCGTAGCTACCATAGATCATTCTCTAGAACCATACAGAATAGCATCAAATGAAAGTCTTCTGCATAGCAGAGGAAAAAAAATCAATCTTTAGATTGCAATAATGTATTTGCAAAACATAGATCTGGCAAGGGGTTAATACCTAAAGTATATATAAAATTCTTGCAATTCAATGACAAAAAATAAAATGAAATAACCTAATATTGATATGAGCAAGGAGCCCAGATAGTGGCCAGCAGATAAAAAGAAAGGAGAGCAATATCACTAATCAGGAAAATGCAATCGAAAGCACAGGAGGATGCAGTGCTTTTGTGTATCTTTTGCTCTCCACAGTTTCTAGTGGGTAACTGCAATCTAAAAATACTAAATGGAAAATTCCATAAATGAACAATTCCTGGCTGTAACTTACAGACCACTCTGAGTGCTGGACTGAAATCTACTGTCTTGCTCCATCGTGCCCGGGACATGGATCGTCTCGCTGTCCAGGGTCTCCTCACTGTATGTGCTCAGCAATCACTTAGCAGAATGGCTGCTGTCACATCTACTGCTCTGGTATGGCAGCACTTGGGTATAAGCAATACTTATTTTATGAGTATGGCCTTATCGTCAGTACAAGGGTGGTGACAGGGGCAGCTTGGATACACCGAGGGAAAGCTGGAAGGTGTTTCATTTAAGCAAAAATTATAAACTTTTTAAGAGATAAAATAACCTTATGCTAACTTTTTTTGATAATCTATGCTAAAAAAGAAATCTATGAAACTGTGAAGACAAAAAAGGACCTTGTGTTAGTTTTACCACCACAGACTTTAGACAAGAGGGCCACAGTGCATTGAAGATGCTTAGTTACAATGGAAAGGTATTAAGTGTGTGTACACATGCATAGGCAGAATCTGTGTATCTGTGTCTGTGTGTATATCCACCTGTTTCTATGTATGCGTATCTCTGTCTCTCTGCATATATGCATGTGTCTGTCTCTGTTCTCCCTCTATCTATATGTTTCTCTCTATTATATACGCGTGTGTGTGTGTGTGTGTGTGTGTGTGTGTGTGTGTAAGTTACTGAGTACTTGGTCTCAGACATCTACTCTGCGTCCCCTGCAGTAAGGAAAAATGAGTGTCACCTCACACCAATTATAGACAAGGTTAACAAGTGGTGAGGGTTGGGAGAAGGAGGATGCCATAGACTCTTGGCGATAATGTAAACTGATATAGAAGTCATAGAAAACAGTAAGGAAATGTAACCAAAACCACAAAAGGCAACCTTCAGGAAGGTACTTTAATGAGGAGGTTAATTAATACACCAAATTTACATAAACCCAAGTTCAATTTGCTTGTCCACCCATGTAAATTAACTTTAAAATGTGTATCATACTAATTGGCCAGAAAACTGGAAATGTGTAAGAGAAGAAACCTGGTTATAACTTATGCACCCACACAATAAAATATCAAATAGCTAGTTCGAATACTTAGGTCTGTAGTTAACGTGTAAAGCTGAAATCACAATATACATTCCCATACGTTCACACGTGAATACAGAAGTATGCACGGGCAAGATGGGAAGGGGAAAATGTCACAACAGGAATTATTTGGGGATTGTGGAACTTAAAAGTGATTTCCACTTTCCTTTACAACTTTACAGACATCCTGAATTTTCCTATTATACGTCCGTATTACCTTTAAAATTAGAAAAAGAAAGCTATTTGAAAGTTAAAAAAAATGTCTTGACATCTGAAAGGCCATGGATCTTTTCCAATAAAAGAAACTTTACATAACCTTCTTAATGATGAGAAAGGAGAACTGAGTGCAGGCTGGAAGGTGTGCTCGCTCCATGGTTGTTCAGTCAGCTTGACACAAGTCAGGGCCACCGGGAAAGAGGGACCTCAGCTGAGAAAATGCCCCATCAGGTAACCTGTAGGCAAGCCTTGTGATAGTTTGCTGATGAATAGCTCCTATTTGAAGGCACACTCTAGCCAATGCCACAGGGTTGACTGTCCTGGGTTACAAGCCAGCCAGCAGCGCTCCTCCAGACCTCTGCTTCAGTTCCTGCTGCAGGTTCTTGCCTTGAGTTCCCGCTCTGACTTCTCTCCATGATGGACTACCGTGGTCTGTAAGAGAAAATAAACCCTTCCCTCCCCGAGTTGCTTTTGCTCATGATATTTATTGCAACAGTAGAAAGCAAACCTGGAAGGCAGTGAATTTCCAAAAACTATGAGTGCCTTGGGGCAGAAACTCACAATGAAATATTCCCTCCGACAGCTGGTTAGAAGCAGTTGGTGTCAAGCCTGTGCCAGGAGCCAACTGTTATCTGACAGCTTTCTCCACAAACATCATGTGGAAATGGGACCCTGCAAAACATCGGAGGCCACAAGCCCATGGAAGCACAAAGTGACACAATCTGAGCAAGACATGGTTGCTACACTGTTGAAGACCGAGCTGCAGTTCTGGTCAAGGGGTCAGGGACTCGAAGAATGGAGACAAGGCAGAGGTTCTGGAGTCAAGTCTCAAGTCTCTTTTATTGTTTCTCTTCTATTGGCGCATATTCACTCTTGTTCATTCCTCTTAACTCTATTGACTGTATATATTTTCCTCTTCACCTTATTACAAGGAAATCCTGGGTATTTATAAGCACACGCAGGAGAACACAGGTGAAAACATTTTACCACGTGCACTATGCAGCTGGGGTCACTAACAGCAAAACAAGCTATGTGGGATAAACAAGATATTTGTTAGAGTGTGCTCAGCTGTTGTAGGCTGCTGAAAAACCAAGTCTCTATCAGGGTAAATGGTTCTAGATGGCTGCAAAGATGATAGCTGCTTTCTAGCCGATTTCTGCTTAAAGTCGGCTCCCTACACTACACCCTCTTCTCAGCAGCTGCCTTGCAATGGTTAACCAAGTCCTGTTTCTAATTGCTTTAAAGTGATCGGATGCAAATTGCTGGATGTTCCAGTTATTGTTAGAAGTTAATCTGTAGCTATCAATTAACTTCAATTACTGCATGTTTCCTCTAAACAAGTTATCAGAGTAAATTATAATCACTGGGAGTCCTGGGTTTCTCCTTGGTAAATTCCTAGTATAGCAAATGAAGAATAAATGCTGGATGTAAGAACAGGCTAGTTTGTGAATTTACATGGAAAAAGATCTAATCTAGAAGGGTGATGACCGTGGGCATGGGGGAAGACTGTGCATTAAAATTCCAGCTCTGACATTTAACTGTGACTGGAGAAGTGACTTGGCATTTCTGTGGCAGCATCCTAGTGTCTGAAGAATAAGCATCAGATTGACCGCACAGGAGGGTCTGTGAGGGTTTCATGGAAGATGCTTAGAGCAGCACCTGGCACATAACATCCAGTAAATGCTAAGAATTACCATTTCTTCTCTCTCTCTCTCTCTCTCTCTCTCTCTCTCTCTCTCACACACACACACACACACACACACACACACACACACTTTAAGAAAGCCAGCTCCAAAGTCTAGAAAACCCTACTTAAGTCACCTGTTCAGATGACCAATCTGGCCTCTCCTCTGAACTTTTGTTACAAATGGCAGTGATCAACAGGGCGGGTCCCAGTGACTGGTGAACACTGTGTGCCAGCGTCTGTCACACTATCAGAGCTCAAGCTTGTTTCTGCCACTACTTGTTTGTCTGATCCTGGACAAGCCATTCATGACTCCTTCTCTACAAAGATGAGCAATAACTGCCTCTTCTTTGTGTGGCAGGGTTGCTGTTGGACTCCCCTGAGCCACAGCATGTGACAAAGTCATACTGGAGGTAAAGCCAGGGCTAGGTCTGTAAACCTATGTTATTGGACACCCAGCCCAACAGACCATGCCAGCCTTCAGCATCCCCAGTGAGACTGTTTGAAAACCTACCTGCTCATATATGACAGCAAAGCTTAAGCTGGGCTGTTTAGTGAACTTACCAGTAGGCAGGAGGCTTTTCTAATCTTGGGGTGAGAAGGGGATGGACTCTGTTTAAGTCAGTAGCTATTAAAGGTCCACACCCCACCTGCTGGCACCGATCTGCAGCCATCATCTAAGGACTCCACCTGGGACCCCAGGTCAGCCAAGGATTTGCCCTGAAGTCCAAGCTTAAAAAAGAATTTAACACTAAAAATAACCAGTCTTATGAACACAGTGTGTCATGTTTATTGGGCTATTCACAGGTAAGCTTAAAACAGGAGAAGACTGGATGCCATCTATAATGTCAAGAAACAAAATCTTTAGCTTTCATAACTGCAAGGGTGTGTTCCCACTGCAGCTAAGGACTACCCAGGCCATTCGAATGGGCGCAATTTAATTTTTTTTTTTTTAGCAACAGGAAGCAAATACATTTAACCAATGACTTTTTAGAACAAGAAGAAAACTATTTTTATGAGTTAGGACAAAGAAATCAGTTATACAAATTAAATTGATACAAAATACATTATAAAGAAAACACACATACAAAAGTGATTAAGTGGGCCAGAGAGCGAGGATGTCACAGAACACCACACTGAGAGAACACTGGTGCCAATTCATTTCAGTTCTGAAGCTAGGTCCAAAAGACACATTTACCGAGGTAAAGGCACAATGACTTCCACGTAACTAATGGGGAAGAAGCCGGACTCCCCGCGGAGCATTCCTTCATACCAGTTTTCGTCTATCTGATTGGTTAGTGTAATGATGTCCCCTTCTTTAAATCCCAATTCTCCTTCGTTTTCTGGCTCAAAGTCATAGAGACCACGGCAGCAGGGCTGGTCCGAGGGAGTGTCAGTACCTGTCCATGCGATATGGAGACAAAAAGTTTCCGTTAAAAGACCACCCAGACAAAGAAAGGAGCAATGGCGGATGAGCCCAAGCTCCCTCCAGCCTACCCCAAGGCTGGCTTCCATTGCTACTCTTTGTGGCTCCTGGCCTCCTCCAGCTTCCTTGGCTCTGCAGCTGCCTTAGCCAACCCCACTGCACACAGTGCCTGTCTTTTAAGTCCTCTGAGGAGGAGGAGGATACATGCCCAGCCCATCTCCTGGGTGCAGGAGCCCAAGGGAAAAGGCAAATCACAAGGCCCGGGTCCTGCCTCCAGGACGCTCAGCCTTTCTTTGTGGTGACTGGATGGAACTTGGGAACACTGAAGGACAAAGTTGAGGTGATGTGTTACCCGTATCAAGGAGTACTGAGGTGATAACGTGAGAACCACAGCAGGAATACAAATGTCCACAGAGCTGACTAATGGTCAAGCCTAGAGTTCTCACAACAATGAGTTTCCCCTAAAAACTGAAAAATTGTCACTGTAAAAGAAAATGTGTCTGCAGATCTGAGACAAGTCAAATCTAACTCATTGGGCAGATAACCAGTGTGAAGCCTGGGACAGTCAGGTATCTGTATGACTGTATCTGTGAATATATTTCCATATATTTGTTTCCATTAAATGTTCTTGCACTTAGTACTGCGAGCCTAACCCCATACACAACTCTTAGCCACTGGACAGCTGCCACCTGTATCAATTTCCTTTACTGTTGCCATCTCTTATGGCAGTCATCCTGAGCACTCCTGGACCTATCAGATCTATAATTAAACATTTGTAACCCTTCCTCCCTTCCTTTTCCTCCTCTCTTCCTTCCTTCTTCCCTCCCTCCTTCCCTTCCTTTCCTTCTTCCCTTCCTTTCTTCTTCCCTCCCTCCCCCTTCCCTTCCTTCCTCCCCTCCCTTCCTTCCCTTCCTCCCTTCCTTCTTTCCTCTCTTCTGTCCTTTCTTCCTCCCTTCCTTCCTCTTTCCTTTCTTTCTTTCCTTTCTTCCTTCCTCCCTCCCTTCTTCCCTCCCTCACTTCTCTCCCTCCTTTCCTCCCTTCCTTCCTTCCTTCCTTCCTTCTTCCCTTTCCTTCCTTTCCTTCCTCCCTTCTTTCTTTCCTTTCTTACTTCTTCTCTTCCTCCCTTTCTTCCTCCCTGTCCTTCCTCCCTCTCTTCCTTCCTCCCTCCTTTCCTCCTTTCCTCCCTCCCTCCCTCCCTTCCTTTCCTCCTTCCCTCCCTTCTTTCTTCCCTCCCTTCCTTCCTCCCTCCCTCCTTCCCTTCCTTTTCTTCCTTCGTTGTTTCTTCTCTTACTCCCTCCCTCCCTTCCCCCTCCCTTCCTTCCTCTCCTTCCTTTCTTTCCTCCCTCCCTTCCTCCTTCCCTCCCTTCTTTCCTCCCTCCCTCCCTTCCTGCCTCCCTTTCTTCCTCCCCCTCCCTTCCTTTTTCCTCTTGTCTTCTTGCCCCATCTCTTCCCCCTTTTCTCATCTCTCCTCTTCCCTGCTCCCTTAATTTTCCCTCACACCCTTTCGTTTTCCTTTTTCCTTTAGACTTTCTCTGCTTTCATAGATAAATCTGAAGAAAGCAGTGCAAGCATCTCTTGACATACATGCACACAAATATGTGCATTTTTCCTCTAACTGCCTAGAACTGAATTTGATCATCATAGAACATGAAGTGTGCTAAGATGCTTAACATTTGTTATCAATCTAGTATTTTATTTTTATATTTAAAAATTAGAAGTCCTTATATACTCCAAACACCGGGCCTCTATCTGCCGAGTTTGGCACAAACTATTCCCTGTTTATTTGTATGTCCTATTTTATTTAGTTATATTTAGTTATTCATTTATTTATTGCAATTCATGCTGGTAACTGGGCAAGTTGTAGGTGTTTTATTTTGGTTTACAATATATAATTCCAGCATAGTAAAGGAGGGACAATGCGGACTTTTATTCATACCGTATCCTCCATGGCTATGTATGGTTATTATACAGAATTTTATTTCAGAATTTTAAACTTTTTTCATGTTACAACTTTTATTTTTAATCCATTTAGATTTTAACAAAAAGAATGTATTATGTTTTAATGATGCTGAAGCAGTTTTAAAATGATCCCTTTTCCTCAGTGATTTCAAATATTGCTTTTATATCTTATTGTTGAGGGTCTCTCTATATATAGCCCAGGCTAACCCTGAACTCAAAGGGATCCTCCTGCCTCCACTTCTCAATTGTTAGGATTACAGGTGCCATCACACTTGGCTTCGCCATTTAATTACCACAAGCCCTGTGGTCTATTTTGAGATTTTCAATTCAGTTCATTTGGTAATGATACCATATCTCTTTTTATATTACAGCTTTAAAGTAAATGCTGATAACTAGTAAGGCAAGTTCCTGGCCACTATTCCATTGCAGAATTTCCTGGACATTCTCATAATCATTTGGATAAGCTTTAGTGTCACTGTATAATTTCTATTTTGACTGGATTATACTTGGTATTTTTTCCTCTAAGTATTAGTAAAGTAAGTTTTATGAGACTTTTTAAATCCCTGACCATTTGAAAAGGTGGCAGTAATTCAAGCACCATGTTTTGATTCTGACTTTGCTACTATTTTAAGGTTTTTATGTATAACTTAAAAGTGAAATGACCCAAGTAGGCTCTGGAAACACAATTAGTTGATTTTATTTTTTAAATGTAAGTATTTCTTCTTTGTTTTTGAGATATTCTGAAGATTTTCTACAGATTTCCTGACCATATAGACCATATAAGTTCATGAATATAAGGCACTCTCCAGGCTAGCTTAAGATAAAAACTTAGCACGTCTGAGGGTAGGCATGTCTTCCTGCTCCACTTCTCAGTTCCCACCCACCGTCCCCTGTGAAGGAGCTGAAGCTGAAATAATGGAGTCGAGAGCTGAAAGGCCTCAGTCAAAGAGATGATCCATTCGTTGGAGGAAGGCTAGGCGCATGGACCACCGGTAAGACCAAGATCATATCAAAGGAAGGGATGGAAGGAAGCTAAATCCAACCCAGACTATGCACACATAGGAAGGTCATAGGCATTAGCCAGCTCCAGAGCCACCAGAGTACTTCTAGAAAGGGAGTTGGGGGTGGGGGGAGGCCGTCCCAGCAAAACCAATTTCCAGTATTCTGACTGAATATCTGACATGCTTTTCCTTCTGCCATTCAAATTTTATGGCTTCCATTTTGTTTTATTTCTCTTTTTTTCTATTGCTATTAGGCCAGTGGTGGTTTGAATGAGGCTCACATATTTGAAGGTTTAGTTCCCAGTTGGCTGACTGTTTAGGAAAGATTAGGAGGGCGTGGCCTTGTCACAGAGGTATGTCACTGGGGGTGAACTCTAGGCCTGGTTCTGCTCTTTCTGTCATCTGCCTTCAGATCAGGATGTAACCTCTCAGGTACTGCTCCAGTGCCACACCTGTTTGCCCGCCACCATGCTCCCTGCCATGATGGTCATGTCCTAACTCTCATGAGACTGTAAGCAGGCCCCAAATGCTTCCTTTTACAAGTTGCCTTGGGTCGTGGTGTCTCTTCACAGAAATAGAGCAGTAACTAAGACAAGGCCTCCCTTCCGGAAACCTTTAGACTTCATGTGAGAGTTGAAGTTCCATAGGAGATTGTATCCCTTCCTCACCAAATCTTCAGGGCTCACATACAGAGAGAAAGATGGCAAATGGATGTGAGTATTTCTCTGGTTGGCCAAGGATGACTGTTAGAGCAGATGGATGCTCTAACAATGTAAGTTATTTTTTTAAAATTTCCAGATCTTTCCAACCTAGGGAAGGGAGAATGAGAACCCCCAGTGTCACAGTGTTTCTTGCATCCACAGTTAAGTGTATGGAGCTTTGGCTGCTGGGGAAAGAGAAAGCAGTTGTAGCAAGGCCTCTCCTCCTGAGAGGCAGCGCCCTCCCTTCAGGTCACCTGTAGACTGACCGCCTCTTGAACTTTGGATCCCTCTACACAACGACATCCGGGACCACCAAGATGTTTGGACGGCTCCTTCCAGGAGAGGATTCACCCCAGCCTGAATGTAAACTCCTTTTGTCATAATGATGGAAGCCAGGGAGACAAAGTTAAATATTGGGGCTTAGTTCCACTATTTTCAATTTGGATAGAATAGTATTCAGTGATTTCAAAGCACTAGGGAACTGAATTTCCAGCAGAGAATTTTTCAGTTTTTCTTTGGTTGAACAGTGGAATAGTACTTCATGAAGGTGGTAGGATTGGATCCTGAAAACTCGGGGCTGTGTGTCTAAGTTAGTGTCACTGAAGGACAACTGTGTTGGGTGTGGCCTGTAAAATAAGCAGTCTCTTCCCATGTTTCTGTCACTAGCAGATTTGCCTGAAGAGGAAGCGGGTAGGATAGCCATGGTTGGCTCAGAAAGCATCTCCTCAGACCATCTGGGCAGAAGGCAATCTAGGAGTCTTGCCCAAACCCTCCCCTTTTTGAAGAGGTCACAATGGCCTGATATCAAGTCAGAAAGAAAACACCAGGATTCCAGACCCCACGCTATGACCTACCTCACCTGAGGCAACCTTCTATACAATCTAAGATGCTGCTGAGGCTCTTGTGTGGGCTATCTCACTGACTATGAGGCTCATTCTATGATACTACTGAAGCACTGTGTGGGCTATCTCACTGACTGAGGCTCACTCTATGATACTACTGAAGCACTGTGTGGTCTACCTCACTGACTGTGAGGCTCACTCTAGGATGCTGCTGAGGCACTGTGTGGGCTATCTCACTGACTGTGAGGCTTGCTATCTAGTTTTCCTCACCCTTACTCTATCCTCTATCAGCAACCTTCGATGACCAAAACACATTCTAAATAGGAGACAGTTGTCCAAGCCAACCTGTAAGTGCACACTTGTATAACATTCTCTCTCTCTCTTTCTCTCTCTCTCTCTCTCTTTCTCTCTCTCTCTCTCACACACACACACAGAGAGAGAGAGAGAGAGAAAGAGAGAGAGAGAGAGAGAGAGAGAGAGAGAGAGAGAGAGAGAGAGA